>CM042170.1:56553445-56670945 GCA_023376005.1 Doryteuthis pealeii
TGTTCTTTATCTTCTCCCTTAATAATAAAAACGGAATGGTCCATTATTTAGCTGAAGTGACGACATTCATAAGAAATAAGAATTCGACGGATAAGCAACACCAGATAATCAGAATTCACGTGGACGATTTGCACAGCCTCATTTTTAACTAGAGGGTGTTGCAAGATGACATCGATCTTTCTTAATGATAAAAACGGAATGGTCCATTATTTAGCCGAGGTGACGACATTCATAAGAAATAAGAATTCGACGGATAAGCAACACCAGATAATCAGAATTAACATGGACGATTTGCACAGTCTCATTTAGTCTAACTTAGAGGGTGTTGCAAGATGACATCGATCTTTCTTAATGATAAAAACGGAATGGTCCATTATTTAGCGAGGTGACGACATTCATAAGAAATAAGAATTCGGCGGATAAGCAACACCAGATAATCAGAATTCACGTGGACGATTTGCACAGTCTCATTTTTAACTAGAGGGTGTTGCAAGATGACATCGATCTTTCTTAATGATAAAAACGGAATGGTCCATTATTTAGCCGAAGTGACGACATTTATAAGAAATAAGAATTCGGCGGATAAGCAACACCAGATAATCAGAATTCACGTGGACGATTTGCACAGTCTCATTTAGTCTAACTTAGAGGGTGTTGCAAGATGACATCGATCGTACAATTAAGGAACATGAGTATTGATATATAGATGTGAAGGTGAACGAAATAAATTTTTATAATCAATTTTTGATGATATATAAACAAAAATGGAAACATATGGAAAAGAAAAAATATTCTTCTCTCTCTCTCTCTCCTCTCTCTCTCACACCCACTCTCTCTTACACACTCACTTTTTCTCTCACTCTCTCTCTCGCACACTCACTCTTTCTCACACACTCACTCTTTTTCTCACTCTCTCTTGCACAGTCACTCTTTCTCTGTCTGTCTGTCTGTCTGTCTCTCTCTCTCTTGCACAGTCACTCTTTCTCTGTCTCTCTCTCTCTCTCTCTCTCTCTCTCTCTCTCTCTCTCTCTCTCTCTCTCTCTCTCTCTCTCTCTCTCTCTCTCTCTCTGCACTAACTTGGAAATGTTGTTCTCTCCCTCTTTCTCTCAAACTCTCTCTCTCTTACACACTCTCTCTCTATTACACTCTCTCTCTGTCACTCACACATTCTCTCTCAGACTCTCTCTCTCTCTCTCAAATCTCTCTCTCAAACTCTCTCTCTCACTCACACACTCTCTCTGTCACTCTCTCTCTCTCTCTCTCTCTCTCTCTCTCTCTCTCTCTCTCTCTCTAACACACACACACACTCTTGTTGCATAATCCTAATGTGATCAGGCAGTACTCTTAATATTAACATATAGAAATGTTAACTTTCATCTGCTAGAATGTGATGTCACTATCAATACACACACACACACACACACACACACGCACACACACACACATATATATATATATATATATATATATATATATATATATATATACTTTGAACCGAGTGCACCATATTTCAATGATGTGGAGAATTGATACTTATGTCGGATTTGTCAGCTTTAGTTTGGTTTGGTTTGGTTTTGTAATAATATGGTTGCTGCACGCGGCACCAAATGTAATACGATGTTGGTCGGGGTGCCAAATGTAATATTATGATCTGGTCACGGGACCAAATGTAACACTATGCTGTCGTGGCTCGAATCTAATGTGATGGGTGTTCTTTGACCCACAGGAAAGTTGAAGTCCTTGTTCCAGGCTGTACCTGAAAATGACCAAATTCACCAAGGTTGTTCCACAATTAATACGAACACGTTTTTAACAATAAAAGACCTTTATTAATCATACAGTGATTAAAAATCATGTACAACCACAAAGGGGTATCGAGTTGAAGTTGAGTCGGTATTTTGTGGACTGACTGGCGATATATGCTGGGTTCTGATTCAAATTCAGGACTTTGAGTAACAAGATGACAAAGCAAAGACGGTGACAAGGGCCATGAGATGGAGCTATCAATTCGCTAGGGAAGCAGCTGTCCGATCTGGTCAAGGACCAGCTTTCCACTCTGGTCAAGTACCAGCTCTCCAATCTGCCTGGGACCCTTTTGGGTCCTCTTTTATGGGTTCCAAACCCCCGAATCCAGGGCTCTCATTGGCCAGCCAATAGAAACGCTGGACCAATGGCCCTACAGTGTAAACATCAGGAGGTGTACGAAACCCCACCCACGTGGTTGCATTTGATTGGACGGCCAATCAAAATCATGGCATTGGGTTACATATCTCGGAGGTGGGTAACAAGTCTCTGCCCCAGTTTTCTGATTGGTGAGGCACCTGATAATATTTTTGTTATTGTATAAATGGTCCTGTCAATTGCTATAATAATTCCCAGGAACTGGCCCAAGACCACCCGGGCAAATCATCATTCCCATTAAATCAACACTTTTAAGATTTAATCTTTCAAAATGTCTTTGTTAAATAAATGTCCTTATCTTACACAGTCCCCACAAGAACAATAATAGATATGGATGTCATCAGTCATAAAAAGCCAGACATTCGTTTTTATAACAACCACTTTTAGCCTGGATAAATTGGTTCCTATCTTTTGGAGTCTCCATGTAAATGATAATATGATAAAACAGACTTTTGCTTTACATCAACCTATTTCTGCCATTAGGATTGGTTTTGTTCAAAATTATTTCCTAATCTTGTGTCGACGCTACAAGAATGATAATATATATTTATATGAAAACATTTGTATAAACAAAAAGTCATTTGTGTTATATCAACCATCAACCGACCTTTAGCCATTAGAATTTCTTTGTGTTAGAGTAATTAATTTTATCTAGTGTTGACTTTACCACACCACTGACTTGTACTCTAATCTAAGTCGCTTGTATGACTCTAGACTCAATTGTTATTTTTAAGTATCTAGTCAGATATCGCCAGTCACTCCTTGACACCGCTCTGGTGTTATAGTTTTACGGCATATCAACCTCAGTGGGTCATTTAATGCCAACAAAGTTTGAAATAAATCAATTCTTAATGGATAATACAATTTTTTTATAAATACATTTTTCTATTTAACCCATAGATGGGACCCTAACAGGTACTACCACTCCGGGTCAGAGTGGACCAGGGAGCAATGGTGATGAAGGGGTGCTCCACATTCCCCAAACCTCCAGAACTGGAACCTCACCATCAGATAGAGTTTAACATCATTCCCAGGACATGTAGACCCGCAGCCACCGCCTTCTAGCACCCATATGATAAAAAGGGGTTGGGGCTTGCCATAAGGGCAATAGGGTTGGGAAAATCATATAGGTGCTAGGGTTTGACGTGACCAGCCGATTGATCGGAGGGGGCCTCTCCGACTGCCCGTCTAGCCCAAGATAGGGCCAAAGTGGAGTATTGCATGTCATGAACTGCTCATCCACCTGGGCTCTATCTTTAAGCATCACGGGTCACCACCCACGGCCAACAGGTGGCCCCATTGGGGGAGTCTTACCCCTCTGCAGAGGTGCAGTCAGTGCATTCTAACGCCCCAGCCGACAGGGCGGTCGTCAGCTTTAAACTGGAAAGACAAACAGACAGACGCCAGGGTGACAGTAAGGTGTGTGTGCGGGGGATGAGTTAATATTTACTGATCCTTCAACAGGAGAAAAGAAAAAAAAACTTGCATAAAACGGATCTAAATGAAAAGAAAAAGAAAGAAAACAAAAGATAGAAAGAAAGGAAGAAAGATAAAAGGAAGAAAAGAATGAAGACAAAAAAAAACAGAATGAAAGATAAAGAGAAAAAGGAAGAATTAAAAATAAACGAAAAGAAAGATAAGATCAGAGGATAAAGAAGGAAAGATAAAAACAGAACAAAAGAATAAATGAAAGAAACCCTGCATTATACTATCTCTTTATTTCCTCACATTTGTTACAATTTATGGGTGTCATAAATTGTTGGCAGACCCTGTAGCAAGAATAAGGGCCGTTAAGTTTGAATTCAAGGGAGCCAGTGGAAATTTACCAGTGACTGTTGGTAACCCTTGACCCCTAAAGGCGCGAATCTCACACACCATGAGAAACACGTGATTGATTTTAGTTTTTAGATTCGACCGGACTTTGAAGCAGACATGCTGAGGTCGATCTCGTCCGTGCAGAAAATCATGGGCAAGATAAAATAAAAGCTTGATCAAGCAACAAAAATGTCTTGTTAATTCACTTCATCGAGTGAAACTTATGCATGAAAGAAACACGGATATATAAATGATATTAACTACAAAAGAAAAAAAATTAATCTAAATTTGAACGGACTCTTCTCATACATCCTGCAATCCTGTTCGCACCCCCAGGTGGTGCAAGCACCCTTGATTGGGACCCCTGCCCTAGATGGATTGCTAACTAAGGCTAAGGAGACCCATCTACCTCATTTAGTGATTTATGTGAGTAGTAAGTACTCCAATCCTACTACTAGCTTGAGCTCATCTGCCCTTGGTTTTTGCTGATACAGGGTGTCCACACACCCACTTCACCAGACAAGCTAAGGTGTGCCAGGTGGAGGTAGCAGTTTAGTCATCAACAACCTGACCATGGAACAGTTTACATGGTACTTATAGCAGATAAGAAAAAACACCTGTCTTGTCCTGACTATAATAAATATAATATAATAATAGATACATATTAATTTGTACACACACACACATATATATATATATATATATATATATATATATGATATATTGAAAAAACAAATGATGTTTACAAATGCTTGGGATCATCAGGAGAGAATGTGCACCGTTTCGGGGCCTTCCTCTCAATGGTTTTAACTGCACATTGGCCCCCCTCACTGATGTGAGGTCCCTCAGAATATTATGTAAAACTCCCCTCGTGGGGATGAGGCACCTGCAGCCCTTCCTGCTGCACACCTTACTTGCACGTTCCAACATTACTACAACTCCTGCAGCTCCTAGCTTTTCCCAACTCTACTGGCCATAATCGTCCCGTGATCGTCTGCTTACTTGACCCTAACTTAGGACCTCCACTTGTGCACGTAATGCTGCCTCAGGGCTCATCCAGGGGGTTTACAATCAATTATCAAAAGAGAAGAAAGACAAGACAAGACAATTTCAGGTGAACATCAATCAAAATAGCAGAGAAGTATATGGTTCTTACATTGCTTCCTTCTTTCATTTCTATCTGCTAATCACACATTCTTCTCTGTACTGTCGAGATGAGAGGGGGCAAAATGCCCCCTCTTGTTCTTTTAAAGACTTCTGCTAATGTTGTAATCTCTGGTGGACCACTAAACTGATCTTCCTTCTTCGGCATCCAAAACTCAACTCTACCCTGGGGTCCAGACTAAAACTCTCTTCCGACTTTTTTGCTGGGACTGTATATATATATAAAATTCCACCCCCACCATCTCCTTTCTGACTAACCTTGACACTCAATTTCATCCCCAGATGTTTTGTTGGTTTGAAATACTATGACTAGAACAATAATAATAATACTTGGCACAACAGATAAACAAACGTCCACATTATCAATTAACAATGAATAATTAGGCCCAAAATAAACATTGGTCTCTTGGTTTTGAGACATTTGTCTCGGTTGGATATCAAATATCTTCCTATCACTCCTTTTTTATTTAATTATTTGTTCCTTAGTCATATTCACTCATGTATACACACATGATTCACTATATCCCCTCCAAACACACAGACACTCATGTGTCAATAATCTTACATACTATATTTTCATATAACTAATTATTACACCTATATATATATATATATATATACTTGCATACCTCCAAATGCATTCTGCACTTGATGCAATGCGTAGTATCATAATTAGTATCGACCGTATGTAATAGATCGTTCTTCAACAAAAGTAAAAACGGGATGAAATGACCGTTAGAAGAAGAATGCGCAAACAGAACGCTGTTAGTCAAAGTTGGAATTTTTCAAAAAATGCGTTGTCTGTATTAAAATAAGATTAATTTTATTTAAAAATAAAATGAATTTTATTTTTAATATTTAAAAATCAGAAGCATTACAGTATATAATAAGACTCAAAAGAGCCTGATGTAAAATTGTTTAAAAAAGTGTATAATTGTATAAAAAGTGTATATTAAGTATCAAAATTGTTCATAATACACTCCAACTATTAAATAAGCAACCAATAAGTCCACAGCACAACTGAAAAAGATGTAAGGTTCCAGAAAGTTTGTGGTGTTGCTAAATCTGTGGTGTTTGTGGAGGATTATCTTCAGAGGAGTAAACATCCATATGTATTGTTTTTTTGTAGACAAGTATGTGAAAATAAAAGGAAATTAATCCGACAGTGTGAATTTGATATATTGAAAAAACAAATGATGTTTACAAATGCTTGGGATCATCAGGAGAGAATGTGCACCGTTTCGGGGCCTTCCTCTCCTGATGATCCCAAGCCTTCTCTCCTGATGATCCCAAGCATTTGTAAACATCATTTGTTTTTTCAATATATCAAATTCACACTGTCGGATTAATTTCCTTTTATTTCACACACATATATATATATATATATATATATATATATAGATTTTTGGATGTTTGTTTTTTAGAAGCATTGTTGAATAAAGTATATATTATTATTTATATTTTTGCTTGAAGGCAATTACAACGCATAAAATTTGATAATTATAGAAAATAATCTTGACAAGGGAATCACAGCAAAGGATTGTTTGGTGTGTAGAACATCATACAAACTGTTTCGATTTTATTAAGTCTCATCAGCGATGTATACTAACGATTTCCCTCCGACAGAAATTGAAACCGGGACCTCAGCAGGCATAGTCAGAGACCATATTGCCACGGCCACGGTATACACCGAACAATCACTTCAAAATTAACCTTGTCAATGATACTTACATGCCTCTACCATAATAGGTAAGGGGACGTTGAGTGAACAATAACAAACCAGGTCTTATGCTCTTCGGCGAAGTGAATAAGATTTTTGGATGTTTATTTTTTAGAAGTGTATTAAAGTGTATTAAACAAGTTTTGAGACAAAATCTGTATTTACTATGACAGAAATAAATGATGGCAACCCCCAACCCCTTTTTATCATATGGGTGCTAGAAGGCAGTGGCTGCGGGTCTACATGTCCTGGGAATGACGTTAAATTCTATCTGATGGTGAGGTTCCAGATTTGGAGGTTTGGGGAATGTGGAGCACCCCTTCATCACCATTGCTCCTTGGTCCACTCTGACCCGGAGTGGTAGTACCTGTTAGGGTCCCATCTATGGGTTAAATAGAAAAATGTATTTATAAAAAAATTGTATTATCCATTAAGAATTGATTTATATGCCGTAAAACCAAACCAAACCAAATCAATTATAAACCATTACAATGGACATATTTCTCTAACATGTAAAGTGTATTAAACAAGTTTTGAGACAAAATCTGTATTTACCATGACAGAAATAAATGAATAAAATAATTTTTTTTCAAAATAACACATTCCTCATAACAAAATATATCAAATTTTAATCAAAAAACTTTTTTTTAATTTTTAAAAAGAAATAAAACATTCATCGAATAAACAAATAATTTTCATTTAAATTAATATGCAAATTAATATGCAAATTTTTCACCTACAAATAATGACACATGTTTAATTCTTAGCTTCTATTTATTGTTACATTTTTTGCGAAATTCACTTGTCATTATTATCTTCTATAATTATCGAATTTATGCGATATGCGCATTGTAATTGCCTTCAAGCAAAAATATAAATATCAATATATATACTTTATTCAACAATGCTTCTAAAAAAAAACAAACATCCAAAAAATCTTATTTCCTTCGCCGAAGAGCATAAGGGTCCGGGTTTATTATTGTTCACTCAGCGTCCCCTTGCCTCATATGGCAGAGACGTCTCAGTATCATTGACAGGTTAATTTCGCAGGAATTTCTCGGTGCTGTATTGTGGCCGAAACAGTATAGTTTCTGACTATCCTGCTGAAGTCCCGGTTTCGATTTCTGTCGGAGGGAAATCGTTAGTATATATCGCTGATGAGACTTAATAAAGTTGAAACAGTCTGTACAATATTCTACACACCGAGTAATTCTTTGCGAAATTCACTTGTCATTATTATCTTCTATAATTATCGACTTTATGCGATATTCGCATTGTAATTGCCTTCAAGCAAAAATATAAATATTAATATATATACTTTATTCAACAATGCTTCTAAAAAATAAACAAACATCCAATAAATCTTATTTTTTATCACTTTGACTCAACAGGCTATTAGGAACTGAATTTAAATTTTTGTCATGTGTACAAAAAAACATTTTTAGAAAAATAGAATTACGTTTCAAAATACTTACAAGTTTAGAGTTACATTTTTTAAAAGGATTTTTTAAATGTAAAAAGAATAAATGAACATTATATGTGAATTCTTAGTGAACTTTTAAAAACTTTAAAAGGAATTTGCTAAATTATTTGGTACTCTTCGTGGAGAACCGTCCCGGACTCCTGCCTCAAAAATCGCTATCTGGTGGCTGCTGAAAAAAAACACCAGCTATGTTTGAAGTCCATAGCCGAAAAAAAAAAAAAAAAGGGTTTAGGGTTAGTTTAATGGGAAAATAAATAATGTGGGCTCTGAAAAAATAGAACCCACAAATTTTGTAATAAAACTGTTAATTTTAACTAGCGGGGGGGTAGGGTTAGGGTTTAGGGCTGGGGTTAGGGTTGGGTTTTCGGGAAAAACGCTCTAAGTTGGTTGTTTTTGGGGTTTTTTGCAAGTGACACCGCTTCGGCTATGGACTTCAATCATAGCTGGGTTTTTTTTTCAGCAGCCACGGGCTAGGGATTTTTGAGGCAGGAGGCCGGGACGGTTCTCCGCAAAGGGTACCAATTATTTTTCCCTACCCACTTTCTTACTCCTCTTTTCTCCCTTTCTCTCTCACTCCTTGGTATTCATAAATCTGGTCACGGACCAGTTACTCCTGATAGAACAATATATGTATTCACACTTATTTCATTTTTCTCTTTTTTCTTCTTAGAATATAACATTTAATTAATATTAAATGTTTTATTTTATTTATTTAATTTTTTCTCATTCACCTCAGTAAGTACCACCAATTATAGGCTGCGAAATTTACCCCCCCCCTCCCTATATTTAACACAATGACACTTGCAGAAAAATTAATATTATCTTCAAAAATTTTTCTCCATTACGAAACATTAATAAAACTCATGATGATTTAAAACAAATTTTCAGCTTACGGAAATAATGAAAATTTATGAACAAAAAACAATGTTTACGCTTTTGCACCGTTAAATCAATTGAAATTTAACGTAGCCAAAAACAAGTTATGACTAGATGCTTTTTTTTTTTAATTTCCATAATTACTTACCTTTTGATGTAAATATGTCTGAAATAGTTTTTTCCTAAAATATATTAGGGGAAATATTTTTTACGAGATCTATCCCCCCCCCCATTTTATTTTATGAAATATGAGAAAATGAATCAACAAAAAACGATTTTTACTTATTTTCTATAAAGATAAGAGACCAAATAATTATATCAGAAGATTTTTATGTCTTGTTTTTAATTATTCATGTATAAATCCACTATTTCTTCTCATCGATGAAGAAGGGTGGGTGGGTCTCCCACCCACCCACCCTTCTTCATCGATGAGAAGAAATAGTGGATTTTACATGAAAAAACTATTTCAGACATATTGGCTTACAATAAGTATGATTCATATACATTCATTATTGACTACAGTAAGAAAAAAATGGGTCACTTATTTTGTTACATTATCTATGCATAGATTATTGTCGACCCCCTGTATTTCTGAATAGAAAAATGTGTATATAAAAAAATTGAGTGTCCATTAGGAAAGAATCTATTTCAAAACTTTGTCGGTATTAAATGACCCACTGAGGTTGATATGCTGTAAAACAAACCAAACCATACCCTAACAGGTACTACCATTCCAGATAAGACTGGACCTAGCAATTATGGCAATGAAGGACTGTTACATAATCTATGAATAGATTATTGTCAACCCCCTGTATTTCTGAAGGGATGGCCCCTTTTCATATCACGGGCGGGACTTTCCATGGAATATTACAGAAAGCCCACGAAATACATGAAGTCTCGGCAAGAACCATGTGATTTCCTTTGGCCAATCACTGGCAGTACTCTGCTGCTGATATAATACTTAAACCAACAGTACTGGCCATAACTACTTTCAACCTTTGTGGACAATGGACATAGGATTAAATCACTGGACTTTTAACAATACACAGGATAGGACTTATTCGCTTACCAAAGGATTCCATAACTCAGGACTTACTTACTATAAGCCCTTTTCAACTGGCCAAGGATGGCATTTAAAAACTTAACACTAATATCCTTGGGAAAGGTATGAATCCAACTCTCCCTCCAGCTATGGATAAATAGTAGGGCAGACTGGGCTCTTTAATCTTGGTTAGGCAACCGGTCTAGGAGAAGGAAAACTCTGAATTCAAACCTGTTGAACTCAAGAAAATGACCTTGTGTCACATCCTGCTCATGGGGTTGGTTGGTAAATATTTATATAATTCATTTTTTTTATAGAAATAAGGAAGGACAAAACAAATTATTGAAAAAAACAATATGGATACTAAATAAACTATAAGCTATATATGATAGCTAAATTAGGTCCTAATATAAACAACAGATTAGAATTAAACACGGAATACATAGTTAACTTGTGGTGAAGCCGGAAGTTATCGCTTCGACAGACAGAAGTCGAATGACAAAAATAAGTAGTTTGCGCATGGGATCGCGCAACCTTAGTAAAAATAAAATTTTAAATAAAATTCGTAAAATTTACTGGGACGCACTTCCTCATAAATTACCTATATGTGTGTAATTTAGATAGTAACAGTATGGATTTTTTTGCATTTAATATATTAAATAGGAGACACTGATATTTCTTTTCAGAATATCTGTGCCCTTTCTTTTTATCTGACGCCCCCCTCCCCAGGCTGAATCAATGCAAGGTCTTATTTTAAATAGGGATTTTAATGGGGCATCCTGCAAGGATCCAACTCATGATTCAGTAATAATGGATCTGCAGGTTAAACTTTAAAAAATCACCCTCTACCCAGGCGACACTGGGTAGCCGCTGCTAGTACCTATATGAAGGGTAGTTGGGGTGTATGTATGTATGTATGTATGTATGGGTGTATGTCCGGAGGAAACTATGAGAATAAAACAATCAATGACATAGTAAATATACATACACATTCACTATCGCCAGATCTTGCTTTTTGAGCAAATAATAATGAAAATTTGATAAATATTCATGAAGATAATGAAAACAAAATTTAGATAGTAACAGACACTGATTTTTCTTTTCAGAGTGTCTGTGCACTTTTTTTTCTGACGCCCCCCCCCCCAGGCTGAATCAACACAAGGTCTTATTTTAAATAGGGATTTTAATGGGGCATCCTGACAGGATCCAACTCATGATTCAGTAATAATGAATCTGCGAAACTAATTTTTATCCTTCTCTTCTTCCAGGTGACGCCAGGTATCCGCTTCTATTACATATATAAAGGGCAGTTCGTGTATATATGTATGTATGTATGTATGTATGTCAAGTGGTTAGTGAATATTCAATTCAATGTGGTTTTTGGTTAGGTCGGATATAGCTGCTGGTAATTGGTTGCTTAGGGGTCTTCAGACACCGTCGTAGTTTTAGATGGTTATTTAGTTAGGTTGAAAGATTTTAGTCCCGCTAGATGACTAGTCTTCGGGACTAGACTTCTGAGTATCAAGATTATTTGGGGGAGCTATATCCGAAGTTATTGTAGCAAATAGCCGAAGGCTTTCTAATGCCTAACGTGAGGTGTAGTATATATATATATGTGTGTGTGTGTGTGTGTAATGAAAATAACATACCTCGAAACTCAAAGCGTGCGCGGACATGTCTAGCTTGCAGGGTCATCGCAGGAAAGAAATATGTCTGCTTTAAGCACTATATTTAACAATGGGCGATCTCGAACCAGCGAGAATGGGATTGTACGTATGCAAATTCTCTCGAGATCGGGCGTGCATATAAGCATATGGTGATGGCTAGAGTGGTAGAGTGAAGCAATTACGTACAATGACTATGACTGTCTGATAACAGGGTTCTTAACATTTGTTAACAATAATAATGTCTAATAATTTCTCTTAATAATAATAATATTGTCTTTTTCTCATTATTGGATATACTAGATTTGATTTGGTTTGGTTTGGTTTACGGCATATCAACCTCAGTGGGTCATTTAATGCCAACAAAGTTGTGAAATAAATCAATTCTTAATGGATAATACAATTTTTTTATAATCACATTTTTCTGTTTAACCCATAGATGGGATCCTAACAGGTACTACCACTCCGGGTCAGAGTGGACCAGGGAGCAATGGTGATGAAGGGGTGCTCCACATTCCCCAAACCTCCAAAACTGGAACCTCACCATCAGATAGAGTTTAACGTCATTCCCAGGACATGTAGACCCGCAGCCACCGCCTTCTAGCACCCATATGATAAAAAGGGGTTGGGGCTTGCCATAAGGGCAATAGGGTTGGGAAAATCATATAGGTGCTAGGGCTTGACGTGACCAGCCAATTGATCAGAGGAGGCCTATCCGACTGCCCGTCTAGCCCAAGATAGGGCCAAAGTGGAGTATTGCATGTCATGAACTGCTCATCCAACTGGGCTCTATCCTTAAGCATCACGGGTCGCCACCCACGGCCAACAGGTGCCCATTGGGGGAGTCTTACCCCTCTGCAGAGGTGCAGTCAGTGCATTCTAACGCCCCAC
Organism: Doryteuthis pealeii; assembly: GCA_023376005.1. NCBI lineage: Eukaryota > Metazoa > Mollusca > Cephalopoda > Myopsida > Loliginidae > Doryteuthis > Doryteuthis pealeii. The sequence continues at coordinate 56,566,282 of CM042170.1, forward strand.
CGACAGGGCAGAGGTTTTTTTGAGATCAGCAGATGAAGAACCATCTTGCATGAATACTCCATGCACTTCTTGTTAAAGAACTATGCCCGTAAATACATAAGGGTTTATACATATTTACCAGCCCCTCCGCATGAGTAGGATGCGACACAAGGTCAATTTCTTAAGCGGAGTGATGTAATGAATATGTAAATACCTTGGTACCCCCTCACTATAATCTGATTGGACAGTGTCATCTATAAATATTCGACACTGTGGTGGTACAAGCACCTAATCTTATCAGCCTAAGATTACTCGCCAGAATACCCCACGACTGCTAGAAAGACATACTGCTATTTGACATACCAGCTACTACTGCGATAATATACCAAATACCAACTTCATAATATATCCCTTAACCCGGATATATCACGGAGTTTAACAGGTTTGAATTCAGAGTTTTCCTTCTTCTAGACTGGTTACCTAGCCATGGTTAAAGAGTTCAGTCTGCCCTGCTATTTACTCATAGCTGGAGGGAGAATTGGATTCATACCTTTCCCAAGGGTATTAGTGTCATGGGAAATGTTAAGTATCTGGTCGGCATCCTTAGTTCCAGATGTAATAAGTAAGTAAGCAAGCCAATAAGAATCCGGTTTTAGAGTATTCTTTGTAAGTCCTACGTCCAAGAGAATCCATGTGTCAATGACATAAGTTTAGAATGGTGCCTCTATTAATACAGCAGAAGCAGCAGCAGCAGTGCCAGTGATTGGACAATAGAAATCTACCCCAGGTCACGTGGTAGTCAACGAGTCTATATTTAGGAGTGACCATTTGCCCCATGCCTTATATCAAACAATTCAACAGGAAATGCAACAGCTTCGTCAAGGAATTGAACTCACGTTTACGAGTCCATTTCCTACGACTCTAACGATTAGACCACGTGCCTCATAAGGTATTATAAACTATATCTTTCTATATCTCTAAATACCCTAACTGCTGATTTGACTAAGAATACAAAACTCTTTCCTTCTCAGTTTGAGACTCTCAACAATTCTACTTATATTATTATATGAACATTTAAAAAAGCACTTTTGCAGGACCTTGTCCAGTATTCTCTACTATTGTAAATTTGGTATCAATACACATTTTTTTTGTTAAATGTATGAGTTCTTTGTCTTTTCTGCCTTTACATTTGTGTCCTTATAGTGTGATGAGTAAATTGCCTAATTACATACACCTCATAAACTAGAGATACCCAAATTTGTCGGCTGCTAGCTTTTTAAAAACTAATTAAAATTAATTAAATCTATTATTTAAGGTGAAACTTTTGTCTAAAATGATAAGTAGTAACATAATGATGATCATTAAAAAAAAGAAAAATATCATTACATGTGCAGTTTATTTTTAATAGATTTAAAACAATTTGTTTTGGTCAATTTCAACGCGATTCGCCATTCTGCCTTTTTTTCAATGGTTTTAGGTGCTTGTTTACAATTTTAAAATAACATTTGAGATGGAAAAAAAAAACCAAAAAATCAGGTATTATATCCGATTTTAATGAAATTTTCAGTATTGATTTATCAATTAATGAATTTTTATAATGCATCAGTTATTTTATTTCAAAACTTTAATTTAGTATTTTTGCTATGAAAAATTAATATATAAATTCATTTAAAATATGAAAGCCTGATGTTAAGTTTAAAATGTTATATTTTTAGATTCTAGAAATAAATATCTATTTAATGCAAACCTTATTTTATTACATTTTGTATTATTGTATTATTTTGTATACTTTTGAGGAAAAAACTCGATTGAAAATGTACCTCCTCCCCTTTTTTTAAGCAGAAAAAATATCGATGTATAATTGTTTCTTTATAAAATAATAGCCAATTAAATAATTATCGAAATGAGTAAAAAAAATCTCCCAATAAAATTAATTATTCAATTATTTTTTAGATATATTAAATAGGAGACACTGATATTTCTTTTCAGAATATCTGTGCCCTTTCTTTTTATCTGACGCCCCCCTACCCAGGCTGAATCAATGCAAGGTCTTATTTTAAATAGGGATTTTAATGGGGCATCCTGCAAGGATCCAACTCATGATTCAGTAATAATGGATCTGCAGGTTAAACTTTAAAAAATCACCCTCTACCCAGGCGACACTGGGTAGCCGCTGCTAGTACCTATATGAAGGGTAGTTGGGTGTATGTATGTATGTATGTATGTATGGGTGTATGTCCGGAGGAAACTATGAGAATAAAACAATCAATGACGTAGTAAATATACATACACATTCACTATGCCAGATCTTGCTTTTTTGAGCAAAATAATGAAAATTTGATAAATATTCATGAAGATAATGAAAACAAAATTTAGATAGTAACAGACACTGATTTTTCTTTTCAGAGTGTCTGTGCACTTTTTTTTCTGACGCCCCCCCCCAGGCGAATCAACACAAGGTCTTATTTTAAATAGGGATTTTAATGGGCATCCTGCCAGGATCCAACTCATGATTCAGTAATAATGAATCTGCGAAACTAATTTTTATCCTCTCTTTCTCCAGGTGACGCCAGGTATCCGCTTCTATTACATATATAAAGGGCAGTTCGTGTATATGTATGTATGTATGTATGTTGTATGTCAAGTGGTTAGTGAATATTCAATTCAATGTGGTTTTTGGTTAGGTCGGATATAGCTGCTGGTAATTGGTTGCTTAGGGGTCTTCAGACACCGTCGTAGTTTTAGATGGTTATTTAGTTAGGTTGAAAGATTTTAGTCCCGCTAGATGACTAGTCTTCGGGACTAGACTTCTGAGTATCAAGATTATTTGGGGAGCTATATCCAAAGTTATTGTAGCAAATAGCCGAAGGCTTTCTAATGCCTAACGTGAGGTGTAGTATATATATATAGTGTGTGTGTGTGTGTGTAATGAAATAACATACCTCGAAACTCAAAGCGTGCGCGGACATGTCTAGCTTGCAGGGTCATCGCAGGAAAGAAATATGTCTGCTTTAAGCACTATATTTAACGATGGGCGATCTCGAACCAGCGAGAATGGGATTGTACGTATGCAAATTCTCTCGAGATCGGGCGTGCATATAAGCATATGGTGATGGCTAGAGAGGTAGAGTGAAGCAATTACGTACAATGACTATGACTGTCTAATAACAGGGTTCTTAACATTTGTTAACAATAATAATGTCTAATAATTTCTCTTAATAATAATAATATTGTCTTTTTCTCATTATTGGATATACTAGATTTGATTTGGTTTGGTTTGGTTTGGTTTGGTTTACGGCATATCAACCTCAGTGGGTCATTTAATGCCAATAAAGTTTTGAAATAAATCAATTCTTAATGGATAATACAATTTTTTTATAATCACATTTTTCTGTTTAACCCATAGATGGGATCCTAACAGGTACTACCACTCCGGGTCAGAGTGGACCAGGGAGCAATGGTGATGAAGGGGTGCTCCACATTCCCCAAACCTCCAAAACTGGAACCTCACCATCAGATAGAGTTTAACGTCATTCCCAGGACATGTAGACCCGCAGCCACCGCCTTCTAGCACCCATATGATAAAAAGGGGTTGGGGCTTGCCATAAGGGCAATAGGGTTGGGAAAATCATATAGGTGCTAGGGCTTGACGTGACCAGCCAATTGATCAGAGGAGGCCTCTCCGACTGCCCGTCTAGCCCAAGATAGGGCCAAAGTGGAGTATTGCATGTCATGAACTGCTCATCCACCTGGGCTCTATCCTTAAGCATCACGGGTCGCCACCCACAGCCAACAGGTGGCCCCATTGGGGGAGTCTTACCCCTCTGCAGAGGTGCAGTCAGTGCATTCTAACGCCCCACCGACAGGGCAGAGGTTTTTTGGAGATCAGCAGATGAAGACACCATCTTGCATGCCCGTAAATACATAAGGGTTTATACATATTTACCAGCCCCTCCGCATGAGTAGGATGCGACACAAGGTCAATTTCTTAAGCGGAGTGATGTAATGAATATGTAAATACCTTGGTACCCCCTCACTATAATCTGATTGGACAGTGTCATCTATAAATATTCGACACTGTAGTGGTACAAGCACCTAATCTTATCAGCCTAAGATTACTCGCCAGAATACCCCACGACTGCTAGAAAGACATACTGCTATTTGACATACCAGCTACTACTGCGATAATATACCAAATACCAACTTCATAATATATCCCTTAACCCGGATATATCACGGAGTTTAACAGGTTTGAATTCAGAGTTTTCCTTCTTCTAGACTGGTTACCTAGCCATGGTTAAAGAGTTCAGTCTGCCCTGCTATTTACTCATAGCTGGAGGGAGAATTGGATTCATACCTTTCCCAAGGGTATTAGTGTCATGGGAAATGTTAAGTATCTGGTCGGCATCCTAGGTTCCAGATGTAATAAGTAAGTAAGCAAGCCAATAAGAATCCGGTTTTAGAGTATTCTTTGTAAGTCCTACGTCCAAGAGAATCCATGTGTCAATGACATAAGTTTAGAATGGTGCCTCTATTAATACAGCAGAAGCAGCAGCAGCAGTGCCAGTGATTGGACAATAGAAATCTACCCCAGGTCACGTGGTAGTCAACGAGTCTATATTTAGGAGTGACCATTTGCCCCATGCCTTATATCAAACAATTCAACAGGAAATGCCAACAGCTTCATCAAGGAATTGAACTCACGTTTACGAGTCCATTTCCTACGACTCTAACGATTAGACCACGTGCCTCATAAGGTATTATAAACTATATCTTTCTATATCTCTAAATACCCTAACTGCTGATTTGACTAAGAATACAAAACTCTTTCCTTCTCAGTTTGAGACTCTCAACAATTCTACTTATATTATTATATGAACATTTAAAAAAGCACTTTTGCAGGACCTTGTCCAGTATTCTCTATTATTGTAAATTTGGTATCAATACACATTTTGTTTGTTAAATGTATGAGTTCTTTGTCTTTTCTGCCTTTACATTTGTGTCCTTATAGTGTGATGAGTAAATTGCCTAATTACATACACCTCATAAACTAGAGATACCCAAATTTTTTTCAATGGTTTTAGGTGCTTGTTTACAATTTTAAAATAACATTTGAGATGGAAAAAAAAAATTACCAAAAATCAGGTAATTATCCGATTTTAATGAAATTTTCAGTATTGATTTATCAATTAATGAATTTTATAATGCATCAGTTATTTTATTTCAAAACTTTAATTTAGTATTTTTGCTATGAAAAATTAATATATAAAATTCATTTAAAATATGAAAAGCCTGATGTTAAGTTTAAAATGTTATATTTTTAGATTCTAGAAATAAATATCTATTTAATGCAAACCTTATTTTATTACATTTTGTATTATTGTATTATTTTGTATACTTTTTGAGGAAAAACTCGATTGAAAATGTACCTCCTCCCCTTTTTTAAGCAGAAAAAATATCGATGTATAATTGTTTCTTTTATAAAATAATAGCCAATTAAATAATTATCGAAATGAGTAAAAAAAATCTCCAAAAAATTAATTATTCATTATTTTTTTTACATTTTATTTTTCGATTTTCGGTACTTATTTTCTCATAGAAAAACCACCTTAAATTTTTTTTTTTTTTTTGTTTGTTTCTATCCATAACTTTGGTCTTTTATCTCTTTATTTACTGTAATTAGAAAACGGAAAGACCAACTTGAAAAAAAAAGTTACATCCCCAACATAAGGGGGGGGGGCAAAATTAAGTGACCTGAAGAAAAAAATGAGAAAGTTTTGAAATAAAACAAGTAATGCATTATAAAGATCATTCATTGATACATAGGCATTGAAAATTTCATTAAATTCCGATAATTCCCGGATTTTTGGTATATTATTTTCCCTAGTGGGGGCTAAAGTCATTTTGTAAAAAATGCAATTTAGTCTCATTAGTTTATCATAAACTTATAATCTCCAACCCACCCGACAATAATATCAAGCCTCAACTCATAAATACACACAAAAATATGTTCGGGTTTTGTTAAAATATCTCAACAATTGACAATCACCCCAACCCCGCCATCAATATTCCCCCCCACGCACACAATTAAGAGCTTAGGTCCACTTTTTTTTTCATAGCACAAAACAAATTGCTGAAAAACGATTGGAATTTAGACCAAATATGTTTAGATTTTGTTACAATTTCTTAATAAGTGACAAATCACCCCACCCCGCAACAATACTCCACTCCCACCTACCCCCACTAAGAACTGAGGGGGCATTGTGGATTGATATTGTCATATACAACTAGAGTGTTGCGGCCAACACTAGAATTTAAACACCGTTCACAAGTGAACTAAAACAGTTAACTTCCATGTATATATCTATCTATCTATCTATCTATCAAGGGCAGGTGTGTGTATATGTATGTCCGGAAGAAACTTCGAAAATAAAACAATTAACTACAAAGTAAATATATATACACATTAACCAACCAGAGCTTGGTTTTTGAGCAAAAATAATAGAGATTTGATTTATATTCGTGAAGATAATTAAAAAATAAAATTTAAATGATAACAGCATGGATTTTTTTTTTCATTTAATATTTTAGATAGTAGACATTAACATTTCTTTTCAGAGTAGCTGGATTAATGCAAGGTCTATTTTTTTTTTTACATAAAGATTTAAATGGGGCATCCCACGAGGATTCAACTTATGATTCAGTAATAATGGATCTGCGAGATTAACTTAAAAAATCCCCCTCTACCCAGGCGACGCCAAGTAGCCACTGCTAGTACTTATATGAAGGGTAGTTGGGATGTATGTATGTATGTATGGGTGTATGTCCAGAGGAAACTCTGAGAATAAAACAATCAATGACATAGTAAATATACATACACATTCACTATCGCCAGATATTGCTTTTTGAGCAAAAATAATGAAAATTTGATAAATATTCATGAAGATAATAAAAACAAAATTTAGATAGTAATAGACACTGATTTTTCTTTTCAGAGTGTCTGTGCACTTTTTTTTCTGACGCCCCCCCCCCCGGCGGAATCAACGCAAGGTCTTATTTTAAATAGGGATTTAAATGGGGCATCCTGCCAGGATCCAACTCATGATTCAGTAATAATGGATATGCAAAACTAATTTTTATCCTTCTCTTCTCTCCAGGTGACGCCAGGTAGCCACTTCTAGTACAAGGGCATATCGTGTGTATGTATGTATGTATGTATGTCAAGTGGTTAGTGAATATTCAATTCAATGTGGTTTTTGGTTAGGTCGGATATAGCTGCTGGTAATTGGTTGCTTAGGGGTCTTCAGACACCGTCGTAGTTTTAGATAGTTATTTAGTTAGGTTGAAAGATTTTAGTCCCGCTAGATGACTAGTCTTTGGGACTAGACTTCTGAGTATCAAGATTATTTGGGGGAGCTATATCCAAAGTTATTGTAGCAAATAGCCGACAGCTTTCTAATGCCTAAAGTGAGGTGTAGTAGTCATTTTATCGACTGTTTCAGGTGTTTCATAAAGTCTCAAAGTCTACAAGTCTCGTGGGGTCGGTGAGCAAAGAATTACCTTCTAGGGTTCATTATTCTAGTAGTCCGAACTTTTTCCCAATGTTGGTAGCTGAATAAGAGTGTGGAAGGAACGCTACAACACTACTTTGTGTCCCACATGGGGTTAGGAGTGAAAGAGAGGGTGAGAAAAGTAGGTGCTCGCTTTTATGAACATCATCACATGACCATAAGATAGATATAGATAAACACAATGATATAGATAGATAGATAGATAGATAAACACAGATAGATATAGATAGATAGATAGATAGATAGATAGATAGATAAACACAATGATATAGATAGATAGATAGATAGATAGATAAACACAGATAGATATAGATAGATAGATACATAGATAGATAGATAGATAAACACAGATAGATAGATAGATAGATAGATAGATAGATAGATAGATAGATAGATAGATAAACACAGATAGATATAGATAGAATAGATAGATAGATAGATAAACACAATGATATAGATAGATAGATAGATAGATAGATAGATAGATAAACATAGATAGATATAGATAGATAGATAGATAGATAGATAGATAAACACAATAGATATAGATAGATAGATAGATAGATAGATAGATAGATAGATAAACACAATGATAGATAGATAGATAGATAGATAGATAGATAGATAGATAGATAGATAGATAAACACAATGATATAGATAGATACATAGATAGATAGGTAGGTAAACACATCGATATAGATAGATAGATAAACAAACAAATAGATAGATAGGAACAAATGGAAATAGATAGATAGATAGATAGATCTACTGAAAGAAAAACAAATGTCACTTCAATGAATTACAAGTAAAAGTAGTTTAAACAACAACAAAAAAACAAACAAAAAAACGGACTGTTTTACCATAAAAAAAGTTTTTAAAAGATTATCTAAATACTCAGATTTTCTTTTATTCATGTTTGTTTAATGTCTTGTTTTTAGTTTAAACAACAACAACAATGTTGACTAGTGAATATAAATTTCAATAATATCACGCATAACTTGCTGCTAAAGTCTTTGAACAGTTACAGCCTTTTTCAATTTTTGCAACACTCACATGCACATTAGGGTAGGTCGATTTTGGAACTGTAACATCTCCCATGTGGGGAAAGTTGCAAATTAACATAAAGAATTACCACACGAAATTTTTTTCTTTTTTATTAGGTAAAAAGCAGCATATCAGACGTGTCAGGATGATGGCGGCATATTTTCAATTTGAATTCTAGTTATAATATTTATTCATTTTGTTTAAAATGACAACCTTTTCGGTTTTAAATATTGAAATTGGTGTATTTTCTAAACAATTTCTAGGCTAAATTTTGAAAAACGAAGATTTTTGGTGCATTTTAGTAGATGATCTTTGATGCTATTTCCTCAAACAATGGTGCAAGTAAGAGATTTAGGTTTTTTTTGGTATCAGTATTCATTATACTAACATACAACTTTTGCATAGATGGACAATTTGATATTCTAAAAAAGTGAAAAATCGACCTACCCTAATGCACATGAAAAGTAGAATAAAAAGCCAACTTAATAAAAATATATCTATTTCATTCCAACCTGAAATGAATGCATTAAACAGAAAATAAGTCAACACAGATACGGCCTAACACAGAAAAATGGATCACATTTTACCCAGCAGATAAGGAGAAGATTACAAGGAAGTTCCTGTAATATATATGTATCTGCTATATCAAATTTTGTAAGGCTCAAATTCATTCCAAATTGAAATTAATATATTAATGTGGTGAGAGAAACCACACACGTAGAGGTTCGATGCGTGCACGACTGTGTTTGGCATGCAGAATGAGATCAGGGGTGAGTGGGGAGATTGAACTCACATCCTCCTGATCGTGAGTCATGGCCTGATGCATGTGAATTACTAAACTGTGCAGAGTAAACCGCATGTGAAGTCTCGTCATGAGGATTAACACATGCTGATGAATGTCGCACGTGCTGCACGGGCAATTCACAGTAAGGAGCCCGGATGAACACAGTAATTGTGTATTTAAGGACCGGCCCTCCCAGACCAGGGAGAATATATATATATATATTCTTCCTGTAATATAGTCTTCCTGTCTATAGCTCTACTGATGAGGCCTAATAGGCCGAAATGTACATACAGAGATTGATTTTTCTCGATTTGTTTAGCCTTACATTTGAATAGGTATGCCCATCTAATTAATTAATTATTAATTAATTAATTTTCAAAATTAGGTACGACTTCAATTAAGCACATATTCTCCCAAAAATTGTTGGCTAAAAAAGCCATATCAAAACATATCGATTGTTTATCTACTTCTCATATATATATATATATATATATATATATATATTAGCTATGTCAACCATTGCCAGTGTTATATGGGTATCAGCAAATAAAAATATGTGTACACCTAAAAGAAAATGTCCCTGTGTTCCTAATATGATTTATTAAGAACTAAGATGGAAGCAGAGAGAGACAATTCCCAATATGAAGATACCCACAACATGAAAAGAAACAGATGATATGGCCCATTTGATAATGGTCATTATATGGGTATCAGCAAATAAAAATATGTGTAGACCAAAAAAAATATGTCCCTGTGTTCCTAATATGATTTATTAAGAACTAAAATGGAAGCAGAGAGAGACGATTCCCAATATGAATATACCCACAACATGAAAAGAAACAGATGATATAGCCCATTTGATAATGGTCATTATATGGGTATCAGCAAATAAAAATATGTGTACACCAAAAAGAATATGTTCCTGTGTTCCTAATATGATTTATTAATAACTAAGATGGAAGCAGAGAGAGACGATTCCCAATATGAAGATATCTACAACATGAAGAGAAATAGATGATAAGGCCCATTCGATAATGGTCATTGTATGGGTATCAGCAAAGATATGTGTACACCAAAAAGAATATGTCCCTGTGTTCCTAATATGATTTATTAAGAATTAAGATGGAAGCAGAAAGAGACAATATCTGATACATCCCAACATGAAGAGAAACAGACAACACGGCTAAGCTGAGATAATGAAGATTTATCTCTGAGATTTTTACTCATATTTACTAAAAAATAAAACAACCGAAACTTACTTTTCTATCACTCCTGTCTTTCATTGCTAGATTTCCCTAATTTAACTATTTAGTTAAAATAGGAAGTAAAGAATAAAATTACAGTTATTTTTTCTTGTTAATGGATTTCTTTTAGGATTTATTGAAGAGATTTTTGCTCATATTCATTAAGATAAAACCAAACAATTAGAAATCAATAATACCAAGCACATATTTATTAAAATCAAATTTTATCAATATGCAAATTAGCCTCACTGTAAACTTAATTTGTTGTATATAAATTATTAGTATGTAGATATGGTCAACAGTGGCTTCGGCCTCTGGACCATTGCTATAATTAACGGCGTCGATCCCAGGGGGCCATCCCCCCAGGCAACACCTGCCCCCTTGATTTAAAGGGGCAGGGCTGGGTTTATTGCCCAGCGCCTGAGGCGCCCCCTTGAGGGGGAATATCAATGGGATCGACGCAATTTTTCACCTGCCACCCATGAGCTTTGGTTTGTGGGTGGTCCCACGTTAATAGGGCCTTGTGCCTGACACGTACAAGTGGGGTACGTGGAAAACATCATGTAGATATGGCCGTCGGGTGGGGTTTGCTGTAATTAACAGCGTTGGTCCTAGGGGGCTATCTTCCCAGGCAATACCTGCCCCCTCGATTTAAAGGGTCAGGGCTTGAGGGGGAATGCTGACGGGATCAACACATTTTAACACCCGCCACTTGGCTTGTGGCTGGTCCCACATTAATATGGCCTTGTGCCTAACCCGTACACATGGGGTACGTGGTAAATATCTAGTATGTAGATATGGCAAACAGTATTAATAATATAATACCATTTTAATGATAACTGAGGTTTAGATAAAAGTAAAATTATGGAGAATGAGACGTAAATCAATAAGGGAATTGTGACTTAGGTACTGACATAGTTTTGGTTACAGACAGACAGACACACTATCTCCATTATAATAAGATATGACATCCATTGTTTGGGAATTAGATTATTGCAAAAATTATTTTAATCTCACAAAAATATTTGTTTTGAAAGATGTCAAGTAGTTAATCCACTAATCCATAATCCACTAATCCGTTAATCGCACACAAGAATTTTATAATTGGGTGGGGTGGGGGGCACTCTAAATTCTAGGGTTAGTCAAAAAGTAATGCCATTTTCTTTATTTCATAGACATCCCCAGCCAACAGGGTGGGAATAAAGAAAGCATTACATTGAAAATTAAGTGCTATTCGCAGAATTGCATACCAGCCCCCTGCCTTTAAAAATAACTAGGCGGTGATAGCTGAAAAAACAAACCCAACTACAAATAAAGTCCCTAGCTGAAGCGGTGCCTATAAAAAATAATTTGTCGATTGAAGGCGTTTTTATTGACAAATTATTTTTTTTTAGTGGTTTGAAGGCGTTAAAAGTAAGACAATTAAATGTAAATATTTTAACCCTCCCCTTCTTTAAAATATTTTAAGGGGGGGAGGCTAAATATTTACATTTACTTGTCGATAAAAATATGGCTTATGTAAATAATCATACTAAGTCCAATTACCGTCGAATTAGCAAGACAAGACAGCAAGCAGTCGTAACCCAATACGATTCTGGTTTGCTGCAAAGACTACTGCAGAATGGTAGGATTTATGAAGCCTCAGAGGATCATACAAACCAAGCAGCCAATCAGGACTCAGGGAATGGAATCACCCAAATGCATGAGTGGACTGTTCTGAATTCCCATAAGTACCAGTTGTCTTGACACTGGTTCAGTTGTGCTTGGCCAGTCACATTGTTCAAACCAATAGTAGACTGACTGACTGACTTCCTTCAATAGCTTACATTTAACGCCTTGGACAACAGCAACTGGCTAAGCACAACTGAACATGCCCAAAACAGCTGGCACTTATGGAACTCAAGAATAGTCCATTCATGTATTTGGGTGATTCCATTCCTTGAGTCCTGATTGGCTGCTTGGTTTCTATGATGTTATGAGGCTTCATAGATACTCTGGCATTTTGCAGTAGGATTGCAACAAGGTTAAATCCGTATTGAGTTACGGCACCATTTTGCCTTGTCTTACCAATTTGACGGTAATTGGAACTTAGTATGTTTATTCTACAAATAGATGTTTCAGTTGTGTCAATAATGTGCTTAGTGTTTACTTTTTTTTATTTTTGGTAGAAAGATAAATAATTACAAGGGTGAGTCAAAAAGTAATGCCATTTTCTTTATTTCATGTGAACTTTGTTTTTATAAAGTGGTCCCATTGTCAGTGGGGGTCTTACCCCTCGGCATACCCAGCTCCAGCCAACAGAGTGGGAATAAAGAAATCATTACATTGAAAATTGGGTAATTTATTAAAATTGCTACCTGCTGACTATTAAAATAACGTCCCCAGCTATGTCGTCTTGGTTGTGTTACTTGAAAGAAAACAACCAACTTAGAGCGTTAAATGTATTTTAGAGGGGGGGCTTCTCTTTTTTTATATGAACAAATGGAGATGGGTGGATAGATAAATATAAACAAAGTAAAAAATGAACAAATTGAGGTAGATAGATATCCATCTTCATATCTAAACAAGAATACGACAAATTTCTATAAATAAACAAGAATTACGACAAATTTCTATAAATAAACTTCTAAACAAATTACGATAAATAAATAAGAATTACGACAAAAAAGAGAAGCCCCCCCCCCTCTAAAATACATTTAACGCCCTAAGTTGGTTGTTTTCTTTCAAGTAACACCACCGAGACGACCTAGCTGGGGACGTTATTTTAATAGTCACTGGGTAGCAATTTCTAAGGCAGAAGACCGGGACGCACTTCTGTAGCTGCCACTAAAAACTGAACTGTTTAATTGTTTTATTTTTGTATGAATATTTTTGTTTGTATAAAGTAACTACCACCAAGAGTATTAAATTTAGGGTAGTTTAAGAGTTAACAGCATTTGGTGCAGAACACTAGTTTCTGCGGTCTATGAACCCTAACCAAAAGGTGGAAAGGGGACCTTTAGTTAGATTAGCGCCGCCAGGCTGGTCGGAATGAAGGAACAAGCTGTGAGTTTATATCTCTTGATATGTCTATTTGTTGAAGTTTCTGTATTTTGAGATTCTTTTAAATTGTTCTTCTTTGTTGTATTCACTGTTATTAAATGCTATTTGTTTTCTTACAGTTTCACGGTGTTAATTGAATAAAATTAATTACATCAGTAAGAATTGTCATGCCTTCACATTTATCCAGACCAGCACGTTGGGGCGGCCGCTACAACTTCCTCATAAATTACCGAAAATTGTATTAAACTGTAGTAATAGAATGATAATAGAATATGTTTATATCCAGGCCGTTGTCGTGTCAGTGCTGCTGTATAGCACAATGTATGGATGCAGTATGCATCTGTGTATGCGGGTGTGGGTGTGTATATATAATTCTAGGTAGATAATTGAATAAGTAGTAAGTCAAACCACATATATGTGTGGGTATGTGTGTAGATTGAATATGTAGTAGCAAGACCAGTAGTAAATAGTAACTAGTGTGGATAATGTGTGTGCATACATATATACAGGTGTGTGTGTGTGTGTATACATATATTGTATGTGTAAGTAGGTGTATTGTTTCTGGGTGTCAATAGTTCTGTCCACCCATTTAAACTTAAGAAAAGATTAAGAGTGGTGATAATTCCCAAAATTAGAGACGAGAAGTCTGGTTTGTGAACAAAGTTGAGAGTTGACCAGAGGTTAGACAGTAATAAAATGTGACCCATATTAAACACAAAGAAAGACTTTTCAAATCATACGGGTGTAGGTATATATATATATATATATATATATATATATAATTCTAGCTAGTATACTGTATAAGTAGTAAGAAAACCACATATAAGATGTGTGTGTGTGTGTGTGTGTGTGTGTAGATTGAATATGTAGATGAAAACCAGTAGTAAATAGTAACCAGTGTGGATAATGTGTATGCATACATATATACACGTGTGTGTGTCTACATATACTGTATGTGTAAAGTAGGGTCAATGATAAGTTAAAGAAATCCTAAAACTAAGAAAAGGATTTAGGCTAGATGAAAAAGGTGATAAAGACCAGTAACAGACAAATGTCTGGATTTAGGCAAAAGAGGGAAGAGAAAGGGATCAGTCATAAAAATATATGACCACCAGCATAGAGTTCAATGTTAGAACAAAGGATTTAGAAATCTAGAGAGGAATCCCAGCGAATGAGACTGAGATGAGATCTGAGGGATTCTGGGAAATTTAAAAATGTCAGGTCAGTTAGATCTTGGACAGCGAAGAAGCAACATCTCCCGTAGAGACTTGTGAATAGTATAGAAGTGAACTTTAGAAGAAGTCCTCAAGGGAACAAGAGGGGGTCTTGTGCCCCCTCTCATCTCGACAGTACGGAGAAGAATGTGTGATTAGCAGATCGAAATGAAAGAAGGAAGCAATGCAAGAACTATATACCTCCTCTCTGCCATTTGAATGTTCACCTGATTTGACTTTGTTTGTTCCTCTCTTATTCGCTCTTTGATAATTGATTGTAAATTTCAACCCTTAAAAGTGGTTACACAATAAAAGCAAAAGAGAGAGGGAGAAAAACAGAGATGAAAAAGAAAGAGGAGAAAGAGAGAGAGAGAGAGAGAGAGAGAGAGAGAGAGAGAGAGAGAGAGAGAGAAACGGACAGACAGACAGACAGACGAACGGACAAACGGATGAAACAAAAATTGTCAGAGATGGAGACAGAAAAATATATATATATACATATATATATAAAAAGTAACAAAAAAAAAAAGAGACTGAAAAAAAATGGACAGCGCAAAAAAAAAAAAAAAGAAGACTGAAATGGAAATTTGTTTAAAAAAAAAAAAAAAAGAGAAAGAAAAGAAAAAAGAAATGAATAAAAAGGAAGAAAGACTGAGAAAATGAACATTTGTTGTGGAAGAAAGAAAGAAAGGAAAAAGAAGGAAAAAAAAGAATCGAAAGAACAAAAAAAAAAAAAGAAAAGAAAAGGATAAGAAAACGGACACGTAAAATTTTTTTTTAATTGTGTCACGCACGCACACATACACACACACATTTATATATATATATGTATAAACTAAAGTAGGAATCTTCTTTTTTTTTTGTCTTTTTCAAATACGTATTTGTAGAACAGATTAATTTGTAGATCATTTTTATTGCCTTTTGTTTTGTTCTGTGTTTTATTTTAATTTTTACGAAATCTAAGATCGTCGGAGTTGAATAACTAAATTTTTGTAGGGATTTATGTGGTTGGATAGTTTATCATAGGAATTAGAAGGAATAGATCTTAGTAATCAGTTTTGTTTAAAGCGAGAGAGAAGGATTTGTTCTATAGTTTGGGATTTTTTTTCTCCAGTTTTCATATAGTTGGTTAGAATGTTGTTTAAGAGAAAGAAGGATTTTGAGTAATTATTTTGTTTATTTATTCATTTTGTAAATTGCTAATTATTTAATCATTCTGTTGTCCCACCAAAATATATATTCTAAGGTAGCTATAGAAAAATTTAATGTACGGTTTAATTAAATGAGAATGATTATTTTATTTTTTTTATATACAACAACAATTAACTGTAGGATTTTAATTTTTATTGTTTTTTTTTCTTTCTCTTTCTTCTCCTATTTGATTTGAATTGGAGAATTGAATTTGTTTTATGTGTGTTGTGATCAGTCGTGTGCCCAAATATAATTTAAAAAAAAAGAAAAAGAAAGAAATAAAAAAAAATAAAAAAATAAACTATGGACATGGACTTTTGTACGGTCCCATTTAGGTGAACATTCTTGTGTGTGTGTGTCAAGAAAGGGAGGTAAAGCTTATGTAACACGGTGACTTCTTTTGTTAGTGTCAACTAATTTTTAACGAAAAAGGAAAGAATACTTTTTAGTGTGTTAGTGTCATTGGGTTTATTTAGGTGCAAAATGCAAAAATCAAAAATATCAAGTACATTTTTGGTTTTGCATATTGTTTATATATACAGGAAAGATTGCAGTGTTAATATTAAAAGATTTGACATGGCTGTCAGATCAAAAGGGTGACCTTTAGGTTCACACTTATTTCACCTCAGTCCGATGACACAGAGATAGATACAATTGTTTATATCAAAATAATTCTTGTTTTAAAAGGGGCGTCAGGAAGTAGAGACTGAAAGTAGAGACCGACGCGTACAGACTGACACAAGCAGTCGGGCCCCAGGGATGGTCGAGTTTGGATCGAAAACGAAATTTGTCACTGGAAATTTGTTACGGGAAATTTTTAATTAAGAGGGTTGCAACTAGAAAAATTGACTTTTGCTGCTAAAATCGATTCCAGAATTTCGCATAAAACAAAACACCAACTGAAGCTCATCGTGTTTTTATTTATCCAAACAAGTGCGCAAAACATATTCATATATTATTCCTATTCATTATTCCTATTCATTATATATGAATAAAAACAGTTGTCATTGTTAATGGTGTGTTGATTGATTTTTTAGAGTTGCCAGCTAACCCGGCAGTTTATATCTACTGTGGCGTTACTTTCGTATTTGCCTGGAGAGTTGTCTGCCCGTTTAGTTCGAGGTTTCCCGCTAGGGGCCGTTTATATTTAAGCGGCTGGTTTGAACGTCTCTTTCTCTTTTCCGTTTGCTCGATCCACAAGGCACCACTATGGGTTAGACTCTGGTCTACCCCCACTCTTGTTGGGGCTTTGGCCCCCCTTACATTACTGTAAGTGATTCACACAGCATGGACTATTCCTAGTCTCATGTCTGTGGCTCTTATGTTTATCTTTTTACCATTCATGAATGTGTCATTATCTCCACTTTTGTATGTATGTTTATGTACACCTCTATGTATTATGTACCCTGTTTATCCATGTGCTGTACCATATTAAATGTTTTGTCTATCAACCTTTGTCGGAGTTTTATCTGCAAGTATTATCACTTTGAATCTTACACTACTAATTTCTCAACCCGCCACAAAGACACTCCGACCGAGTTGCGTCGATCCCAGTTCTACAGAGGGTATTGGAAGAGCATCTGACCGGAGGCTCATATGGTAGTCACGGAAATAATTCATACCGTTTCCACAGCATACTATCCCCGGGGACCCAGGATCTTAACACACACGGTACCGCGGCAGCCCAGTATTATCATATTTGGTACAGTGCACAGTATCTTATTACATTTGGTACCATGCCAGGGTAAAATGTTATGATATTGGGTACCGCAACACAGAATGTCATATTTGTTGCCTACGACCCAGGATCTTAACACATACGTTACCGCGGCAGCCCAGTATTATTATATTTAGTACAGTGTCCCTGAGAGGTTACCATGGCATATCAGTATGCTATTACATTTGGTCCTGTGTCTGGATTCCCTCCAAAACTAGTCTCGTGCAGTGCTTGTCACATTTGGTACCGTGCCAGGGTACTTATTACACTTACCCCAGGGCAACTTTGGTCATTGAACTGTGCTGTATTCATTTTTGTTTGTTTTCGTTTTGTTGGTTAAAAAAAAAAATAGGGCATGAAGGCTCAGAGAATCAAGAGACTGATGACTGGTAGTTGACAGTATTTTTTTTATTGTAATGTATTGAACAGGGGGGTGGAGACCCTTGGCCACATGGTCGAAGAACCAAGCTGACAGAAGATGTTTTGTTTTCTTTGTGATTTTGGAAAAGGGTGTGGATAGGAATCACCCCGAGCATTGTTGTCCATTGTTGCTATTTTTGTTTGCTATTGTTGTTGGTATGATCCCCAATTACCAACGTAGTATGAATGCATGTTCTTTTTGTTGTTTATTTGTTGCTTTGTTCTCTCCTTGGTGTTGCCTCTGCCCCGTAAGTGTTTTGTTGGGTCGCCGGGTCCAAACACAAGGATCCTAAGGGGTAGGAGAAAAAAGAGATGGGATGCAGGGCCGTGAGTGAACGTATCTGGCCAAAAAGGGAAGGAACCGAGAAGGATTGATCGCAGGTTGAAAAGGAATGACCACGGAAACGAAATGGAATCGAGAAGGAATGACCGCGAAACAGAATGGAAAGCAACGACCGCAAGTACGAAATGGAAAAGGTATGACGAACGGTAAGAAGGAAACGACCAGGCAACACAACCGGGATGGGAGAAGGATCCTTGGGTGAGTGCTCTGGTGCTCAACGGGCCACTCTGTGCGGGCGGTCGCACATCAGGGAGCGATACAATGTGTCATGTGAATTTTTTTTCTTTATTGTTTTTTATTTTGTTTGTTATTGTAATTTATGGAATAAATGACAAGAATGGCAAAGGGAGGTATATAATACTATGCATTGTGCATGCATATGTGGCTGCACAGTTAGTTATATAGATACATAGAAGCTAGTTATACTGAATAAGTAGTAGTAAAACCCATATATAAGATAAGTATATATGTGTGTGTGTTCAGGTGGATAATGTGTGTATATATATGTAGAAATATGTGTGTGGTGTAGATTGAGTAAGACCACCCATAAATGGGTATATGTGTGTGTATGCGTATACATACATACGTGTGTGTATACATGTATTATATGTATTAATAAGGTATGTGAATGGTCGGTCAAAGAAACCATAAAAATAAGAAAAGGGTTTAAGATAGATAGGAAATTGTGATAAAGGCCATTGGCCAGATAGATAGTCTGGTTTTTAAACAAGATTTAGAGTTAACAAGAGTTCAGAGTAATGTAATAAAATGGACCCATATTAGAACAAAGAACTTTTCAAATCACATGGAGGATAGGCACAAATCTCGTGGATGAGATTTGATAGCGAGAATTGGGACCTCTGTGAGATTTTTTAAAGTAAGTCGGTTAGTTTGCTGGACCCAGGAGAAGTGAGCTGAGTTCTGGAGACCGAGGAAGTAAGATGTTACTTGTCCACTAGAGACTAGCCCTAGCAGAGGCTCCCAAAGAAAGCGGGGGGTGTCCCCCATCTCGGCTACCATGGGAGAAGTGGGAGATAGCAGCAGATGGAAATGAATTAGAAGCAATGCGAACTATATACCTCATCTCTGACCATTTCTGAAGTTCACCTGAAATTGTCTTGTTTTTTCTTTATTCTCTCTTTGTTGTTAATTGTAAACCCCCTGGATGAGCCCTGAGGTATTACGTGCACAAGTGGAGGTCCTAAGTAAGTGTCAAATAAGCAGACGATCACAAGACGGTCATGGCCAGTAAAGTTGGAAAAACTAGAAGTTGCAGGAAATGCAGAAAGGTGCGCAGCAGAAGGTGCCAACAGGTGCTCATGGCCTGAGGGAGGTTTACAGCTGTACGGCTGCACAATCTGGACCCTAACGAAATCCAGTGAGATAGCCAATGGCGTGTTATCTCATTTGCATACGTCTACTACAGTGCTAGATATATAAAGATAGTTCGACAACATGAGTAACCAAGCTACGATAAGCGAAGACTACTACTACAAGAACGTACGAAACTACACATCACAACAGATAGATAATTACGTGGGTGTAACACGAGAACACAGGGCAAGTGGCAGAGATAGGTACTGTGGAGTTGATAATTCCCTGCCTCCGAGAACTAAGCACTTTCATGTGTGTCTGGCCTGCGTGAGGGAGGGGTGTATAGCAAGTGACTCAAGATTGAACACGCAACCTCCTGATCATGAGTGGTGGAATTGCTGTCACCCCTGTTAGCTGAAGTGGTTCGGCCACTGAGAGAAATAAATGCTGAGGCAAGTTCTCTCGGGGAGAACGTCTTTTTCAGTGGAGAGAACGGCGTGTCGTGTTTTCGATCTTAAAGTGAAGTGAACTCTTGACAGATTGTGTAAGAACTACTGGGAGTGCTGCCGGCAGAATACTTTTTGCAGTTGAAGAAACTGATTATTCAAGTTGTCACTTGAAACTAACATCTAGACACCAACAACAACACAGATTTTATTACCATATATCAAGAAACTTACATTAAAAAATTGAGAAAAATGTAACTGCATATATTAAGAATTCTGGGGTATGGGGTTATCGTCCCTTGTCTGCGAGCCTCTGTTTCAAACCAACCAATCATGAGCCAGCATACTTTGGCGCCAAACCCAAAGTGCAGACTCATTCCATCTCTTCTGCACCAGCAACGAAAGGGATCGGACCGTACAAAGGTCGCTCCCACTATTCTTCAACAGAACCGGAGTCGGACACAAACAGAAGTCCATCTATATCCGAACTATATCAGAAGGCCGTAGCAAGGGGCTCCCTTAATACCCCATATCCCAGGATAAACAGCTAAGTGACAATTGTATACATTTATATAAATATTATATACATATATAATTGTGCAAACGAGACTAAAGTTTGCAAGTTTATATCTAATACAAGTCTTTTATTCATATCTTGTCGTTCGTTTTACTTCTTTAACTCTTAACCTGTCTGCCACATTTGCGGTTAACTCCACACAAACCTCGGAGTACTGCCGCTAGTGTTCTTTTCTTTATATTTTGCAAACTTTACGTTTTAAGTCTAATATTTACTAAATATAGGACTTTGGAGTTGTAAAAGAATGTAAAATTAAGCAATTTGGAAAAGAAAAAATAAACATTTCCTAACTTGTTGAATGAAATAAATATTCAAAAAAGAATTCTTACACAAATACCTCGTTCGTAACAATTTGGAAAAGAAAAAATAAACATTTCCTAACTTGTTGAATGAAATAAATATTCAAAAAAGAATTCTTACACAAATACCTCGTTCGTAACAATTTGGAAAAGAAAAAATAAACATTTCCTAACTTGTTGAATGAAATAAATATTCAAAAAAGAATTCTTACACAAATACCTCGTTCATAACAATTTGGAAAAGAAAAATAAACATTTCCTAACTTGTTGAATGAAATAAATATTCAAAAAAGAATTCTTACACAAATACCTCGTTCGTAACAATTTGGAAAAGAAAAAATAAACATTTCCTAACTTGTTGAATGAAATAATATTTAAAAAAGAATTCTTACACAAATACCTCGTTCGTAACAATTTGGAAAAGAAAAATAAACATTTCCTAACTTGTTGAATGAAATAAATATTCAAAAAAGAATTCTTACACAAATACCTCGTTCGTAACAATTTGGAAAAGAAAAATAAACATTTGCCTACTTGTGATCTCTCTCGTTTTCTAGTGTTGCTTATGTTGATACTTCTTCTTCACTCTTTCTTTACTTACTTCTTCTTACTCTATTCTCTGGCTGTCTTTGGAATCTTATAACATCTTGTCTGGGGTCGGAATCTTCTAAGGTCTGGACTTCTTGAGGACTTCGGGTCTGGTTCATTGGGGATTTCTCTTTATCAGAAGCCCTGTTCATTGTTAGTTTTAGAGGTAATAACACAAGACTCTGATTTGCTTTGATCTACTTTATTTAAATCCCCAACCAGACATTCTTGCAGAGTGAGTCGGAGCGTGTTATAACATGACTCACCATCGTCGGGTTCTCCGCCGCTGACGAAACTATTTCTAATCTAAACTGGAAGAGGTCTCCTCCACTGATTCTCACGGTATCCACCGAAGTTAGGACTGAGGTCAAGCCTTTCACTCATCCTTCAAGGCCATTGGGCCGTAACTTATAACAGCCATTTTTATTTCTACACTATTGCACATAAATATTAGTATCTAATAATTAGTAACACTTATCCGTCAAATTTTTTATATTCCTATGAATGTCTCATCTCAGCAACTTTTATTGAAGTTAAACAACTAAAAACAAAAATATATAGAAAAAGATAATAAAACAAATCTATAGAAAAATAATTTTTATTGATCTATATATGAATGTTTTCTAAATGTTAGATTATTTTTTCTATGGAATTTTATATTCAAAGTTCCGTGTCTACTTGTTTATTTTGTAATTTGTAGGATTTTAAAAAATTTATAAAATGAAAATAAATACTTTTTGTTTAGTGTGTAGTATGATTGTGTGTTTATATATATTTTATATTATGTTGTACACATCTTACTAACCAAACATGACTCAACACAATGCGAAAAATAACGAAGTCGTATTAAAATAAAACAACTTGTATTAAATAAAGTGTACAGAATGTAGAACAGCAATACGGCAAAGTCCTTTTTATATGTTCTTGTTTTTAACAGTTCATATTTTATCTTTCTTCATTTTCCGATAATGGAGCTGACTTGTTTGGTGACAATACTTGCTTTCATTCATCAAAAACTTCTCAATTCCTGCTTCTTCTTTGCGCTCGATTGTGAAATCAGTGTCGTCGGTTCTGTTATTGCATTTTGGAATTCTTACTCCCCCCTTTTTAAAACAATCGGCAAACGTCATTTTATAATCAACAAGTGTATAGCAAAATCCTATTTATTTACTTAAAAAAAATATTGCATAAAAATATATTTAGCCTAAAATAATTGACCAGAATATAGACAGCTTTATTAAAAAATATTGAAAATAATGATTGAATTAAAAATTGTCGTCATTTTTATTAATGGAAGTATATAGGAAACATAAATCATTCTATTCTTTTTTTGGAAAAACTGTTGTTTTTGCTGCTGCTGCTGCTGCCTGCTGCTAATAATTTCAAATAAGTTACAAAGCCGTGATACCTGTAGAACTCAAATAGTGTTTGTTTGAGAAATTAATTATTTTGAAATCAACAATAAAAGAATAAAATAAAATTTTCCATGATGATACTCCATAGAAAATTTAATTGGGACTAACTTT
This sequence comes from Doryteuthis pealeii, assembly GCA_023376005.1. Taxonomy (NCBI): domain Eukaryota; kingdom Metazoa; phylum Mollusca; class Cephalopoda; order Myopsida; family Loliginidae; genus Doryteuthis; species Doryteuthis pealeii. The sequence goes on from CM042170.1 coordinate 56,589,582, forward strand.
TTTTTTTGGTTTTTTTTTTTTTTTTTTTTTCTTCGCGTTCAAATGGCGAAACTATGTCAACAAAAGATTAAGAATTAACAGCAACTTAAATTTAAAATGCCCAAAAATTTAGGTTATTATATGTAAACAGAAATTTGTTTTTTCTTCTTTATAAAGAACAATTTCCAAAGTTTTATGTGTTAAAACACATTAAGTGAATTTTTCTTATATTAAACGTAAAGAAAACAGGAAAAAAGTTAATTTTCTATGTTTTATTACGTTTTAAATATTTTTTTAACAAATTTACGCGGATATAAAAAGAAGCCTGTTTTGAGCATTCCTAATAAATACAATTTATCAGGCTGAAATAGTTTTTCGAAAATAGCGGTACAAGGAGGATAACTCGAATATCACTTAATGAGCGACGCTTTCTTTTCTTTTTTTTTATTGACACTATTTTCTACATGCTTCAATGCATAGCCAAACAAAACCGGGGAATTGTGTTTATCTTCTTTGTCTCTCTCTGTAGGTATTCAAATAAATTAAAGGAGATAATAGAATTCTTTTCAATTTCTTCAATTTTAAAAACAATTACCAAAAACAGGTTAATTGTTCAATTTTAATGGAAATTTTTTTAACAGCATTATAATTTTATAATAGAGGTAAATATCCATTATTAATAGATTATTTATCTATTAATATTAATAATAAAGATTGTCTGTATTTCTGTCTTAACAAAAACTACGTCATAGCTCTACGTCACAATATTCTTATGCTGTATACACCCAAATTTGAGTAAGCAATTTTAAAAAATTGTTTTTTTTACTCTCGTCCTTTTACAGTAACAAGAAGTTAACAAAAAAGTTACAATAAATTAAATACCTACGATTTTGGTAAATGATGTGGAAAATATTCAAAAAATAATTGTTTGATTATTACATGCATCGGCAACATTTATTTTGAGAGGACAGGGCTTAGTTTTTTCATTTCAAATTGTTTTTTTTACCCTTTAATAAAATATGAGGATTTGTCTTCTTATGATACAACCATCGACATTAATTTTAACTCCCACCTCCTCAGCAATGTCGTTTTCAAAAATTAATTCTTTACGGACGCCGGAGCTGTGTTTTCTGGTTGCTAAGTTCTATTTAATATGGAGATCGCTTCTGGTTTTGCCTGTAACAAAAACTACGCCACTGCTTACATCAACATTACCCAAAATCGTCATAACATAGAATAAATTACACTCAAATTTGAACATGCCAACATTAGACGTCCTCAATTGTTTTAAAACAGCTTTAAGTAATAGATGCACTGTATAATATATCTAATATAATGTTTGTTTTATTTGATACCCATATTTAAGTTTATACATTTGCAAATTGGTTTTTTATATTATTTTTATCCTTTATGAATTTCATGATTTTACTTACTTAGGGTAACAAACTCGCTGACATGAACTTTTTTACTCCCACCACTCAGGTATATGTTCGTTTTTTATTTTGCTAGAATATAATTTTTTTTTTTTTTGTTTGTTTTTTTTCAAATTTATTGTGTTTACAGTGCTCAGGTGCACCACAACTCTCAAGTCTCATGTCAAGTACAAGGAATAATGTATTAGTGTCAGGAACTATTGAAAGAGTACAGTAAAATATACACTGATGATGTACAGTGTCTCAGGTGCCATTCACAACTCATCCAAGTGCTCATGTCTAGCTACATAGAATAATGTTGAGTGTCAGGAACATGAACTAGCTATGTAAGTAATAATATACATATTGTATATGCTCAGGTGCACAACAACTCATCAAAGTTCATGTCTATACAAGAATAATGTATTAGTGTCGAACATGAACAGTTTACAGTTCATAATCATGCATAATGAATAGCTTATTTATAAAAAAAAAATCACTTGTAAAAGAAGTTTTTTTATTATCGGTCCATAAATTCACCAGACAGCAGCCTAAGAAAAACCATAGATTATTTAGGTTAAAATAGGTTTACCTAAAATATATGAGGGGAAATATTTTTTTTACGATGTCACCCCCCCCCCATTTTATTTCATGGAATCTGAAAAAAAAAATGAACCGGCTAAAAACACCAGGACGACAAAACCCGAAATACCCATTTTATCAATTAAAATTGATTTTATCAATTAATTCAAAATCAATTAAAAATTTTTTTAATCAATTCAATATCAATGATCAATATTAAATGTATTAAAAAATTCAATAGATTTTAAATCATTTCAATTATAATTTTATCAATTAAAAAGAAAACTGATTTTTAAAAATCAATTATGATTGTAGAGGGGTGGGGGTCAACTAGAGTTATGTCCCTTGTTTCAGAAATGGAATTTATTCAAATGACCAAAGGTTGACCCCCCACCCTCTACAATCATAATTGATTTTAAAAAATCAAGTTTTCTTTTTAATTGATAAAATTATAATTGATAATTGATTTAAAAATCTATTGAATTTTAATCATTTATAATTGATCATTGATCATTGAAAATTGATTAAAAAATTTTTAATTGATTTTGAAATTAATTGATAAAATTACAAATTTTTAATTGATAAAATGGGTATTTTCGGGTTTTGTCGTCCTGGTGTTTTTTACCGGTCATTTTTTTTTTCAGATTCATGAAATAAAATGGGGGGGGTGACATCGTAAAAAAATATTCCCCTCATATATTTAGGTAAAACCTATTTTAACCTAAATAACTCTATGGTTTTCTAGGCTGCGGTCTGGTGAATTTATGGACCGAAATAAAAAAACTTCTTTTACAAGTGATTTTTTTTTTATAAAATAAGCTATTCATTATGCATATTATGACTGTAAACTGTTCATGTTCCTGACACTAATACATTATTCTGTGTACTAGACATGAGACTTGATGAGTTGTTGTGCACCTGAGCACTATACACATACATGATATATTACTATATGCTATTCATGTTCCTGACACTAATACTTATTCTATGTACTAGACATGAGACTTTGATGAGTTGTGGTGCACCTGAGCACTGACACATACAGGTATATTATTACTGTATGCTATTCATATTCCTGACACTAATACATTATTCTATGTACTAGACATGAGACTTTGATGAGTTGTGGTGCACCTGAGCACTGTACACAATAAATTTCATTATTATTACTAGCAAAATAAAAACGAAACATATACCTGAGTGGTGGGAGTAAAAAATTCAATGTCAGCGAGTTTGTACCCTAAGTAAGTAAAATCATCAAATTCATTAAAGGATAAAAATAAAACAATTTGAAATATAAACTTTAAATAGTAGTAAAATAAAACAAACTATATATAGATATATTATACCAGGCATGTATTTTATTAAAACTTGTTTTAAAAAACAATGAGGACTGTCTAATGTTGCATGTTCAAATTTTGAGTGTATTATTCTATGTTATGACGATTTTGGGTAATGTGATGTAAGCAGTGGCGTAGTTTTTGTTACAGGCAAAAACAGAAGCGAATCTCCATTATTAATAGAACTTAGCAACAGAAAACACACTCCGGGCGTCGTAAAAATTAATTTTGAAAGACATTGCCTGAGGAGGTGGGAGTTAAAAATTTAATGTCAGATGGTTTGTATCATAAGTAAGACAAATCCTCATATTTATTAAAGGAGTAAAAAAAAACAATTTGAAATGAAAACTAAGCCCTGTCCCTCTCAAATAAAATGTTGCGTGCATGTAATAATCAAACAATTATTTTGAATATTTTCCACATCAATTTTACACAAAATCGTAGTATTTATTTATTTGTAAACTTTTTGTTAACTTCTTGTTACTGTAAAAAAGGGGACGAGAGTAAAAAAAACAATTTTTAAAATTGCTTACTCAAATTTTGGGTGTATACAGCATAAGAATATTGTGACGTAGAGCTATGACGTAGTTTTTGTTACAGACAGAAATACAGACAATCTTTATTATTAATATTAATAGATATAATAATCTATTAATAATGGATATTCACCTCTATTATAAATTAATAATGTGTTAAAAAATTTCATTAAAATTGAACAATTCCTGATTTGTGGAATTGTTTTAAAATTAAGAAATTGAAAAGAATTCTTATTATCTCCCTTTAATTTATTTGTACATACCTACAGAGAGAGACAAGAAGACTAAACACAATTCCCGGTTTTGTTGTGCTATGCTTGAAGATGTAGAAAAATAGTGTCAATAAAAAAAAAGAAAGAAAGCGTCGCTCATAAGTATATTCGAGTTATCTCCCTTGTACCGCTATTTTCGTAAAAACTATTTCACCTGATAAATTGATATTATTTAGGAATGCTCAAAACAGGCTCTTTTATATCCGCGTAAATTGGTAAAAAATATTTTAAAACGTCAAAAAAAATAGAAAATTAACTTTTAATGTTTTCTTTTACGTTTAATATAAAGAACAATTCCAAGTTTATGTGTTTTAACACATAAACTTGGAATTGTTCTTTATAAAGAAGAAAAACAAATTTCTGTTACATATAAATAACCTAAATTTTTGCATTTTAAATTTAATTGCTGTTAAATTCTTAATCTTTGTTGACATAGTTATCGCATCTTGACGCGAACAATTTAGTCCCAAATTAATTTTCTATGGAGTATCATACATGGAATAATTTTTTTTAATTCCTTTTTTGTTATTTCAAAAATAAATTAATTTCTTCAAACAAACACTATTTGAGTTCTACAGGTATCACGGTATTGAACTTATTTGAAATTATTAGCAGCGCAGCAGCAGCAGCAGCAAAAACAACAGTTTTCCAAAAAAGAATAGAATGTTATGTTTCCTATAACTTCCATTAATAAAAATGACGACAATTTTTAATTCAACATTATTTTCAATATTTTTTTTAATAAAGACTGTACTATATTATGTCATTATTTTTAGCTATATAATTTTATGCAATATTTTCTTTAAGTAAATAAATAGGATTTTGCTATACACTTGTAGTGATTAATAAAATGACGTTTGCCGATTGTTTTAAAAAAGGGGGGAGTAAGAATTCCAAAAATGCAATAACAGAACGACAGACACTGAATTCAAAAATCGAGCGCCAAAAAGAAGAAGCAGGAATTGAGAAGTTTTTGATGATGCAAGCAAGTAGTTGTCACGCAAACAAGTCAGCTCCATTATCGGAAAATGAAAGAAGATAAAATATGAACTGTTAAAACAAGAACATATAAAAAGGACTTTGCCCAGTATGCTGTTCTACATTTCTGTAACTTTATTTAATACAAGTTGTTTATTTTAATACGACTTCGTTATTTTTCCATTGTGTTGAGTCATGTTTGAAGTTAGTAAGATGTGTACAACATATATAATATATATAACACACAATCATACTCACACACTAAACAAAAGTATTTATTTTACATTTTATAAATTTTTTAAAATCCCTACAAAAATAAAAATAAAAAAGTAGACAAACAGGAACTTTGAATATAAAATTCCATAGAAATAATCTAACAATTTAGAAATACATTCATATATAGATCAATAAAAAATTATTTTTCTATAGATTTGTTTATTATCTTTTTTCTTTATATATTTTGTTTTTAAGTTGTTTAACTTAATAAGAAAGTTAGCTGAGATGACGACATTCATAGGAAATAAAAATTTGACGGATAAGTGTTACATAATTATTAGATACCTAATATTTATGTGCAATAGTGTAGAAATATGGCTTGTTATAAGTTACAGCCCATGGCCTTGAAGGATGAGTGACAAGGCTTGACCTCAGTCCTAACCTTGGTGGATACCGTGAGAATCAGTGGAGGAGACCCTCTTCCGTTTTAGATTAGAAATAGATTTCAGTCAGTCGGCGAGAAACCACGACGATGGTGAGTCATGTTATACACGCTCCGACTCACTCTGCACAGATGTCTGGTTGGGGATTAAAAATAAAGTAAGATCAAAGCAAATCAGAGTCTTGTGTTATTACCTCTAAAAACTAACAATGACACAGGGCTTCTGATAAAGAGAAATCCCCAATAGACCAGACCCGAAGTCCTCAAGAAAGTCCAGACCTTAGAAGATTCCAGCAACAACAAGACAAGATGTTATAAGATTCCAAAGACAGCCAGAAGAATAGAGTAAGAAAGAAGTAAGTAAAGAAGTAGTGAAGAAGAGTATGCAACATAAGCAACACTAGACAATCAGGATTTACATTTTTGCATTTCATCTTGGATTATTTGGATGGTCTCATTTTTAACCAGAGGGTGTTGCAAGATGAAAATGGTCATATAATTAAAGAACATAAGTTCTAATATATAGATGAGAAAATGATATTCAACAAGCAATCACTTTTGTTCACCTCTTTCTCACCAGACAAACTTGATAATAGTAATAATGTAATTTATTTGTTATAGTGCTCAGGTGCACCACAACTCATCAAAGTCTCATGTCTAGTACATAGAATTATAGAGGATGGTATTCTAGGGTAACTAATTTATAGTGGTTAGGGTTTTCAAAACCTTGTAGGTTATTTAGTCAAAGTACACATCACACTAAAGAATATATTTATATAAGCACATGGCATAAAAGACAAGAACTCACAATTAAAACAAACAACATTGTATTAACATGAGGTTTACAAAAGGTAATACAGCATACTTGGCAAAGTTCTGTAAAAAGGTGCTTTTTGAAAAGTTCAACGTAAAATATAAGCAGAGATGTTATAAATCTCTAAGTGAGAAAGAAAAGGTGGAAGTTAAAGTCAACACAACAGCAGTCAGGCATAAGTTGAATGAATCTAATGTTTATCTCCGAAAGCATAGGTTATTTAGAGAGAGACATAGTTCATACCTTCAGCATGTATGCGAATGTTCTTAAAAAGGGTGACGTGAATTCCCTTAGGCAAGTTAGATATTTCTTGTTGGAATATGAAAAAGTTGGCTTTAAATAGCATTCGACTAGGCTCCGAAAAGGTCTATTTGATAAATTTCCTTTTAGGCGCGAACGTCTCTTATTGGTTGAAATTGTACAAATTTTTATTTTAATTTTCTTTTTTACTAAGGTGCGCAATCCCATGCGCAAACTATTTATTTTTGTCATTTGATTGTTTGTTGAAGTAAGAACTTCCGGTTCGCCACAGAATAATGTATTAGTGTTAGGAACATGAATAGTAATAATATACTTGTATGTGTACAGTGCTCAGGTGCACCACAACTCATCAAAGTCTCATGTCTAGTACATAGAATAATGTATTTAGTGTTAGGAACATGAATAACATACAGTAATAATATACATGTATGTGTACAGTGCTCAGGTGCACCACAACTCATCAAAGTCTCATGTTAGTATATAGAATAATGTATTAGTGTTAGGAACATGAATAACATACACTAATAATATACATGTATGTGTACAGTGCTCAGGTGCACCACAACTCATCAAAGTCTCATGTATAGTACATAGAATAATGTATTAATGTTAGAACATGAATTGCATACAGTAATAATATACATGTATGTGTGCGTGTGCATACATATGTGTGTGGAGGGAGGTATCATGTATAGTGTTGGCAGATTACAGGAAGCATGGAGGCTTTGAAAGATGCAGTGTGTACAGTGCTCTGGTGCACCACAACTCATCAAAGTATCATGTCTAGTACATAGAATAATGTATTAGTGTTAGGAACATGAATAGTGTACAGATAATATACATGTATGTGTGCGTGTGTATGGTGGAGGAGGGTATCAGGTATAGTGTTGGTGGATTACAGGAAGCATAGAGTTTGAAAGATGCAGTGTTTCGGCAGCCCACAATGGACGCAGGCAGCTTATTCCATGCCACAGCAACTCTGAGCCTGAAAAAATGTTTCGAAAATCATGTGAGCTATGCTGTTTTCTGACTTTGTAGCCATGCCCACGTGTGTTAGAAACATGGAGATCAAGAAGGTGCTCAAGGTTGCTGTTGTTAAGATGATTAATGACCTTATGAACATTTACCAGCTCAGTTGCCAAACACTGAAGTTTCAACGAACCATTCCCAGGGCAGCAAGTCGTTCAGAATATGGCAGATGCCTGATGGAGGGTATCGTTTGGTTGCACATCTCTGTNTATAGTTCTAGGCCAGGCGTATAATGTTCTGAGCGAGATAGGGGTTCTAGACTGGTGATGCAAATTCCAAGTGTGGTCGCACCATAGCTTTATACAGCTTTAAATAGATAGCCGGTGAGCGGCTGACAAAGATCTTGCTGAGCGATGCCAAGACACCCTCGGCCTTCTTGACAATTTTAGAGATGTGCTTCATTCAACTTAACAATAAGATGAGTGGCCATTTGTCATATGACCTTTAGGCACCCCTTTTTGATCTCGATTAAGAAAGGACACGTTTTTCATTCACACCGTCAATATCCGGTTGTTTTAACAGATGATTTTTAGATTTTTTTTTAATTATAAAACTAACTCTAACCCTAACCCCTAACAAACAACTGGATATTGACAGTGTAAATTAAAAACATGTTCTTTCTTAATCGAGATCAAAAAGGGGTGCCTAAACGTCATATGGTCCAATATTTCTTGTAGCCAAAGAAATGACAAAACTCGGAGCTCAAAGTGAGCCCAAATGTGTTTTGCATGCAAAATGAGTGAAGGACTCAAAAGAAAAGAAAATATGGCTACGTGAGCACCATATTTTAAGGAAACACGATCTCGAAGCCAGGAGAATTGGCAAGAATGTATTTGCACATATGCAAATTTTTTTCAAGTTGTGCATAAAAGACCAGTGAGCTTATGTTGGAGACTGCTATGTTATTGCTGCAAATGAGAGACTTTATCATCAGACTTCTTAAATTGCAAAAGCGATGATGGGATCAGTTTACAAATATCATTTATATTCACTTTGAATTCACAAGTCTAGTTGTCATTATAAAAAATATGAGTTTGTCTCCCCCTAAAATTAATGAATTATTCCACTCATGTGAAGAGTGGGTATGGCCCACAATTAGGTGGGAATCACAAAAAAGGGGGAACCTGATAACCCTGACAGAAACAAGGAGGGAGAAGCCAATAACACTTACTAACACGTGGACAGACATTTGAACTGGTGGGGGGTGAGTACTTCCTGCCTTCTTTTATATTTATTACATTTATTATTATTATTATTATTAGTGGAAGCATGTGGTGTAATGGTTAAAGTCATGGGAAATGGACTCGTCGCCACGAGTTCAAATCCTGGATGTGGTCATTGCATTTCACTTAGCGCTAATATACATAATAATGGATCTGCAAGTCTAAGTTGACGAGGGCAGGAATTGAACCCGGAACTGTAGGGTTCCAAGCCAGTTGCTCTACCGACTGAGCTAAATCACTACAACAGTTTATTCATAACAATCCAATGCTATATGTTCCAAAAACAGGAAGCGCGTGGTGTAATGGTTAAAGTCATGGAAAATGGACTCGTCGCCCCGAGTTCAAATCCTGGACGTGATAATTGCATTTCACTTAGCGCTAATACCCTTGGGAAAGGTATGAATCCTACTCTCCCTCCAGCTATGGGTAAATAGTAGGACAGATTGGGCTCTTTAACGTTGGTTAGGCAACTGGTCTAGGAGAAGGAAAACTCTGAATTCAAACCTGTTAAACTCCGCTTAAGAAATTGACTTTGTGTCACATCCTGCTCGTGCAGAGGGGTGGGTAATATATATATATATTTTATTACAATTTTATCAATTATCATATTTTTCGCTCTGTTGCTATGGAAATGTTATAGTGTCATCATCTAGTAGTCACCCAGCCAAAAACTGACTTTCCTAGTTACTTTCACATGGCTTGCTCTGGCAAAGTGGGAGAGAGGTCAACACAGGGTTAAAAAGTGTCAATCACTTTGACAGTTTTTTTTCCCACTAAACCATTAGTTTTGAAACTAAGCTATACTTACCATACATAATTAATAGAGTATCAGTTATGTAACACATCCAGACTACTAAATCAGCTAGAACAATGGTTCACAACCTTTTTTTGTTACCTATGAATCCCTTTGATTCCTATCTTACTCTGGTGGACCTCCCCTCCATAGCAATGGAATATTTAAAAGTACTATTGTATTTTCATCACTGAATATTCTTTGCTTGCTTGGACCTTCAAAAAAAATCTACGAGACGATGGAGCAGTCAAAGTTTTTTTTTTTTTTTTTTTTTCTTTGAACTACATAGCCTGGGCGGGTTCACATGGAGGATAAACTGTTGCCCATGCAGCAAATCCTCCCTCTCCACAATGCCACTGTGATCCAAAGGAAAGCTAAGGTACAAATGTGGTTTGGCAACGGTAGTGTCGCAGGAGTTGATGGGTAGCACTGGATTTCAGCATCACACCACCTTTAGGGGCTCCGGCTCCTGGTTTGTTTTCGGGGTTTACTCCCCTAGCCTTTCGTTGAAAGGCAGCTGAGATTTTGTGTTGGACTTTTCCTTGACTTTGATGGGTTGCTGACCAAGGCTAAAGAGCCCCATTTAACCCATTTGGAGATCCATACGAATAACAGGTATCGCAATCTTACTGCTATTGGTGTTAGTAGAAACTATTAATAGTAAATAAATACTTACCTGCCCCTCGGGTCTGTGTCCAGTGACTTTGGCCTCTGGACCGGTTAAGTAATTAACAGCATTGATTGCAGGGGACCACCTCCCCCAGGCAACACCTGGCCCCTTGATTTAAAGGGGCAGGGCTGGGTTTATTGCCCAGTGCTTGTAGGTACAAAATTTGAGAATAGTAACTATAAGTGGATTCATTCTGAACAAGAATTCTTTGTTTTCACCTGAGTTGCATCAGAGGATTACCACAGGAAGCAGAACTACGACAGAGAATGCAAGAAATTCATAATAATATTGTGATTACCTAGGATAATGTAGCCTCATGCTTGAACTGCTGCCGAGTTGTAGATGGTAAAAAAATTCCTTCTGTTTGCAGAATTCTGGTTTAAGCAACGGAGGCAACATATATAACATAGAAAACGAACAAAGGGACTCTCATTTAAGTCTTAAAAGGACTTAACACTCAAAGCAATGAGAGTTAAGTCCCTTTGTTCTTTTTCCGAGAAGAAGCTTGTAAACAATGGCAGCCGTCTTTGTGACCTGATTCAGGTTTGGAAGATAGAAAAAGAAAGAAAGAAAAAATCGGAAGTTAAAATCTTCCGATCGTTTGGGTCAGAATTACAGGGCCGCGATCGAAATATGACCTGATCTAGGTTTTGAAATTAGAAGAAAGAAAGAATTAATAAACGGAAATATAACTCGCTGGCCGACTTCAGCCGTAGATCCAAAACAGATGGGCGATCCGAAAATGACCTCGACCTCCCCGGTCGAGGCGATAGTGGCCGGTAGTAAAATCTCAAGTAGGTCGGAACTCCCAGAAGTGAGGGAAGCCGTTCTTAGACGAGTCTTTGATGTATCCAGACTTTTAGTCGCGGGGAAAAGATAAATCTTGTTTTATAGATTACCGGAACATGAAGAAACCAGGATTAAAGAGAATCTATTGTTTTTATGTTTCCCTATGGCTGGAGAATGGAGATAAACTCTTGTTGGAAATCGACATTAAAAAAAAGGGTCGAATGTATTTAAAAAAACACATTCAAGTGGCCGGAAGATATGGTACCCAGATTGGTAAGCGGAAGTAAATTTGATTGGCTCGTTGAACAAGAGGAAGGCGGTTACCCTTCTTGGGTGGGTGGAGCAGAAAAATTCCCAATGTTTTCATGCCGACCGGAAATAAAATTGTTCCGGTCGGAGTATTATTTAACTCAGACGTTTTTGGCTTGAGGAGCAGAAGAGGCCGAATAGGCAGATGAGGCCAAACGGGCAGATGAAGTTGTGATCGCTTGAGAATCGGGCTAGCTGACAAGATTAACGCAATACGGAGAGCCGAGAGTAACTGACTTCAGCTAAGACCATTTTGAAAACTTAGTCAACTTACGAACTGTTTTGCACAATACTTTGCAGAAGACCAGAAGTATTTAATTACGGGCACATCACTCCACCAACCTTGAGAAGTAATTATTTGTATTCTTATATTTTCGAATATAAATGTTGTTGATTTTTTTAAAAAAGAAAAGATTCGTTATTCTTTTTTTTCATATGACCAATCGGCCGCCATTAATCTCGGAAATCAGTTTCTATAGCAGATTTCTAGTCGTTTGAGATCTTAGCACAACGTGGGGCATTCGGCTAGATTTCCAGCAAATATAGATACCCTGCAATCCGTGGTTGATGCAGAAAATCCGATCTTGACGGCCAATTTCGGAGATTCTGTGAGCCCTTCAGCTCGGGAGGACCGACGGGTTATATCTTTGATTCAACGTAATTTTCACAGAGAAAACATGACACTTTTCAAATCCATTTTAATGCATGTTTTTAACTCCAAAATATCATAAAATGTCTTTTTAATAACAGGTAAGTTCATTTCAAATAATGCGCAAATACAATTTTATGGAAGGAATTTAGTCACTTAAAGTTCAAGATTACCAAGGGGTAGGTATTGCCTGTAAAGAAAGCTTTATAAAAATTCTGGGTAAAAGTTTATAACCAACACCAGCCTCTTATAATGCATTAGTGCATTCATGGATATACTAACACTGAACATTTGATTAGGAAAAACAAACAATGGTTATTTCCTATAAGTCTTAACATAAACAAAGGGGAACCACTCTTGACTGATAAATTATTTATTTATTTATTGATCAAGTAGGAAAAAAGGAGACAGGGTTAGGGTTAGGATTAGTTTTATGGGAAAATAAATAAATAATTCATCAGTCAAGAGTGGTTCCCCTTTGTTTATGCTAGACTTATAGGAAATAACCCAAACAACTAACTGTCCAGCTCTTCCCTCAGCGACCAGCTACTTCCTTTGTCTACCAGCATACTTCACATTGGTTCACCAACATATCTCCAGCTTCCGGAAGACCCATCACGTTCAGCCATGATCAACATCAACGTTCGACCCGCAGTGCCATTCGTCTACACAACCGATCATCTGACGCAACCGACACCTTCCCAACCTTAGATATCAACGACCCGACCAATATTCTTCAGCTTTCAACATTCATCTTCTGTAGTTCGGCGAATAAAGATTTCTGTTTCTTGTTAACCAAATCTCCTCATTTGTCCTCCTTTAACTGGTTTGTGTCATTCAATTCCTTTGTAACAAAAGTCTGTGGAGTCAACGTCCTTATCGGCTCCGTAACAACCGTACCCTCTCTCTCTTTCTCTCTGTCTTTCCTTCTCTCTGAAAAAGAACCCACAAGCTTAAAAATAAATACACACCCCTTGGGACTATACAACTTGCGTGTATGTTGTTTCTGAACTAACGACTATTACTACTACTAACGGCAACTACTACTACAATTTGAGTTGGCCTATGCGACAAACATCATTCTTGTACTGTGACTATCATTATGCTACACAAAGTGCTATGCCAAAGCTGGAGACTAATTGTCTCTATTCTGTTCTATGAAAAGGTTACATAATTCATAGATAGCTTATGAATTGTGTAAGTAGTCTAGTATAAATTTTGAATCAAAGTACGTTAAAAAAGATTCAAATAACAAGAGGAAATGGAAAATTACCATGATTGACAGCATTTAACCTCATGCTCACCTGCTCACCAAATTCTGATTGACTGAAGGGAGGCGTGAGAACAGAAATTAGTTTTAAGTTAGCAGTTGCCGACAGAAAGTCAGTGTGAGCGGACGCAGAGATCCCTCGCTCAAGATGCTGGCTTCTCATCTACACAGTTTGAGAACCGTTTTGGACTGGGGTTGTTTTTAATATTATTTGCATAGGCATCAACGGATTCGCCCATCCATTTCACCTTGGTTAATTTACCATAGGCGAACGCTCCTTCAGTGAACGCTTTGACTAACTTGGATTCTATTATCTCATGGTCCTTTCTGTCCGTCACACTCATTTCCAGATAAAGAGCCAATGCGTTACCCTCAAGGTAGAGCGGTATCAGCTTTGACAGGTCGGTCACACGCTGTAACTCAGCAACCAGCTTTACCTTCATGAGCCATACCACTACACCACCCTGCCCGTCAAAGGGTCGAATCACATCACCGCAGGATCGAATTCTTGGTAACCGGGATCGTTATTTTAAAATTCACTGGGCAGCAATTTCGGAGGCAGGGGCCCAGGATGCACTTCCACATAAATTACCGAATTCTTTTTTCTTCCATGGTTTAATAGCCGAAATAGCTTGTGTCTTGAAGTTAGCTCAACAAATAACTCAACAGTTACTGACATTCACTAATTTATTTGCCAAAATAAAACAGCAAATGATAAAAAAATGAGAGTAAATAAAGAATTTGATACAACCTGCGCCTGTCTCTTTTTCTTGTTTTCTTTCCTTCTCCACTTCTGTACTTGTTCTTTCTCTCTTTCGTTTGTCTCCTTTTTCTCTTTGTTATCCTTTTTAGTTTCTCTCTACTCGCTCTTTCTCTCTTGTTCACTTGTTTTCTCTTTAACCTGACTCCGTCTCCGTATATTCATTCCTCTTCTCTCGCTAGTCCATTGTTTACTTTCTGCTGGCTCACTGTTGCCTTCACTGTGCGTGCGCGATATCAACAAAAAAGGTATCTACCAAAACACAGAATCAGCCCACCGAAGCGAAACCAGGCCTTTTTCCTTTAGGGGTTTTCATGTACTAGAATTACTTTTCACCACATTAATCAACCAAAAATGCACAGACTGCCCAGCTCAGAAGGAAGAAATCAACCCACAGAAGAATCCCAAAGGGAGATGGTGTTCGATGAAGTAGACAAGCAGAAAAGTAGAAGAACCGATCCATCATTCACTTATGGTGGAGGGGTTGATGAGAGTTATATATATTTGGGTATTTACACTCAACACACCATAAGGTCACATATATTTAAAGCAGAAAAACAAAGAACTCATGAATTTAACAAATAAAATGTGTATTGAAACAAAAGATTACAATAATCAAGAATACTGATCAAAGTCCTGCAGAATATGCTTTTTTAAATGTTCATGTAATAAGATAATAAGAATTGTTGAGTTGACTCCAACTGAGAAAGAAAGGGTAATGTTCAAAATCAAATCAGCAGTCAAGTTACATAGAGAGAGAGAAAGATATAGCTTGTAATACCTTCTGCAATAAATAAATATTTCTTAAAACGAGAAGCGTGGAGTATTTAGGCAAGTTCGTTCTTTCACTGCTATTCTTCGAAAAACCTTTGTTTATATAGGGTACAGATAGGCTCCAAAATAGGTCTTTTTGATAAACTTCTTTTTATGCATGAACGCCTCTGATTGATTGAAAATTATCATTTTTAATATTTCTAATTTTCTCTCTAGCTGCACACATTCTTATGTGCTAAGCATTTATTTTCGTCATTTTATTTTTGCTTGTCCTTACCTGCTCGGTACATGAGTAGCACAGCTTGGGTAATCTGATCTGTGCAGTAAAGCACTGGGAGCTGATGGTAGGTGTGGTGTTTCACCTCAGCAAAACAATCTCCCTGGTCTAGCGCTAGTGAAAAGGGTACAGACTCCCTCGCTGTCCAGCTGATACTGACAATAGGCCACTCCACCAACTTTACTTACTTACTTACTTACTACTCTAATTCTATTTACTATTAGTAATAGTAAATAGAGTAATATAGCGTAATCTCATCATCATCATCATCATCAAACATCATCATCATCATCCTCCTCCTCATCATCATCATCATGATGTTGCCCTGTTAGCACTGATATCCATGACAATCTCTCTCCATCCATCCCTATCGCTCATCATTCTCGGGAGGTCCTCTATGCAGCATCCTGTATCCGCACAGAGCTGGTCAATGTACATTTGCAGGTCGGCCCACACTGGCTTGTCCATGTGCTGGCTTCCACAGGAGGACGTCGCTTATGGGTTTGCCCTTGCTTCTCCAGCAGTGTTCCCGCGTGTCTTGTCTGTCTTACTCGGATGGTTTGGGTGATATGTGGCAGGTGGCCGTATAGCTATTTTCTCGTGGGGTGTTGTTTCAAGGATCACATGCAGCATTCTTGTGCAGCTCCCATCTAGTTTATTCTCTAGTCACTTCATTAGGTGGTGCAGCCATACAGCAGTACTGACACGACAATGGCCAGAAGAACTGTCTCTTTAACTTGTCTGTGAGATTGGATTTCCCTGTAACTGATAATTTATTTATAGCAGACCATGTCTTTCCTATGCGTGCATTAACATCGTTTTCTGTGGAGGAGATATTACTGCCTAAGTATCTAAATTGTTCTACCGAGCTTAGGAGTTTGCCATTGATAGTTGAGATGTCGCTTTTGTTTTTAAAAGACATGAACTCAGTTTTATCGAATATAGAGTAATAATAGAGTATAATTAGTAATAGTCCATTACTAATTACTAACTCTAATACTATTCTAATTTATATTGAAAATTAAGATGCTCCCTGTTAGGGAGAGTTATCTCCCCCTAACGATTCGAACTTTCTGTTATCCCTACATCTCGGATACAACACTTCCAATAATTTTATTTTCTAATTTAGTGGTCACCAAATTTGTCAAATGCATAGCAATTCAATTAAATTTTTTTTTTTCGGAAACATTTCTTTACACTCAGAATTACGGAGGCATGGAATAAGCTTCCCATGTCTGTTGTAGGTTGCCGAAACACTGAATCTTTCAAAGCCACCATGCTTCCTGTAATCCGCCGACACTATACCTGATGACCCTCTCCACACACATATGCACACACGCATACACATACATGCATATTACTACTGTAAACTGTTCATGTTCCTGACACTAATACATTATTCTGTGTACTTGACATGGGTAATTTATGAGGAAGTGCGTCCCGGTCTCCTGCCTCAGAAATTGCTACCCGGTCACTATTAAAATAACGTCCCCAGCTATGTTGTCTCGGTGGTGTTACTTGAAAGAAAACAACCAACTTAGGGCGTTAAATGTATTTTAGAGGGGGGGCTTCTCTTTTTTTGTCGTAATTCTTATTTATTTATCGTAATTTGTTTAGAAATTTATTTATAGAAATTTGTCGTAATTCTTGTTTATTTATAGAAATTTGTCATATTCTTGTTTAGATATGAAGATGGATATCTATCTATCTATCTATCTATCTATCTACCTCAATTTGTTCATTTTTTACTTTGTTTATAATTATATATATCTATCAACCCATCTCCATTTGTTCATATCAAAAAAGAGGCCCCCCCCCTCTAAAATACATTTAACGCCCTAAGTTGGTGTTTTTCTTTCAAGTAACACCGCCGAGACGACATAGCTGAGGACGTTATTTTAATAGTCACCGGGTAGCAATTTCTGAGGCAGGAGACCGGGATGCACTTCCTCATAAATTACCAAAATTAAGATGCTCCCAATAATTTTATTTTCTGATTTAGTGGTCACCAAATTTGTCAAATGCATAGCAATTCAATTAAATTTTTTTTTAATTTTGGACTAAAATAAAATTTAAAATATAAAATGAGAATTGCACTTATACGTAAAAAAATATCAAAACGTTTGCCTAACAATTTGTTTTATATTTTGCAACTAAACATGCATAAATTTTACTTAACCATGAATTACTAAGAAAATTAAAAACTAAAATTTTTATTAAATTTATTCTTTTCTACATATTGCATGAGAGAACAGCCCCCACTTTTTTTTTTTACAACGGAAGTTAGCTTACTACACATGCGCAGTGATTGTTCAGACTATGGCTCGATGACTGCTTCCTGTCAGCCATTTTCATTAGCTGCGTAGAGAAGTTACGTGAATAAGCTAACATCGTTCATACAACAATCGATCTTATTATTTAAGAATCTGTTTTCAGTGGATTTTAAAAAGCTTCTATGTAAGTAATATATACAAGATATTATATGCGAAGTAATTTATTTTTCTTGTTCAAGCTATCTGTCTACCCGTTTTGACCCGTTTCTTTCTGATTATGAATTCAAGACGTTATTTTATAACCCTTTTTTATTTTATTTTAAAAACATTTATTTTTTTTACTTATTGTGTGCTTTTGATGTGTGGATTGAAGGAAATATCAGTTAAATATCTATTCAAATTGTTTTAAAAAAACTTAAAGACGTTGCACCATATTATACGAAAAATGTCTAATTTTGGGTTATTATTATACCCTGTATTTATTATATAGTAGTTTCAACATATTTTTGTAATTTAAAATTGCGTTAGTTAATTCATTGTTTAATGTCATTTATTAAATTTTTAAAAAGAAATATCTTTAGAATTAAAGGAACCTTTCGTAAGAATTTAAAATATTTTGATTTTCTAAATTTTTCTTTTTTTTCTTTGCGTATAAAATGTTTTCCACTATATAGTTAACATAATTTTCGCAAATCAGTGTATTTATATGGGGAAGTTATTTTTCTTGCATTAAATTGATATATTTATAAAGAAAAATTACAAGTAATAAATATTTTCTTAACCGTATTAAATGGACACAACTTCAAAATCCACTTCGGCATTATATTTACATTAGAAATCGAACCCCCACTTTAAAGCCACCACATTCTCTTCAATTTAACTATTTATTTATTTATTTTTATTTTTTTTTTCCAAAAATAAATAGAACTTTCAAATAAAAGAAGTTAATTTTCAGACAGAACAGATCCTGGGTTAATTAGAAAATTTCTGAGTTTAAAAAATGTGTTTGAAAAAAAAAGAAAGAGAAAAATTAGTACCCATGAAGAATGAATAAAACAAAATGTCTTTGGCGTAAAATACCCCAACAAGGGTTGATATGCCGTAAAATTTAACCATCCAACTAACCAACAAAATAGATCAAACTACCCAGAACACATTTTTCCTACCAAAAAAAAAAAAATCACTGGTATGCTAAAACGAATCTTAAACCGAACCGTAAATAGACGAAAAAGAGTTAAACTACCATTTGGTTTTTCAGGTTTTTTAAGTTATATTATTTTATTTATTTTTTTTCAAAATTAAAATCGTATTCGTCTCTTATAAAAGATAATGTCGTCTATTTAATTTTATTGTATCATTTTTTTTCTTGATACCTTCTTTCCACACTTATTTTGCACCGGTTGTTTTGTTACCATGAAAGGTAATATCCCAGTTGAGAGGGGAGGGTGCCACGAATACCAAGTTGTTGTTTAATAATAGAAATTCTTAATACCTAACATTCGTGTGTTGGATTGTAAGTTATTTGTTTTGTTATATATATATATATATATATATATATGCTAAGAATTTTGATTAGATTTAATCAGCCCTGAAAATTTATTTCTAAAAAACATACTTATCATCAGCAGGCCAATATTTTTATATATTTTGCATCAGATGTATTTTCTTAGTTTTTGCTATCATAAAAAAGTAGGCTAATCTTGCAAATTCGTTGGAAAATTAAAACGGAAAGTTTTTTGGTGGTCCCCCATGATAGTTTAACTACAGTCTATGAATGAACTTTATGCGAATTGGGTTAGGGGTTTGGGGATTAAGTTGTTTTTTTTAAATACGTATTGCTTAAAAAAAACAACAAAACCCCAAAATTACTATACATTTAATAACTATTGAAATTAATTATTGAATCCAACGGTAGACACATTAGTCTCAGTTTGTGTTAGTATTGCAATGTATAATTTCAATTAAATTTGGTTTTAAAAATATTTTTCAACATTAGATGTATAGTAATTTTTTTTTTTAGCAATACGTAATAAAAAACAACCTTAATCCTCTAAACCGTAACCCTATTCGCAAAAAGTTCATTCGTAGACTGTAGTTAAACTGTCATGAGGGACCACCAAAAAACTTTCCATTTTAATTTTCTGACCAATTTGCAAGTTTAGCCCATTCCTCGGAATTTAAAACTAAATTTTTATCAAAACCATGGCTGATTGAAATTATTTCAAAATTTGTTTTACTTATAATTACTCTTGTTAATTTTTATTATTATTATTATTATTATTATTATTAGGTCACCATGAGGGGTAACTTTGATTCTTTTTAGTTAGTAACCAAAGTGTACTCCTCGTGGTTACTTAAAGAATTAAGCTAGTTTTTATTATTATTATTATTATTATTATTATTATTATTATTATTATTATTCAGTTTCGAAGGGATTAAATATGTACTTCGCAGTTAAAAAACAAAAACAAAACGTTTGTCCAAAATAGCACAAATTTCTTTGATAATATACACGTTGAATTACATAGAAATGTACGTACAGGACATTCATCACTCAGATTTAGACTGTTTCAGTAATTTTATTGGTTAAACTTGCAAATCGTAGTCAAAATTAAAACAGAAAATTTACGCCCCTGAATTCACAGTCTACCTTTATTTATTTTAATATTTTCTAACTAGCAACAAGAGTTATCTGTTCGAAAATTTTGGTAAATATTAAACAAGAAAAACGAAAGGAATAACTATCTCTAAATCATGGATTTAAATTTGAAATAAGAAACAAAATGAAAGAAAATATATAGTTTTCCAAAATCAACAAGAAATAAAACCGGTACATTTTTACAACAATATTAAACTTAAAAAAATAAGCATTTGCTTTATTCATTAAATAATAAATAGCAAATAAATAAGCATTTTTTTTTTTTACAAGTAAAAATGTATTAAAAGTAAAACCTGCAGACTAAAAACAAAGGTTAAACTTGCAAATCGTCGTTTCTTTCATTTTTTTCAGGGGCGTAAATTTTCCGTTTTAATTTTGACGACGATTTGCAAGTTTAACCATTTTATTATTATTATTATTATTATTATTATTATTATTATTATTATTATTATTATTTCACTCCTTGTGAGTTTTTCACACCAGCGTAAGCCGATAGTCTTTCACTGGAGTCTGAGTGACAACAAGTCTTCCCAAATATCCAGGACTCTTCTGAGTATTCTAGCCGATCTTAACAATGATGTTGTTTGGATAGTCTCGATTTTTCTGATTTTCAATTCCTCTAGTCTGTTTTCTAAATTCTTAAGGATCGTACCAACTACAATTGATAGCACATTCACTCTAATTATTATTTCACTCCATTCGAGTTTTTCACACCCGCCTTAGCCAGTGGTTCACTGGAGGCTGGGTGACAGCAAGTCTCCGCAGGTCTCCAGGACTCTTCTGAGTATTCTAGCCGATCTCAACAATGTTGTAGTCTGGATGGTCTAGATTTTTCCTCTGATTTTCAGGACTAAACTTGCAAATCGTCATCAAAATTAAAACGGAAAATTTTGACGACGATTTGCAACACATCAAACTAAAGTCAGGTTAGTAATTGTAATTGTTTTATTTTCATTTATTTAACGAATCTTGAAATATTTTCTAAACTGCCCATAAATGTTTTAGTTTAGAAAATATTTCAAGAAGCGTTAGATAAATGAAATAAAACAATTACTAACCTGACTTACAAAAAAAAGTCAAGTATTTTGAATCGGATTTTTAAAATTAATTTTAATTTCAAATTTTAATTTGTTGTGTTGCAAATCGTCGTCAAAAATTTCCGTTTTAATTTTGACAACGATTTGCAAGTTTAGCCATTTCCAGTTCTTTGGGGACCGCTCCATTGGACATTTAAGTTCTAAAAAGTATATATCAGCAATCAGGCGTAGATGGTTTAAGTGAGAAAAAGACAAACTAAAGTAATATGACGATTTGTGGAATTGTACTAAGTTGAAGTAATTTTTAGATATGATTATTCAGTTAAAAATAAATGAAACAGGACTAAAGCTTATTTTTATCTGGGTGATAAATGTATTACATTCCTAGACGATTTTATTGTACATTACTACAGAAATAACATTCTTTCACCGGTGTGCTATTCTGGATAAGCAACAAAAAATCACTTTCAAAATTTTTGTTTATCGTATTGAATTCAGTTCAATTTTGTGTTTAACTTTTTGTTAAAATATTTGGTGATTTTTTTTGGTGCTGTCGTCTCGGCGCCTGCTGAAAAAGTGGACCGTGCTAGTTATGAACCGTATAGCGGTTTGAAGGCGTTTTTATCGACAAGTTAATGCGATATGAAAGCTATATTTTACAGCCCCCGCCACGGTTTTTTTTTTATCGACAAGTAATTGTAAACATTTTAGCCCCACCCTTTTAGCGGTTTGAAGGCGTTTTTATTGACGAGTTAATACGATAAGAAAGCGATATTTTACAATTCCCTCTCCAGATTTTTTTTTATCGACAAGTGTAATTATGAACTTTTGTTTAGTTAATTAGGGTGTCTCAGAAAAAACAGAACCCACAAATTTTGTAATAAAACTGTTAATTTTAACTAGTGGTGGGGTTAGGGTTTGGGTCCTGTTTTTTTTCTTTTCTGGGTCACCCTGTACAGGGTGACCCAGAAAAAAAACAGGACTCAAATTATTTATTTAAAATAACCCTAAACCCCCCCCCTAGTTAAAATTAAGTTTTATTACAAAATTTGTGGGTTCTGTTTTTTCTGGGACACCCTAATTTACTAAACAAAAGTTCATAATTACCGACAAGTAAATGTAAATATCCCCTTGAAATATCAGTATTTTCATTTTAATTAAAAACAACTGTCACGTCTTTTTAAATAAATACGTCAGTTTCAAAAAAAAAAAAAAAAAAACTACATTAAAAAAATACAAATATAAAAAAATCAGAATATTTAGATATTCTTTTTTATTTTAATTCAAAACAAATTTCATGTCTCATTGGATTAACTTGATAAAAACGCCCTCAAACCGCTACACGGTTCATAACTAGCACGGTTCACTTTTTCAGCAGGTGCCGCCTAGCGTATTTTAGGGCAGGTGACCGGGACGACAGCATCCAAATATCACCAAATATTTAAATGAATAAATAAAATAACCTATTGTTATGGAGTTGCTGAGAGATTGTCATTTTTTTTTCTCTCGCAAGAAAAGCCCATGGTTTTTTATTTATATATTTACATTTTTATTTCAACAATATGAAGATCTTAAACTGAGATCCTGTGAAGTGTTTATGTTGGGTCGTAATATAACTTTTAAACATTTTTCCTTTTGTGAATAATTTTGATGTTTCAGACTGTTGTCCTAATCTTTATTGTAGTATGGATAAACGCAACGTTTCGGCCGCTAAATCTTTCCGGCCTTCCTCAGGTGTCCCCTGTGTATTTTTAAAAAGATGATCGTGATTATTCTCGTGACATATCTCCGGTTGATAGGCATGCAAAAGCAATATCTTTATTTGAATAAGATCTTCAAAAGATTTTTGACGCCTGTTTGATCAACAGTCACACTATTCAAAATGATTTCCCAGGTTGGGTCATTACTATGCTTGGCCGCCCTGTCGGCTGGGGCGTTAGAATGCACCTCTGCAGAGGGGTAAGACTCTCCAATGGGGCCACCTGTTGGCCATGGGTGGCGACACGTGATGCTTAAGGATAGAGCCCAGGTGGATGAGCAGTTCATGACATGCAATACTCCACTTTGGCCCTATCTTGGGCTAGACGGGCGGCCAATCAATTGGCTGGTCACGTCAAGCCCTAGCACCTATATGATTTTCCCAACCCTATTGTCCTTATGGCAAGCCCTAACCCCTTTTTATCATATGGGTGCTAGAAGGCGGTGGCTGCGGGTCTACATGTCCTGGGAATGACGTTAAACTCTATCTGATGGTTCCAGTTTTGGAGGTTTGGGGAATGTGGAGCACCCCTTCATCACCATTGCTCCCTGGTCCACTTTGACCCGGAGTGGTAGTACCTGTTAGGGTCCCATGTATGGGTTAAATAGAAAAATGTATTGATAAAAAAATTGTATTATCCATTAAGAATTGATTTATTTCAAAACTTCATTGGCATTAAATGACCCACTGAGGTTGATATGCCGTAAAACAAAACAAACCAAATACTATGCTCGGATGCACAGGGAACACTTGAAGAAAGCTGGAAGATACAGTGGCCGATAACGTGTGTATAAATACCATAATAAAGATGAGGACAATAGTCCAAAACATTAAAATTATGGTAATCTGAACATTAGCTACATAAATGAGTAACCCCCTTGTTTATTTCACTTTGAGGAAGCCATGTTTTGGTCGGCCATTTACATTTCACCGTAAATCTACACTGAAAATACGAATTTGTTCGAATCAATACAACTGCATGTTTTAACATGAAAATATCATAAAATGTGTTCTTAATCGTGCTTGCACATTATTTGAAATGAACTTAATTGTTATTAAGAACACATTTTATGATATTTTTGTGTTAAAACATGCAGTTGTATTGATTACGGTGAAATGAAAATGGCCGACCAAAACACATGGCTTCCTCAAAGTGAAATAAACAGGGAGGGTGTTACTCTTATTTATGTAGCTAATGTTCAGATTACCCTTTGATTAAGCTAATATCTGACTATTGTTGTCTTTTTCTCTGAAAGTTTAAGTTATTGCATAATTTAATGCCGTAATACTAACTGATGAATCTTTCAATAGTCTAATGAACTAACCAAAAAAAACATTTGTGTTTGGGGTACACAGTAGTTTTCTTACATTCCAGATGGCCGAGCCTGCTATACATTACTCTAGGGGAAGTGGGGGACACTACAAGGTAAAAAAACAGATTCGTTTTTGTTTTTTTCTATCTCTCTGTCTTCTCTTGTTTGTTTTTTTTCTGCTTCTTATTATTGTTTTTGTTATTTGAAGTGAAGGTTATTTTATTGCAGGTATTTTATTGTTTATATAACTATTAATAATATCAGTTTTGATGGTGATGGGGAGAGTGGCAACTGCTTAATAATATGTGCGACGCTTAGGGATTAAAAAATAACAAAGATTTTCTTATTTATCAATTGTATTATTTATTTTCTTGTGTGGGAATGTTTATATGCAGGTGTTCTTCAAACAATGCGTTATTTAGATCAATTCATATCTTAAAAGCTGCCTTTAAAAAAAAAAAAATACCTTTTTGTTACAAAAAAAACAAAAAACAAAAACAAACTGTGACCATGCTAATTACCTGTCCAACTGATTTGTAGTTCTATATTTGATCCAAAGGTGCTGTAACTCCCCACCCCCCAAAATATCCTTCATATTTATTGAACTTGATTTTGGATGAACTAATCTTGGATCCAACTTTGCTACAGAAACCATTATTGGTACATTGTATATTCAGAAATCCAATATGGAACGAATACAATAAAATCCAGAATATTTTCCAATTCTTCTCAATCTATTGGATTAGAATGTAAATGAAATAAGAAACTAGGGTGGTTCGAAAGTCTTGTCACCCATTATTTTTATTTTAGAAGTTAAAAAAAAAAAAGTCACAATGAGCCAGTTTAGTGCAGTTGCTATATAATGTGGTTTATGACAGTGAGGGCTGCTGATATTGAATGAAATATTGGCCTTCGTGTCTATCAGGGCTTGACATAAACGCCGTCCTGTCAACGATAAAAATTAGATCCGAGACGATCAATACGTCATCCGAGACAGTTTGCCGGGTACGGTAAAATTCTTTCCTAAAAGTTAGTACTACATTCCAATATTGGCCATCCAGTGATTGCCCAAATGCTGACCTCAAAAAAATGGTCTAGTTCCTCGAGTGTTTTCTAGCCATTTAGGGATTATTTTTTAATAAATGTAGCACTTTGAGTCACAAAACTTTTCTGGACATATTTTGATACAAATCTAGACCCAAACTAAAAAAAAGTATCAACTGTGGTCTATTTATTTACGTTTTTATTGGACAGGTTTGCAACTTGAACAAGTTTTCTTCTTTTACCAGAATGCATTTTAGGAGGCGTCAAAATTAGTTATAATAATTTGTATTAAATGCTAGCAGATTTGAATAAAATTATTTATATTTGGACAAAATCTAATGACTAGGAAATGGATTTTTTTGTACGAATATCCAGAATTATCACTGCTTCAGCTTTTCTTAATGTTTTATTACATGTTAATGATGCTAATGAATTAAACAAAAATATTTTGATTTCGAGACGGTCCAAACCCCATTTGGGACAGTCCAAACCCATTCGGGATGGTTGATAATTTTGTTTGGGACGGTCATGAAAAAAGTTAGTGTCAGGGCCTGGTGTCTATGGATTGCGTATCTGGAACGCGTCTCTGGAACCTGGGTTGACTGGAGATCACCTATTTGTTAGCATTGGATCACCATGCATGGTTGGCCTTCATGAATAACACAGCAAATTCTGTAGATGGATTTCTTTGTCTAGACGGGTGGTCGTAGAGGCCCCCCTCCAGTCAAGCCCTTGCACCTATATAATTTTCTCAATCCTATTGCTCTTATGGTAAGCCCCAACCCTTTTTTATCATATGGGTGCTAGAGGGTCTACATGTCCTGGGAATGACGTTAAACTCTATCTGATGGTGGGGTTCCAGTTTTGGAGGTTTGGGGAATTTGGAGCACCCCTTCATCACCATTGCTTCCTGGTCCATTCTGACTCAAGTGGTGGTAAAGGGGGATTTTTTAAAGTTAGTCCCTCAGATCCATTATTATTGAATTGTGAGTTGAATCCTCGCAGGATGCCCCATTTAAATCCCTATGTAAAAAAAATAGACATTGCATTGATCCAGCTACTCTGAAAAGAAATGTTAATGTCTACTATCTAAAATATTAAATAAAATAAAAAATCCATGCTGTTATCATTTAAATTTTATTTTTTAATTAACTTCACGAATATAAATCAAATCTCTATTATTTTTGCTCAAAAACCAAGCACTGGTGATATTTAATGTGTATATATATTTACTTTGTCATTAATTGTTTTATTTCCGAAGTTTCCTCCGGACATATATACACAACTGCCCCTATATATATAAATCTGCTGATCAGGATGCGTTCTGCGCCCCTGACATACAAAAATTTCAAGTCATCAAGTAAATATCTCCATACTATTAATCTTAACTCAAGAAAAAGTATTTTATCATCTGTCCCAAAAATAGACCATAATATTTAAGATAAAGTTCTAGTACATTTCTTTATAAGATGCTGTACTTGTTTGGAAATTTTAAACTTAAATTTGTTTTATAAGGCCTATTTATTTATAAAGAAATTACACATGCATATTTACATGTTGTGTTAGTGCAATTGTCCATGTAATTTCTGTTAGTATTTCTTTGAAAGGAAAGTTTACTTATAACAGATTTTATTATGGAGGTGCGTGGTCAAATGGTTAGACACGTAGGAAATGGACTCGTCAACCCGATTTCAATTCCTCGTCGAAGATGTTTGCATTTCACATGGCGCTAATACCAGACCCCGACACTAATTTTTTATGACCGTCCCAAACAAAAATTTATCAACCGTCCCGAATGGGGTTTGGACCGTCCCGAAATCAAAATATTTTTGTTTTATTCATTAGCATCATCTATACTTGTCAGTCATCAGTAGCATAATAACATATAATAAAACATTTAAGAAAAGCTGAAGCAGTGATAATTCTGGATATTTGGACAAAAAAATCCATTTCTAGTGTTTTGAGCTTAAAAAAAAAAAAAAAAAAAAACTTTTTTACTTTAAGTTACCCAATTTTCATGTAATCATTGGTTTCCTTTTTTGAGAAGGACATGCTGAACCTTTTGAAATTTTTACCGCCCCCGGCAAACTGTCCCGGATGACATTGATCGTCCCAGATTTCATTTTTATCGTCCCCGGGACGACTGGACGGCATTAATGTCGAGCCCTGGCTAATACCCTTGGGAAAGGTATGAATCCAATTCTCCCTCCAGCTATGGGTAAATAGCAGGGCACTTTAACCATGGCTAGGTAACCAGTCTAGGAGAAGGAAAACTCTGAATTCAAACCTGCTAAACTCCGCTTAAAAAATTGACCTTGTGTCGCATCCTGCTCGTGCGGAGGGGTTGGTAAATATATACAGCAGACTTTATTTTAGAATAATAATTTCCTCTTTATATTTCTGTGAATATTGTTTAAAACTAAATGATGCAAATTGATATTTTTAAATGATCCTAGTAAGTTTTTTTTGTCCGTAAAATTAAGTAAATATAACAATTGATTCTCTGTCTTTTTTCTCTTGCTGTAAGTAAAAAGTTATAATAAACCAACTAATCTATACATATATAAAGGGCAGTTATGTGTATCTGTATGTCTGGAGGAAACTTTGAAAATAAAACAATTAATGACTAAGTAAATATATATATATATATATATATATATATAATCCAAAAGTCCAGAGAAGAAATCTTCCTTACGACATAGGTTTTTTTTAAAACAACTTATCGCAGTTTGAGAGCTCAATGTGTGTTCTTATTGTTAGAGTCACAGAGCAAATTTATATTTAAATAAATAACAAAAGACTTAGAGATCTTGCATTTAGACTATTTCAGGGAGCTTAGACAAAAATGTCTAATTCTCCCGACTCATCAGATGCGCATCTGATGAGTCGGGAGAATTAGACATTTTTGTCTAAGCTCCCTGAAATAGTCTAAATGCAAGATCTCTAAGTCTTTTGTTATTTATTTAAATATATATATATATATATATATATATATATATATATATATACACACACATTAAATATCACCAGGGCTTGGGTTTTGAGCAAAAATAAGAGATTTGATTTATATTTGGGAAGATATTTAAAAATTCAAATTTGAAAAGTAACAGAAGGGAAAGTCATTTACATATTATTTTGTTCATCTTTTCTTTTTTTTTTTTCCTGCTTTGATTGATTGAATTAATTGCATCATTTATATCTTTTTTTTTTTTTTTAAATTGTAAATTATTGAATGGAAATTTCTTACTATATTGTTATATATTTCTGTGGGGATTTTATGGGGCAACCAGTGAGGATCCAACTTGCGATAAGTAATAATAGATCTGTGAAACTAACTTTTTAAAAATCCCCCCTCTACCGAGGTGACACTGGGTAGCCACTTCTAGTTTTTAATATAGGGTCATTCCATCCATTTTCACTTGAAGGTCCTCAAATCTCTTTCAAAATTTCATCATTTGTTTTTATCCATGTGAGAAATAAATTTTGCGTTTTGAGTGTGTCCCAGGTTTAGAGGCTTGTATTTTGAAATTTAGTTTGTTACAAGCCTTGTTAAATTTATTTTTCTTATCTGTATTTTAAAGTGTTTTAAAATCACAACCAGTTGTTTTAACTTGGATACCTTTGAAAAATTAATGGCCAAAACACAGAAAGTATCCTGCCCTGTCAACTAGGGTGTTAGAATGCACCAACTGGAGCCATCTGTTGGCTGTGGGTGGCGACCCATGATGCTTAAGGACAGTGTCTTGGTGGATGAACAGTCCGTGACCTGCAATACTCCACTTTGCAATTAAGTCAAAAACTGACCCATCTCTTACTTTGCATTCTGCCTATTACTTTTCCCCTCTCTATGTATCTTTTGATTACCTCCTTGTTATATGTTAGTTTATCTGGAAGAGTAAAGTGAGAAAGAGATGGGAGAATTTGAAATGTATTTTGTTAAATTTCATAAGCTGCAACTCAAATGTTCCCTTTCTTAGAAATTTTACAAAATGATTTTCATGTTTTGTCCAGCTGTATTTATTTTAAAAAAAAATTCAATTCACTTTGCAAATCTCAATTATCTATCCAGAGCTCAATGGTGACCCAACAGGTCATGTTTTGTCTAGTAATTCATAATCCCAAAGTAGAAAATCTTTATCATATCCACTGTAATCTTTGTTCGGTACCATTATAGTATGTGGCCTACCTTTTGAATGTGCCTACGAAATGATGTCTCTCTTATAGTATGTGGCCTACCATAAAAAGCATATTATAAGGTTATAATAATAACTGCTAACCCTAACCCTATTTTAGAATTTAATAGATCTCTGATTCATGTAAATTATGGATAAATTCTTTATTAATTATTCTTAATTACTATATATAACTTATGACTGAATTGCATTTCTTGAAATTGAATATATGTGGAAAATAATTAATTTGAATAAATTGCCTACTACTTAAATATATTCTTGCACATGAGTAGCACATATTTGGTAATCTGATCTGTGTGGTAAAGCATCTAGGAGTTGATGGTGGGTTTGGTGCTCCACCTCAGCAAAAACAATCTCTCTGGTCTAGCACTAGCAAAAGCAGATTCCTTCGCTGTTCAGCTGATACCGAAAATAGCCCATTCCTGAGAATTTAATTTACTAATTAATGTACTCCTAATGAATTAGTAATGATAATTTTCATCACCATAAAAGACATATTTCTTTTATCGGTAATCTTGAGTATTTTATAACAATAACTTTTAGCTTGGGAAAAATTAGCAAGCTTAGCTTTGAAGTTAATTTTTTCTTCTGAGTAAATGACAATGTATCTTTATCTGTCTGGTCTTAAAGATTAAAGGATAGAACCCAGGAGGATGAGCAGTCAATGACTTGCAATACTCCGCTTCGGCCCTTTCTTGGGCTAGACGGGCGGTTGGAGAGGCCCCCTCTGATCAATCGGCTGGTCACGTCAAGCCCTAGCACCTATATGATTTTCCTAACCCTATTGCCCTTATGGCAACCCTTTTTATCATATGGGTGCTAGAAGGTGGTGGCTGCGGGTTTACATATCCTGGGAATGACATTAAACTCTATCTGATGGTGACGTTCCAGTTTTGGAGGTTTGGGGAATTTGGAGCACCCCTTCATCACCATTGCTTCCTGGTCCACTCTGACCCAGAGTGGTAGTACCTGTTAGGGTCCCATCTATGGGTTAAATAGAAAACATGAGTTTATAAACAAAATTGTATTATCCATTAAAAATGAAATTATTTCAAAACTTTGTTAGCATTAAACATTTTTTTTACCAATAGAAGTATTCGGCATAAAATAACCCAAGGGGTTGACATGCCGTAAAACCCAACCAACCAATAAGTATTTTTTGTAAATATTTTTGTAATTGTTCAGTTATGAAAATGTCTTTTAGATATTTAAAAAAAAGAACATGTACTTCATTTTTTATGTAATCTCTCTGTTATTACATTATCTTTACTTTTTTCTCTTTTCCTTTGATAACTATATCTTTTTTTTTTTTTGCAATAAAGTGAAGTTTAAAAGTAATTGAAATGTTTAATATACTTACAAATAGGACAAGACAATTCAATCCTATGAGCATTTTCCAGCCAGAATACTCAGGTTAAAAACAGAAAGATCAGGAAGTGCTTACAAGCTAAGATTTTTGGAACATATATATATTCACCAACCACTCCGCACGAGTAGGATGTAACACAAGGTCAATTTCTTAAGCAGAGTTTGACAGGTTTGAATTCAGAGTTTTCCTTCTCCTAGACTGGTTGCCTAACTAAGGTTAAAGAGCCCAGTCTGCCCTACTGGAGGGAGAGTAGAATTCATACCTTTCCCAAGGGTATTAGCGCTAAGTGAAATGCAATTATCATGTCCAGGATTTGAACTCGGGGCGACGAGTCCATTTCCCATGACTTTTAACCATTACACCACGCGCTTCCTGTTTTTGGAACATATAGCATTGGATCGTTATGAATAAACTGTAATAGTGATTTAGGTCAGTCAGTAGAGCAACTGGCTTGGAAACATACAGTTTTGGGTTCAATTCCTGTCCTCGCCAACTTAGTCTTGCAGATCCATTATTATTATGTATATTTTAATTTTTAGATATCTTTGTAAGCATAAATCAAATCTTTGTAATTTTTGCATAAAAACAAGTGATATTTAATGTGTATATATATTTACCATGTGTTAATGTTTTATTTTCGTATTTTCATCCGGACATATACACATACATATATACACACCAACTGCCCTTTATATATGTATAGATATATAGTCAGACAGCGAGGGGGTCTATCGCCTTTTCACTTGCGCTAGACCAAAGAGATTGTTTTGGCGTCTGAGGTGGAGCACCACACCTATCATCAGCTTCTCATTTTACCATACAGATCCATGTGCTACTCATATGCTGAGTTGGCAAGGGCCGGTATTGAACCCGGAACCTTGTGGTTACTAATCAGACACTACCAACTAAAAGCTACTTTCCACTTCAAAAATTAAAAAAATTAAAAAAATCTATAAGTATTTTTACTGCTTGATAAGGGTTGAAGTACAATCTTCAAGTACAAATAATATATAGATAGTTTAATATGTTCAGTGCAAAGGTCATAGATTTTTATTTTATTTTTATAGCCTTTGTTTTAATTTCACTAAGTAGTGGCTTTGATACTATTTAAAGTGAAATGGATATAAGTTCGGTTTTAAAATTTGGGATGACTAATGTTAGTTCCATAGGTTCTTTCAATCTTTAGTTATGCAAATGAGAATCACTTCATGCAACTTTTTTAGAACAAAAAAAATTCTTTTAAAGCATTATATATATACATATACACACACACACACACACACACACTAGAAGTGGCTACCTGGCGTCGCCTGAGTAGAGGGGGGATTTTTTTTAAGTTGGTCTCGCAGATCCATTATTATTGAATTGTGAGTTGGATCCCTACTGGATGCCCATTAAAATCCCTACGTAAAAAGCCCTTGCGTTGATCCAGTCACTCTGGAAATAGAAATTTATGTCTATAATATTAAATGGAAAAAATTCCATATTATAATTCAAATTTTATTTTTTAGATATCTTCATGAATTTAAATCAAATCTTCATTATTTTTGCTCAAAAACCAAGCCCTGATGATATTTAATATGTATATATGTATATTTACTTTGTCGTCAATTGTTTTATTTTCGAAGTTTCCTCCGGACATAGATTCACACAACTGCCCTTTATATATGTATAAATATAGATAGATAAATAATCACATGGTGAATGATTTCAAATATTTTAATAACTGTTACACATGCCTAAAATTGTTTAGAATAGAGATAGGTAACGTTCTTGATTCAGGTCATTTAGTATTCTAATAATTTAAGAAGGAATAAGCAATGCGTGTATTGACTTTAGCATTTTGTATATATTTAACCCCTCTTCACCCTGGCAGTGTCAGATCTCTGCCATCTGGAACTAAGTTTGTGGTAGGGTCTCCCGAGGTGAATTGGTCCATCACCCAGTGATATTAGGACCACAACCTGGCTAAAGGGGCTCTGGTGAAAATCCGAGGGGTGACTCCATTATCATCAGGAATCACCAGGTTTTGGCATACTTGTCACTGCATCTGTGGGAAATTTGTAGCAACCAAGGGCATCTTTCACTGGACCGGGATATGCATGTAGGGTTTAGGGACTGCTTGTTAATTTCCTATTCCTTGTTACTCTTTTCATGGATTCACAATCTCGTTCATTCAGGATGTGGTGAATTCGTTGGATAGAGACGATCCTACCCACCCAGGGTGAATGCCATCACAATAACAATCCCCCTGCATGATCAGGATGTGACACAAGGTCAAAGCTAAAAGAATAGGACAACTATTGAGAATGAAACTCTTAATTGATCTTCAAAACAATCTTACTAACCATTATATCACAATAAAGTGCTCTTAATACGTTTATGATTATTTGTTGAATTAAACCAACTTTGAAGTCAGGTAATCTTGAGAGATTACT
Source organism: Doryteuthis pealeii (assembly GCA_023376005.1). NCBI lineage: Eukaryota > Metazoa > Mollusca > Cephalopoda > Myopsida > Loliginidae > Doryteuthis > Doryteuthis pealeii. Next base: position 56,623,042 of record CM042170.1, read on the forward strand.
CTATGTATTTACCCAACCCCTCTACATGAGCAGGATGTGACACAGTCTATTTTAAAGCATTCTAGAAGGGTTGCCATACCAAGGTTAAAGGGTTCAGTCTGCCCTACTATTTTACCCATAGCTTAAGGGAGAATAGTTGTATTAGTGCTATGCAGAGATGCTGATAGTTATGCATCCTGCATCCCTGATGCACAAAAAATTTAAAAGGTCGCAGTAAAATCATATCCATGCATCCCAGTGTTTTTCTTTTTTTCTTCCCTCACCATTTCAAGGTAACTGTAAATGCATTTCAATAGTTTCTACGAATATAATTACGCAGGATAGGTTACAAGGTAGGAGTTATCTGGCTTAGTTGAGACCTACAAATTTTCCCGGGGACTGATTCAAACCAAATATGTGCGTCCCAGGATGCATTAAATCAAAAAGCTATCAGCATCACTGGTCATTTATTTTGAGCATCCAGTGAACCTTGGTTCTCAAACAACTCTGAACTCAAACAATTCAAACAAAAAAATTGAGTAAAAAAGGCTTCAGTTGTCAAACAAATTTTTTGGATTTCAAATCTAGGAATTGAGCCAAAAACAGAAGTCATACAAATGACTGCCGAGGCAAACCAAAAACAGCCGAATGGCTGGTTGAATCTACCCAAGCAGCATCCGTTAGCATCAGTCGCTATCTTGAACGAATGTCTTATATTTTATGGTGTTTATTCTCTATTTTATGGCTACTTTAACCCTTATTCATGGATCCCAAGAAAGGAAGCAGTGATACTACCGTAAAGGGAAAGAGGAAAGTTGTGAGATCAATGATAGAATTGAGGGAGGAGATAATCGCCAAGTTTTAAGAATGGTGTTTAAATCTCTTACAACTCAATATGACATGGCAAAATGAATAAATATACATTCATCTGATGGTTAAGAATACATAAATCCACTTTACATTATTTCTTATGGGAAATATTGTTTCAGTTTTCAAACAAATATTTTCTTGAACATAATTTTGGAATGAATATGTTCGAGAACCAAAGTTCCACTGTATCAATATTGGATAATAAAAGAAATTTGTTTCAGTAATTTTCTGAATTATAAGCATTTTTACAGACTTGTATTTTTAAGAGGACGTTTCCTCAGATGCCCTTTGGATTTTTGCCAGAGCCCCTTGGGCTGGGTTGTGGTCCTAATACCACTAGGTGCCAGATTAAGTTCCCAATGGCATGGATCTAACACTACAAATGTCCAACTTCGACTATTCTGACTCTGACTCCTCCCTCTATGCCTCTGACTCCTTCCCTCTATGCCTCTGACTCCTTCCCTCTATGCCTCTGACTCCTTCCCTCTATGCCTCTGACTCCTTCCCTCTATGCCTCTGACTCCTTCCCTCTATGCCTCTGACTCCTTCCCTCTATGCCTCTGACTCCTTCCTCTATGCCTCTGACTCCTTCCCTCTATGCCTTCTGACTCCTTCCCTCTACTCCTTCCCTCTATGCCTCCTTCCAAGATCTCCTACTCTCTATGCCTCTCCTTCCAAAACCTCCTACTCTCTATGCCTCTGACTGCAATCCTGTAGGGAAATAAAAATGTTTTAATTTTTATAATTATTATTCTTTTCCACTGTCGATCTTAATAATATTCTCCGATTATTTGCTTTTATTTACAACTTTATTTATTTTATTTTTTTTATAATTGCTTCCTTTTCAGTCATTAATTAAATTTGATTTTAATTTTTTCTTTTTAGATCAATAACAAGATGGCTCAAGTCCCAGCAAAGATTGTGCTAAAAAGCACAACAAGAATGTCTTTAAATGATCGGTGAGACCCCGTTTCCTTTACTTTGGAAATTTCCAACTTGGCTTTAAAAAAAAGCAAGAAATGCCTTGAAAAAATGTCTAAAAAGAGAAAGAAAAAAAGCGATATTGCTGCGCGTGGAGAGAATTCTAACTGGTGATAATATATGGCTATATTTTCTTGGTGTCAACCCAAGACCAGGTTCAGCATTTTCTTTGCAGTCCTGGTTCAAACATCATACAGTTTCTCACTCTCCCTCCCTTCCTTACTCCTACCTCTCTCTCTCTCTCTGTCCCACTTCCTCTCTATTCCTCTCTCTCCCCCTCACAACAGCAGCATTTATATAAACCCCATATCAATCAGAAACCAGCAGCACAAAGGTTTCTTAAATTAAAGAAATATAAATCCAGTTAGTGGCTTAGCCCTGATATAATTGGTCACTATTATCTACTAATTTGACCCTGAGCCATCGGAAGGTTACCACAACCAACAGAGTTGGGAGACCATGATTACTGAGAGGAAGTGAGGGGCAAAAAAGCGCGCAAGAAATGGTCTACACGTTTTTCTTTCGACATTTTCAAATGTCGGTTTTCTAAATATTTAAAAGAGAGAGAGAAAAATAAATTGGTTACTGGGGTTTAAAATAAATAAATAAATGGTCATTTACCTGACCTGCTGCTGCTGCTGGTGGTGCTGCTGCTATATTTCTATGACAGTAGGGTGTGTACCTGTGTGGTGTATCTTCCGAGCCAGCTACATTTCCAGAATCTGTGCATCATTGCTTTTAATGCAACAAGCTGATGATGATACTGGCACTGCTTGGAACAGAAAGAGAAAAAAAAACCCACAATTCAACCATGGAGAGAAGTATCAGTTTCTTTCTTTTCTTTAAATCTCCCCACTTCTCGGATTCCTTTTCTACAATTTACTTAGTTTAGTCTTTATATATTTTGTTACTATAGTAATTAATTACTATAGATTAATCTCCTTTTAGGAAAGTTGAAGAAAATTGAAAATTTAGAAAAGTTTATTTTCAATAATATTACCTTTTTGAAAGCTAATATTGAAAATTAAATTTTCTAAAATACAAAACAAAGAAACCTTAATGAAATACTGAATACTGTAACAAGAGTTTATTGTACATTCCAAAAGTTCATATTCCTCTGAATTTTTGCGATGAGGCTTGATAATTTGTATTATTTGTATTCGGACTATTGTCCTCATCTTTATAGTAATCTGCACAACATTTCAGCCGATGTGCCCTCCGGCCTTCTTCAGAAAGTTCCCAAGTTCGACAAAAAATACCTAAAGAAGGCTGGAGGGCACATCAGCTGAAATGTTGCGCAGATAACAATAAAGATGAGGACAATAGTCCGAATAATCCAAATGATCGTTTGAAGTACTAATTTCTAATAGTACATTGCAAGTGTTAGTGGCCCACATTTTATTTTCAACTTTACTCCTAGGGGCTGTGGCCGAAAATTTAGCCGGAGGGAGAATATTTGCATTCATAAATTTCTCAGGAGTATTCGTTGGCATCCATCTGTATATTAGAGATATTGGTATATATATTTACCAACCCCTCCACACAAGCAGGATGCGACACACGGTCAATTTCTTAAGTGGAGTTTAACAGGTTTGAATTCAGAGTTTTCCTTCTCCTAGACTGGTTACCTAGCCACGGTTAAAGAGCCCAGTCTGCCCTGCTATTTACCCATAGCTGGAAGGAGAGTAGGATTCATACCTTTCCCAAGGGTATTAGCGCTAAGTGAAATGCAATTACCACGTCCAGGATTTGAACTCGGGGCGATGAGTCCATTTCCTATGATTTTAGCCATTACTCCAGCGCTTCCTTAGAGATATTGGTATAGTGTCCAAAAAATGTGGAACTACGTATGCTCGGTGGGTTGATATGGAGGATGAGCTGTCACTAAAGCAGCAGGTCTCACCTCTCCACACTGCCATTGTGCTCCAAAGAAAAGTCAAAAAGAAACCCAATGCACTTTGGTAATGATAGTGTCGCAGGAGTTGCTGGAAAGCACTGAAGTTCAGCATCACACTACCTTAATTTGACTCATAACATTTGATAAACATAGAATGTAAACTATTCATTTGATAGGACTTGTATATACAGTAAATAATATATTGAGCCTAATCATTACTTACTTATTTTAAGAATTCTAGGTAATGTAAGTAAAATTCTGTCTTTGGTAAAGATTAAACCAAGCCTTGAGAGAAGAAGAAAAAGATAGATTGATAGACTACTTTCTTGTCTTGAAAAACCAGCTAGTATAGAAAAATTTGCTAGAGGTCACTTCTGCTTGACTGAACAAACAAGAAGTTTAGTAAGTTCACAGATAATTTCAGTTAATTGTATTTACAGTAGAAAATATATTTTTTATTAAATTTGTCATCTATACATATATAAAGGGCAGTTGTGTGTATATGTATCTCCGGAGGAAACTTTGGAAAATAAAACAATTAACGACAAAGTATACACATTAAATATCACCAGGGCTTGGTTTTGGAAGCAAAAATAATAGATATTTGATTTATATTCGTAAAGATAATTAAAAAATAAAATCTAAATGATAACAGCATGGATTTTTTTTTTCATTTAATATTTTAGATAGTAGACATTAACATTTCTTTTCAGAATAGCTGGATCAATGCAAGATCTATTTTTTTACATCGTGATTTAAATGGGGCATCCCACGAGGATTCAACTTAAATAGCCCAGTTTGCCTTACTCATAATGGATATATATCTTTCCACAGAGTATTAGCGTCATGTGAAATGCAACCAGTCTCGTCCAGGATTTGAACTCATGTCATCGTATGCATTTGCTACAATGATAACCTTTACACTACTTCTTAGATATATGAATTAGATTGGTTGCCATACTAAGGTTAAATAGCCCAATTTGCCCCATTCATAGATAGATGTATATCTTTCCATGGAGTATTAGCACTATATAAAAAATAAACATCTTGTTGTCTTGGCCATTATTATTAATACTTGGATGTACAATTATTTATTTTACTCTTGTTACAATATTCAGTAAAAAAAGTTATATCTTAATTTTCTTCAAATGGATACTTAAAAAAAAAATTTTTTTCTTTTTTTAGGACAGCTTTATTTCTTTGAAATATTTTTTTCTTATAATCAGAAATCTTTTAATAAACCCTTAATTTTCTTTATACAATTCTTCTCTGTTGACCCTTAATTTTGTCCCCTTGGTCTTTAAAAAAAAAAAAAAAAAACCTTTCCTTTTAATTCTTTATCAATATTACCTCTTTTAAGATTCTACTTTAACTCTTTCTCTTAATTCTTCTTCATCTCTTTCCCTTAATTCTTCTTCGTCTTTAAGATATTTAAGTAATTAAACTAAATATTCCCTTTTTAGATTTTTCTTTTAATATGATTAACTATATCCTATCCCTATTCCTTCCTTTTTGAAAAAAAAAAAAAAAAGCCAACAAGGAGAGAGGAAAAAAAAAAGCCAGTTTCACCAGAGGTGAAACATCATCATCATCACCATGAGGAAATGATGTCCAAGGAGAAATGCTCAGGGAGTATTATAATCTATATTGGTGTTCAGTCCAAATGTTTTACAAAAATGATTGTTTTATTAACAATCAAAAGAGCCAACAAATCTAAAGCAGTAATGCGACAAAAGCAAAAAAAAATATAAAATAAAATAAAAATGAAAAAAAAAAAAAAAAATTCAAGGAAAAGGGACTCCCCTGGGGGAATGTAAAATATGCACCAGTAGCCTTTGCTCTACTGAGTGGCCATTTTTGACTCTTTGCCATGTCATCACTAACTGGTGCGTCCAGTTCTTTCTTTTGGTATTTTTCTCTTTGTTTTTTTGTTTTTTATGTCAACCAATTGTCATGACCCCCTGTGCCCTGCTGTCTTTGGAGAGAGTGGTAAGAGACACAGGCATGACATCTGTCTATCCTCTCATTTATTCTTTATCTTTTCTTCTTCTTTTTTGTCTTCTCTCTCTCTCTCTCTCTCAAATCTTCATAATACATCAGCAATTTTCACTTGGCCGATTGTGTTCACAAATTTCTCGAGTCATTTCATTCATTATGCACTTTGTTTTATTAAATAGGAATGTTCTAATGAATGTAAAAACAAAAATCTCTTAGCTTGTTTTCTCTATTTAAATAGTTATTCAGAAATTTCTTATTATTTCTACTTTGTCCTTTTTCTTTGAATTCTTCTCTTAGCAAATTCAGATTTCTTTAAAAGTTTATCGTATTGTCTAAAAAAAAAAAATGGATTCGAAATCCAATGGGATATTCCTCACAGGTTCGTATCCTGTTCGCAGCGCCATATTGAAGTCAGTTAGTATAAATAGACATCAAGAATGATCCATTCATGAATTTGGGTGATTTGGGCGATTCCATTCCTTGAGTTCTGATTGGCTGCTTGATTTGAATGATATTGTGTAGTTTTATAAATACCCAGTCATTCTGCAGTAGACTTTGCGACTATTCGGGTTTGTATTGGGTTACAACCGTTTGTTGCCATGTCTTCCCAATTCAATGGTAATTGGAACTTTGATTATTCTTCATACTCTATATGTTAGGAAGAAATGGACATGAATACAACAGTATGTAGAGAAATAATAAATAAATAGATGTGAAAAAAAGGATTTGTGTATATATATATATTAATATTTGAAATTTTTTTGCAACAGTTAAACATTTCAATTATTAAATACTAGTACAAAATAAAAAACGCCTCCGGGCGAAGTAAAAATAGATTTTTGAAACATGTTGCCTGAGGGGTGGGAGTAAAAAATTTAATGTCAGCAAGTTTGTACCCTAAGTAAGTAAAATCATCAAATTCATTAAAGGATTAAAAAATAAAACAATTTGAAATGTAAACTTTAAATATGTATTAAAATAAAACAAACTATATATAGATATATAATACCAGTCAAGTATTTATTAAAACTTGTTTTAAAAAACAATGAGGACTGTCTAATGTTGCATGTTCAAATTTTGAGTGTATCCATTCTATGTTATGACGATTTTGGGTAATATGACGTAAGCAGTGACGTAATTTTTTTACAGACAAAAACCGGAAGTGAATCTATATTATTAATAGATTGCAAAATTTTGTAATCTATTAATAATGGAGATTTGCTTCCGGTTTTTGTCTGTAACAAAAACGACGTCACTGATTGCGTCACACTACCTAAAACATAATAACGTAGAATAAATAGACTCAAAATTTGAGCATGCAATGTTTGACAGTCCTCATTGGTTTTTTTAAACAAGTTTTAATAAATACATACCTGGTATTTATCTATCTATATATAGTTTGTTTTATTTCAATATATATTTAAAGTTATCAGAACTAAGTTTCCATTTCAAATTTTTTATTTTTTACTCCTTTAATAAATTTGATGATTTTACTTTACTTATGATACAAACTCTCTGATATTAAATTTTCAACTCCCATCCCCTCAGGCAATATTTATTTTACGTCGCCCAGAGGGCGTTTTTTTTATTTTGCTAGTTCAAATAATGTGGGTAATTTTTTGAAAATGTTCCCTTTAGCAATGTATCTAATAATTCTATTTATCATAATCTATATATGTCAATAAAAATGTTTGATTTTATAGCTTCTAAAAAAATTACCACAATGCCCTCAATCATTTCTGTGATGCTCTCATTTTTAAGGGGTCCACCAAGCAACTTTTTATCTGTCCTTCTCTTGGGAAAACTCATCCCTCCATATATATAACTAATGATTTATTACCAGCTTCATATAAAATGCTATCTCATACTTTTTATTTTATTTTATTTGCCAAGAATAATTTTAAAAAAATGATGTAAGCCATATTGTTTGCTAATTTTTTATATCTAGTTTCCACTGTTACTTAAGCTTTGCTAATGCTTTTAATTTCTGCCCTAAATAAACAAAGCATCTGCAGTGATGCTGATAGCTTTTAAATTTAGTACATCCTAGGATACATATATTTGCTTTGAATGAGTTCCAACTAAAGTTTCTTAATAAATTGTAGGGTTTTTATTTATGATCTGAGGAAACAACTAAAGCCATCTAACTCCTTACACTGTAACCTATCCTGTGTAATTCATTTCTAAGAAAATATTGAAATGTATTTACAATTAGCTTGAAATGGTGAGGAAAGAAAAACACTTGAGTTTTTATTTAAAACCAACTTTGCCAATAGTCTTATTGAATGAAACCTTTAAACTGTTATTTCATTTGTCAAGTGAAGTTAAAATAGAGAAAATAAAAAAAGGCTAATTATCTTAAAACTAACCAACTGTAAACAGTTTAGGGGGTGGGGCGCATCAGGCGTCTTAGTAGCTGTGATAACGGCATCCACGACAGGGTTATTAACTACTTGTTTTGTTGCAATGTCTGCAAATTTAGCAGACAATAATGATAGTGCCACGGTGGACAGTACGTGTAGTGGTTTGTCACTCCCTCATTAGTCATTTGAGTTTTAAAACGTTGACATCTCTATTGTACGACACAGCTCGGTTAGATGTTAGTAATAATGTTTTTGTTGTTTTTTGTTTTCTTTTATTTAATTTTTTTTTTTACAATATTAAAATCTCATTTACAAAGAAAGACATTTTTAGTTACTGATTTTATTTATTAATTTATTTAGAAAAATTTTTTTTTTTTTTTTTTTAATCTTTCGTTCAGTTTCCTTCGTCTTTTTTTCTAGTTGACACGCATTCCTAACTCTCGTAAAATGCATGTCTCCAAACTGAATTCTATTATTAGTTTGTCATGTCTTGTTCACAGCTGGCTTGCTTACTTGCATAGATGCCTGGCATTGCTTTCAAATGCTGAATGTATTCAGTATGTGAATAGCATCCTTTAGTCAGATTTCTTTTTTGTTGAAATGCTTCCCACAATTCCTTTGAGCATAGGAAGACTATAAAACATTTATTATTATATCTTTTTATTCATTCTTTCTTGATGTTTTTGCTGCTTTCACCTTTTCCCTTTTTTTCCCCGTAGTATATATATATATATTTTCTCAAGGCATCTGTTATTAAACAATACGGAGTATTCCTTTTTCATTTTTTGTATTAATATCTTTTCCAGTCTTCTGGCGATCTTTTTTGAGTCTGGATCCAATTGATTTACGAAAAAAATCACCAGAAGACTGGAAAAGATATTAATACAAAAAATGAAAAAGGAATACTCTGTATTGTTTAATAACACATGCCTTGAGAATAACTTGCTGCCAAAATACACATATATATATATATATATATATATATATATATATATATATATATATATAATTTGCTATAGTGTACAATACGATGAAAAGGCTATTGTTACCATTGGTTTCAAAGTATATTAGCCACTTATCATCAGGACAACATACCTGTAGTTTTTCACAGGCACATTGTCCTGATGATAAATGACTAATATTCTAATTTGAAACCAATGGTAAAAGCTGTTGTTTTTCACAGGAAAATTGTCCTGATTATAAGTGGCTAATATGCGACTTTGAAACCAATGGTAACAATCACCTTTTAGTTGTATTTTACACTATAACAAATAAATATAGCTCTTACACCTGTAATTTAGCACTTTTTCATTTCTCCAATACAAAATACATGCATTATTATTTCTTTCTTTCTTTCTTTCTGTTTTTTTTTTTTTTCTTCTCTCATTTTATCCATTTTCATTATTTCCATGTATTTCATTTTGATATTTTAGTTGATAGGTTTTGATGTGTGTCTCGTTTCTGTTTTCCTTTTAAGACGTTCATTTTCATTGATCTGTCCTGTCTATCTTGTCACTCGTATCATCAAGTAAATGTTCTTAGTTATTAAAACTATTTGTCTAAATTTGCAAATTTATGGGTGTGTATTTCCTGTTTCAGAATAAATAGATTCCAGTTACTCTTCTTAGATAAAACGATAGATAAGTTGAAAGTAGGTAGGTATTTACCTAACCTGTTTGCCACGGGTAGGATGTAACACAAGGTCACATGTATGTGCTATCCAGCAAGGATGAAACTCACTATTCAGTAGTAGTAGATCTGCGAGACTAGCTTGCTGATCATTACACTCCGATGGGATACCCTGGTATTTATTCAGTCCATTTGCCATGGGTATGGTGTGGTATAAGGTTACAAGTAAGAGGCATCCAGCAAGAATCGAACTTACTGTTCAGTATTAGATATTTACCCAGCCCATTTGCCACAGACAGGATGGGACACAAGGTCGCAAGTATGGAGCATCCAGCAAGGATCAAACTCATTATTTAATAGTAATAGATTTGCAAGACTAGCTTGCTAACCATTACACCATGATGAGACGCCTTTTATTTACCCAACCCATTGGGTAGGATGTGACACAAGGTCACCAGTATGGAGCATCCAGCAAGGATCAAACTCATTATTTAGTAGTAATAGATATGCGAGACTGGCTTGCTAACCATTACACCACCATGAGACGCCTTTTATTTACCCAACCCATTGGGTAGGATGTGACACAAGGTCAAAAGTATGGAGCATCCAGCAAGGATGAAACTCACTATTCAGTAGTAATAGAGCTGCGAGACTAGCTTGCTGATCATTACACTCCGATGGGATACCCTGGTATTTATTCAGTCCATTTGCCATGGGTATGGTGTGGTATAAGGTTACAAGTAAGAGGCATCCAGCAAGAATTGAACTTACTGTTCAGTATTAGATATTTACCCAGCCCATTTGCCACGGACAGGATGTGACACAAGGTCGCAAGTATGGAGCATCCAGCAAGGATCTAACTCCATATTCAGTAATAATGGATAGGTACCCGACCCATTCGCCATGGGTAGGATGTGACACAAGGTTACAAGTATGTAAGTATGAATCCAGCAGGGATGAAACTCACTATTCAGTAGTAATAGAGCTGCGAGACTAATCATTACACCACGATGGGATGCTCTGGTATTTATCCAACCTGTTCTCCAGGGGTATGGTGTAGCATAAAATTTACAAGTAAGGGGCAAAAATAAAAATCCATTTTGTTTCATATCAAGTGAGAATTGACTCTTAGCTTGGGTCTGTGCAGTAAAGTGGGGAGCTGATGGTAGGTGTGGCACTCCACCTCAGACACAAGAACAATCTCCCTGGTCTAGCACTTATGAAAAGGAGATATTCCTTCGGTGTCCAGCTTATACCAACAATAGGTTTTCTATTATACATCCATGTATGTAAAAAGTTCAAAATGACTTCTGTGTGTGTGTGTGTGTGTGTGTGTGTGTGTATATATAATATATATATATATATATATATATATATAAATATGTTAGGGTTGTGTGAACATAGTCAATGGTGCTTGGTTACTGACAATTTCTTACCTAAACTAGATTTACTATAATTTGTTTTTTAAGACCTTTTGTTCACGTGTGTTCTCTGAATGATTTTGACCATTTCATCTGATTCAGTGATGATCTCAGAACTGGTCTAAGCCACAATGCTGCAACATTTCTTTTTATAACGAATACTTCCAGTTTAGCTCAGTCGGTAGAGCATCCGCCTAGGAACTACAAGGTTCTTGGTTCGATACCGGCACTCGCCAACTCAGCATCTGAGTAGAACAGTGCGGCAAAGTCAGGAGTTAGTGGTAGGTATGGCGCTCCACCTCAGATGCTAAAAAACAATCTTTTTGGTCTATAGCTAGTGAAAAGGGATAGACTCCCTCACTGTCTGGCTGATACCGACTTTAGACCACCCCAACGACTTTACTTTTTTTTTTTTTTATACTATACTCTGAAAACAAACACCTTAAAATAGATTCTCTTACCTGAATGTAAATACTAATTTCTTTCTACCATATTTTCCCACATAAAATGTTAAGTAAAACTAAATTTAATTCAACAGTTTCTATTTATTGTGTTATGGGTAAAATACACGCTTGGTTTTTGCTTCTTTTTTTTTTCCCCCTCTTCCCTAATTGTTAATCTTTTTTGATTTTTTGTAAGTTTATCTTGTTTCTTGTTGAAGACGTTAAAATATATTTTTTAAAGAAATAATGCAATTAAAATTTAGTTTTAAATATAAAACCCTTTTTCATTCTCTCACCCCCTTTTTTTCTTCCCCCCTTGATGATTAGTCTTTTTGTTTATCATGTGTTACTTATATTTATTGCTACTATTTCATTCGTCATCATGTCCTCTTGTTACTCAGTTCCTTCAGGTTTTTCTTAGGGATAACGTCTGTTATCTTTTTTACTATCTTTTTTATTATTGCTTTTAAAACAGTCTCTATTCATTATAAAAAATGTTGGCAAGAAAATGAAAAATAAATAAATATTAAAGAAAAAGAAAAATGTATAAAATTAAAAATAAAGTTTTTACATATATATTTATATATATTAAAAATGAAGCAAAGCAAAATTGCCAAAAAAAAAGCAAAATTTGCTGGCCACGTGTGTGTTGTGTTGGGTGTGTGCACTATATTGCATCACCCTTCTCCCTTGTTCCTTGCTCCCTGTGCACCAATTCTATTATCAATGTGCTTTACTGCCTCCTTTCCAATGAAGCTTCACCAACATACAGAAGAGCCGTCCAGCCGTGTCAGTGCAGAATATTAGGGCCAAGATGGCCGCTCAACAACAGGCGTCTGTCAGGAACCGTAGACTGGCCCAGCAAATGGCCAACAGACCTAGTGTGATTGCTGCTCTGAAAATCAAGAGGGTAAGTAACAATTTACCAAAAAAGTCCAATGCAGAATTGGTGGAATGATTTATTCTATAGAACTGGTTCTCTTTCTTTTTCTTTGTGTAGGTATTAAGAATTTGAATATTTGAAAAAGTCGTACACTAAATTTTAATTTGATAAATTTTCAGTTCTTTATTAGAAGCATTAACAAAAGTATGCGCTCTCCGGGCGTAACAATTTACCAAAATGTCTAAGGCAGAATTGGTAGAATGACTTATTCTGTTTCTATAGAACTGGTTCTGTTTCTTTGTGTAGGTATGAAGAATTTGAATATTTGGAAAAATCGTACACTAAATTTCAATCTGTGATTAACTTTCAGTTCTCTATTAGAAACATTAACAAAAGTATGCGCTATCCATGCGTAACAATTTACCAAAATATCTAAGGCAGAATTGGTAGAATGACTTATTCTATAGAACTGGTTCTCTTTCTTTGTGTAGGTATGAAGAACTGTTGAATATTTGAAAAAGTCCTACACTAAATTTTAATCTGTGATTAACTTTCAGTTCTCTATTATAAACATTAACAAAAGTATGCGCTATCCAGGCGTAACAACTTACCAAAATGACTTATTCTATAGAACTGGTTCTGTTTCTTTGTGTAGGTATTAAGAATTTGAATATTTGAAAAAGTCGTACACTAAATTTTAATCTGATAAAATTTCAGTTCTCTATTAGAACCATTAACAAAAAGTATGCGCTCTCCGGGCGTAACAATTTACCAAAATGTCTAAGGCAGAATTGGTAGAATGACTTATTCTGTTTCTATAGAACTGGTTCTGTTTCTTTGTGTAGGTATGAAGAATTTGAACAAAGTCATACACTAAATTTTAATTTGATAAATTTTCAGTTCTCTATTAGAAGCATTAACAAAAGTATGCGCTCTCCGGGCGTAAGTATTTAAGTAACAATTTACCAAAAAGTCCAATGCCGAATTGGTGGAATGATTTATTCTATAGAACTGGTCCTGTTTCTTTGTGTAGGTATTAAGAATTTGAATATTTGAAAAAGTTGTACACTAAATTTTAATCTGATAAAATTTCAGTTCTCTATTAGAAGCATTAACAAAAGTATGCGCTATCCAGGCATAACAATTTACCAAAATGACTTCTTCTATAGAACTGGTTCTGTTTCTTTGTGTAGTTATGAAGAACTCTTGGATGTTAGTTTGGAAAAGTCATACACTAAATTTCAATCTGTGATTAACCTTCAGTTCTCTATTAGAAGCATTAACAAAAGTATGCGCTCTCTGGGCGTAAGTATTTAAGTAACAATTTACCAAAAAGTCCAATGCAAAATTAGTGGAATGACTTTTTCTAATTTCTATAGAACTGGTTATGTTTCTTTGTGTAGGTATGAGGAACTGTTGAATGTTTGTTGCAAGAAGTCACACACTAAATTTTAATCTGTGATCAACTTTCAGTTCTCTATTAGAAGCACTATGTGCTCCCCAAGCATAAGTATTTAAATTTTAATGTTATAAAATATATCAAATTAGAAAGACTAATTAAGATAAGAACGTATATAAAAAGATTACATTTATTTTAATTATATTTTAATTGGTTTCTATATAAAATCATTCATAGGATTGATTTTAATACATTGGAGAATAAAACAATGATATTATAGATCAATAACACTGAGTAATTATTTATTAAACCGGGTTGTGATAAAAAAAAAAAAATTCTTTAGATCGAAACTATATTTGATAACAGTCAAAAAATAAATAACAAAAAAGAAATATTTCTATTTGTCTTATCACTTTTGTTTGCCTTTATATATACTAGCAAATATATGCACCCTTCAGGTGCAGGTATTTAGGTTTTGATGTTATAAAATATTGTATCAAATTATAAACTATTTAGAAAATTATAAACTGAGGGGGTATAATCGAAAAATAGAACAGCTTTAGATTTAACTCTTCCATCATTTTCTTTCCCTCCAGTCTTTCATTTTTCCTAATTTATCTATTTAGTTAGATCATGAAGTATCTAATAAAATTACAGTTCTTTCGTCTTGTTTATGGATTTCTTTTAAGATTTATCCCCGAGATTTTTGCTCAGATTCGTTAAGAGAAAACCAAACAATTAGAAATCAATAATACTAAGCATATATTTATCAAAATCAAATTTTAAATATCAATATGCAAATTAGCCTTCTCGTTCACACTGTAAACCGCTATTTTGTTGTATATATAAATACAATTACATGCTATTAGTACGTAGATATGGTCAACAGTATTAATAAGGTATAACAATTTTATCAATAATTGAGGTTTAAATAAATTCATGGTAAATGTGACGTCAGTAACTAAGGGAATTGTGACTTGAATAGTGATTTAGTTTCGGTTACAGACAGACACACACACAATCTCCATTATAATAAGATTTAAGTCCAGTGCAGAATTGGTGGAATTACTTATTCTAATTCTATAGAACTGGTTCTATTTCTTTGTGTAGGTATGAAGAACTGTTGAATGTTAGTTTGGAAAAGTCATACACTAAATTTTAATTTGTGATTAACTTTCAGTTTTTTTTATTTTTTAATTTTTTAGAAGCATTTGTAACCGATATTCTTTGAAAAGCAACATATATTCCAATGCTAGATAAGTCCAGTTCTAGAGATCTAGGGAGTGTGTAGTAACCCTTCATTGCCATTACTCCCAAATTCACTCTGACCAGGAGTGGTTGTACCTATAAGAATCCTAGCTGTGTGTCAAACAGATCTGTTAAAAAATTAATCATACTAGCAAAAGTATGCTTTCTCTAGGCGCAAGTTTTAAAGTTTTAATGTTATTAAAAAAAAAAAAAAAAAAAAAGAAGACTAATGAAACTAAATAAAAACGTATATAAAAAGTTTATACTTTTAAAAGTATATAAAAAGATTACACAAAACCTTTTTCTCCTTACAATGACCTTGGATCGAAACTAGTTGATAACAGTAAAAAAAAATGAACAAAAGAAATATTCCTATTTTTCTTATTTTTGTTTGCCTTTATATATATATATATATATATATATTAAAATAGTTAATGGTATATTAAAATTTCAATAGATAACTATTTATTGATTTCAATAGATAACTATTTATAAATTTATTTATTGATTTCAATAGATAACTATTTATTAAAATAGTTAATGGTAATTAAAAATTTATATCCATTTTTATTTCATTTGTTTTTTTTTGTTTTTTTTTTTATTACAGTGGTACCATGACTTAGGAGTTTAATTCATTCCACTTGTAACTCAATTTTCTCATATATCAAATTAATTTCCCCCCATTGAAATCAACTAAAAATCGGTTCCAGAACCCCAAAAATAACCAAATTGTTTTTTATGTTTTTAGTAAATTTATTAACATAAGCGTATCTGAACACAAAGCAAAAAACAACCAAGTGACAGCTCATAACTTGGAAAACTAATAAGTCGAGGTATCACTGTATATGAATCTCAAATTATTGTAATGTAAAATCTTTAGTATTTACTAGACACACACACACACACACACACACACACACTTCCATTTAACTCTTAACGTCCTATACTGCCTCATTCCACCAGGCCAGAAGTCACATTTGTTTTCCTAATCCACCCCAAATGATAGACTTTGTTTAAATGTAATATTAAACATATTTAGAAGTCTTTCATTTACGGGAAATAACTGGTAACTTTCAATGAAAAGGCCATTTTTAGCCATTTATTGATAAATCCTTATAGGAATGGGTCTCTGGACTTGGAAAATTCTCAGCAGAATGTTAAGAGTTAATTAAAATTGTGGATAATTGATAAATATATAATTACATAATCATAGAATTTTATTCAGCTTTGAATACTGATTCGTCCTTTTTTTTTTTTAAATGTTGCTTTATAAAAGTTTTTTCAATCTACTTCACCTGTCTGTGAAAATGTTTATAAATCTTAATTAACTTTTTTAATAATCCTTACAGAGAAGTCTTAAACAAAGACTCGGCAAGAGTAACGTGAAATCACGCTTAAGCCTGTCAGTGATGCGTGGTCGTGGCGGTCGGAGCCGGTCTCGTGGTGGACGCTTCAGAGGGCGAGGTATGAATATGCCGATGCGAGGAATGCCCAATAGAGGGCGAGGATCAAACTTATCCAGACAACAAAGTGCTCTTTCTCTCGGAATGGGTGGTCCAGGAAACATGGATGATGGTAGAAATATGTCTCTCTTACAAGGACGTGGTAGAGGTAACTGTTTAAAAAGATTTTTCTTTTGCTTCTTTGATCACAAATGTTAAGATGTCTTTGCAAATTTTTTGTAATTAACTAATTTTTTTACAGAAAGTGATGCTGATAGCTTTTTGATTTAGTGCGTCCTGAGATGCACATATTTGGATTGAATGGGTCTCTGGGAAATTTGATGGGTCCCAAATAAAGTTTCTTAATAAATTGTAGCATTTTTATTTATGATCTGGGGAAACAACCAAAGCTGTCTAACTCCTGCTTTGTAACCTATTTTGTGTAATTCGCTTCTAAGAAACTATTGAAATGTATTTACAGTTAGCTTGAAATGGTGAGGGAAGAAAAAAGTAAAACACTGGGATGCATGGATATGATTTTACTGCGTCCTTTTAGATTTTTATGTGTCAAGGATGCAGGATGCGTACCTATTAGCATCTCTGTTTTATGGTAATTTTTTTAGACTATCTGAACAGGATTTTTTTTTTTTTTTTTTTAATCGTCAAAAAGTTTTAATTCCAGAGTAACTGAAAACAGTATGATTTTTTATTTTTATTTATTTATTTTTATTTTTTTTCTCCCCTGAATGTAACAATAACTATAAATAAAAATTCTAAAATTAACATTTGTTACCTCCCTTGAGAAATTATGATTTTCAAACCAAAACCCTTTATTTAATCCTTTGGGTTTAAATGGTTCTATAGTTCAACAAGAAACACCTGAAGAAGGCCGGAGTCGGGCACATCTGTCAAAACTTGTATATAACAACATAATTGATGACAACAGTTCAAAAAATCTAAATAATACGTTAATAATAATTAAGTTTGATATTGTTAATACATTCTAAAAGGCCATCTTTCACAGCTATTGAGCTATGTCAAATCACATCTTTATAGAATTTGTATTAAAATTAACTACAAATAAAAAGTATACTAAAATTAGCATTTGTTATCTCCCTTGAGAAATTATAATGATTAGGGTGAGTGTGAATGCAAACCTGACACTATTTCGTAGATGCTGATATGTGTGTGTCCTGTATCCCTGACACAGTAAAATCAGATCCATGCATCCCAGTGTTTTTCTTTTTTTCTTCCTTCACCATTTCAAGCTAACTGTAAATACATTTCAATAGTTACTTAGAAATGAATTACGCAGGATAGGTTACAAGGTAGGAGTTAGATGACTTTAGTTGGGACCCATAAATTTTACCGGGGACTCAGTCAAAGCAAATATGTGCATCCCAGAACATTCTAAATCAAAAAGCTATCAGCCTCACTGCTATTTAGTTGCAAATAGAATTGTTATCCCTCTTTTTATATTGCTGCAGTTTTTGGCATAAAAACTTCATTGTTTTTATTTTTATTTATTTATCCCCCCCCGAATTTTTTTTTATCATTCCTATATAAACTAATTTTGGTTATTTCCTAAGTTAGGGCCGGGTTCGCTCAGTCGGTAGAGCGTTCAGCTAGAAACCATAAGGTTCCTAGTTCGATACTGGCCCTCGCCAACTCAGCGTATGAGTAGCACAGGGGTATGTGCGGTAAAGTAAGGAGCTGATGGTAGGTGTGGCGCTCCACCTCAGACGCAATAACAATCTCCTTCGTCTAGCGCTAGTGAAAAGGGGATAGACTCCCTCGTTGATTGGCTGATACCGACTTTAGGCCACCCCAGTGACTTTTTTACTTATTCTACCCCCCCCCCATTTTTTTTATCATTCCTATATAAACTAATTTTGGTTATTTCCTATAACTCCAAACTAAAAAAAGGGGAACCACTCTGAATTGATTTTATGTTAATTAATTTATCCATTATTTTCCCATTAAACTAACCCTAACCCGTCTTCTTTTTTCCTAGTAGATCGATGAATAAATAAATAATTTATCAGTCAAAGTTGTTCCCCTTTTTTTTAGGTTGGAGTTATAGAAAATAACCCTAATTTTTCATTGCTTATATAATATTTTTGTTTTGAAACTTATTTGCAACATATATTTTTCCAGGTCGAGGTTTGGGTAGATTCCGTGGACGGCAACGTTTCCGAGGTGGTCGTGGTGGCGGTGCCTACATGAGGTAAATCCTCCCAGTATATTTTTACAAAAAAAAAAAAAAAAAAATATTGTTACACATTTTTGATAATTCCTTTTTTTCTTCTTTTTCCTTTTTTTCCTTCCTCCTTTTTTTTCCTGATTAATATGTTGAATTTATTTTTGTTTTTATGTGTTGTGAGGGGAAACTTTTTTCTTTCTTTTTTTTATGGAATTGAATTTTGTCCTCGTACAATTTGGAAGATGCTCTATATGTTAGGAAAGAATAATATATTTTTCTTATTTGCAGGTTACATTATATTATTTACAATAGGTTTTAACATATCTAGGGAGAGGTAACTTTTATTTTTCAGTAGAAAAAGATATTTTGTACTAGTATAATATATATATAATATATATATATATATATATATACTATATATATATATATATATATATATATATATATATATATATATATATATATATATATAATATAATAGATATTATATAATATATGATAGATATTTTGCACTAGTTAAATATATAATATATATATATATTATATATATAGATATTTTGCACTAGTTAAATATATATATATAATAGATATTATATTATAATAGATATTTTAGTTAAATATATATATATAATATATATATATATAAATATAAATATATATATATATATATATATATATAATATATATATATAATATCCTTTTAACCTAAGTTAGGTTTGATTAAATAGGAATTTTAAAAACTTTATCCAGAAAATACTTAGCTTTTATTTATCATAGGATATCTATAATTTTCCTTTTTCATTAACTTAAACAACTGAAAATTTTGTCAGGAGTCACTTTAGTAGTATTACAAATTTAATAGAATTAATTTTGAAAAAGATATTTCGAATAATTCAATGTAATATTTATATAGATAATGTATAATAATGTATAACTCATATAAAAATTTTGGTTGAGATATATCCTGTTGAATTTGTACTTTTATTACTTATCATGACTTGTATCTATACTTTACTTTACTTTGGTATTACATTTTTCAGATTATGAATTAGTAAAGTTAGGTTCATTAATAATCATTATAAGAATATGTATATTTTCTTTGTGTCTATTATTTTCTCCTTCATAATTCTGAAAAACATTTGCTTCAGTGAGTCAAAATTATATTCAACTTAAGAACCTGAATATTTTTGCTCAACTACGGATATTTAGTAAATTCTTATACGTAACTGTTAAGAATTTAATTCATCTTTATTTTTTATAGATTTATATGCCCCCCCCCCTTTTTTTTTTTTTTTTTTTTTTTTTGTGCAAGGTGTCTAAAAATTGTATTCATGATGACTTAGATTATACCATGTTAAACTTTTAAAGGGTAATAAGGGTTTAGAATTTTATTAGATATTTAAAAAAAAATTTTTTTGTTTTTTTTTGTTCCACAATTACTCCTTATTTTTGTATATTTATAGTTAGAAGTTTACGTTGAAAACATGAATAGTTATGATTATGATGAAACCTTTATTAAGCTTAATTTAGCACAAAGCCAGAAGTCGCCTGGTGAGAATCGAACACACAAATTGATAATTCATAAACCCAATGGATGCTACTGATGAAGTATATGGTGAGAGCTAATCTTGAACGAAATATCAACCCTCGTGTCTGCAGATTGCTCTGCTGCAACCGTGGTTAACTGGAGATCACTCCGGACCTACATACATACATACATACATACCAACTGCCCTTTATATATGTATAGATAGATTTCATCTGGACATACATACACACAACTGCCCTTTATATATGTATAGATAGATGTTCTTATGGAAAATTTGAAGATCATTTAGATTTCTTTAAGTTTAGAGTTGTTTTAATTTGAAACTTTTAGATTGTCTTCTACTGTGTATAAAAATGACTTTTGCAGCTAAAGTGATACTACTCTTTTAAGTTATGCTTATTTCAATACAACTGAACCAAGTTAAGATATTGTAGCTTTTTGACTTTAAACCACCAATTTTGGTTAATTATAACTAGCTTTTTTTTTTTTTTTTTTTTTTTTTTTTTACTTCCTTCTTGGTTGATAATGGAAAAAATTGATTGCTTTTTGTCTCTTCAAACTTATTTCTTATTTCTCTCGGATATCCAAGATTTTGTTCCATATAAGTATTTTGAGGAAAGAAGTTAGATAATAAATATTAAAATGATTTACTTTTCCCACTATATATTTTTCCAAGAATTCTTTTAAAGAAATTTAGATTTTATAGTTGTGTAGATATTTTATTTCATAAACACTAGAACAAAACTCATATTTTGTAAGGATGTTCTACTGAGTTGTTATTGTTTAAATTTTTTTTTTTAATTTAAATTTTTTTTTTTTTTAATTTAAATTTTATTTTTTTTTTTTTTTTTTTTTTAATAAATTTAACATTTTTTTTTTTTTTATCCAAACTTGAAAATGCTGAAGGTTTTTCATGCGACCTCACTCAGCAGCAAACTTCAGGTTTCATGTAGTATTAGCATTTAATGTAAATAATATTAATTATAACATTGACCGTTCCATAGAGGATTTTAATTTTTATAAAATCAAGGGAATTAAAAAACACTTTTAAAAAAATCAACTTTTTATATAACAACTTTAATAAGAATGTAATGGAAAAAAAAAAACAATATCAACTATAACATTTAAGAAATGTTCTTTTTTTTTTTTTTTTTTTTTTTTTTTTTTTTTATTCACTTTTCTTTCAACAGTTAATTTTGAAGTGTCTAGTAAAAACAATTTAAAAAAAAAATTTAATAAATAGCATCTAACATCAGGGCATGGAGAGGGGTGAGGCAAAGAGGAGAGTAGCCTCGACAGAAAAGAGTGCCAGAAAGAGAAAAAAAGCCAGCAGCCCCAGAAAACATCAGTTTGCGTGCATTCAGTGCACCAAAGACTGTCACCCAAGAATTGGCCTGCAGAGTCACTTGTGCAGATGCAGATAATTTTTTTTTTTTTTTTTTTCTGGACACTACGCCCTGTCCTTAGGGGACGGAAAGGATCCATTAAAAACATCGGAATATCTACAAAGATGCAGGTGATGTTAGGGTCATCATCTTGGAAACTGGGATTAATTTGAAAAATTCAAAATCCAGCGCGAGAGCTGCATATGTTTACTTCATACCAATGCCATTGAGAAAGGCCTGAATCTCTTCCCCCTCTGTTGGTAAAATAGTAGGGCAGGCTGGATTCTCGAACTTAGGTAGACAACCAGTCTAGAAGAACAAACACTAAATTCAAAACCGGGTGGTTGTGGGGCTAGCAATCTGTGTTTGTCTAGAGGGGTGGGAAACTATTACTACTACTTGTCTGAATTTTTGAGATGAGGCGTGATAATTTGGTTTATTTGGATTTTTCGGACTATTGTCCTCATTTTTGTGTTATATACACAACATTTTGGTTGATGTGCCCTCCGGCCTCCTTCAGGTGTTTCTTGTCAAACACAGGAACTTTCTCTTCAAACTCTTATCAAAAGTTCTGTGAAGGCTTCCAATTACGACATGAAGGTAGCCGAGTTTGACAAGAAACACCTGAAGAAGGCTGGAGATCACATCATCCAAAACATTGTGTGTATATCATTAAAGATCTGGAAAATAGTTTGAAATATTCAAATAATACATATTACTACTATTTAGTATTAAAACCACAGCACAATGATGTTGTGAAATTATGACCCTATGCTTCACATAGTTTTAGATGAGAATACCTGAAACTATATAACCGTGCAAACAAATGATTATTATTTAATAGAAATAGTTACTTGAACCCATGTAATTGGCTGAATTATTATTAAATAGAAAGGATTGTAACTCTTTGTTTGCAAACAAAGGATTAGACAAATAAAAAATAATGTTCACTTTTTCTTTTCTTTTTTTTAATAAAGTAAGAAAAAGAATTTAAGAAGGTATTTTTGGGAACTATTGGAGGAATTACTTAACAGAATTTGATATATATATATATATATATATATATATATTATATAATATATATATTGTATAAAAACGGTAGAAATGTGTAGCTTTCTTGGAGCACGAAAAAGACGTCCTATCAATCGATGGTAGCGTTCATAATTCTCCTACACCTATACACATGCATACTCATATAGACATGCTTGCACCTTCACACACATGTATTATTGCACCTAAACATGTATATAGATATTGTATTGATAACACTGGCCTATTTAATTTTTTTTCTTTCAAAGGTCAAAGGTTTATATGATTACCAACCATTTTATGTATAATGTTGCTTATCCATGACATAAGGAAAGATAACACTGTATATCTTTGGTTCTCAACTCTTTTTTTTTCCCCCTTTATGGACTCCTTTAATTCCTATTTTACTCTGGTACTATTTAGCTATTTGTAGCTATTTAAAAATCAAGAAAATCAATTAGAGTTGGACAATACATGGTAAAATGCACAAACATTTTCATAAAAAAAAAAAAAATGGTATATTAATGTGATAACTAATTTTGTCTGCTTTTTTTGAATAGCAGTAGTAGTACCTGTTAGGGCTCTCATCTATGGGTTAAATAGATCAAAAAATGTTTTAAAGAAATGAGTTTGAATAAAAAAAATTTTTATGCTCAACAAGAATGAATATAACAAAAACATCTTTGGCATAAAATAACCCAACAAGGGTTGAACATGCCGTAAAATCCAACCAACCCACCAACAAATACACACACACACACACATTTGTTTTATAACATCAATTTTATGCCAAGATTCTTGAATTAAATGAATCTTAGTTTAAACTGTTACCGTATATACTTGCGGATAGGTCATACTTTTTTTTTTTTTTTTTTTTTTTAACCAAAAAATCCATTAGAACCTTACTTAAGCTAGACAGTCGGGGAGAGGCCCCCTCAGATCAATCGGCTGGTCACATCAAGCCCTAGCATCTATATGATTGCCCCAACCCTATTGCCTTTATGGCAACCCCCAATCCTTCTTATCATATGGGTGCCAGAAGGCGGTGGCTGCGGGTCTACATGTCATGATGTTAAACTCTATCTGATGGTGAGGTTCCAGTTCTGGAGGTTTGAGGAATGTGGAGCAACACTTCATCACCATTACTCCAAAGTCCACTCTCACTTGGAGCGGTAGTACCTGTTAGGGTCCCATCTATGTTAAATAGAAAAACATGAGTTTATAAAACTCTGACCTGGAAGTACTGTTAGGGTCCCATCTATGGGTTGAATAGAAAAACATGAGTTTATAAACAATTGTATTATGCATTAAGAATGAATTTATTTCACAACTTTGTCGGCATTAAATGACCCACCGAGGTTGAAATGCCGTAAACCAAACCAAAAAAATCCACCAAAATCAATGGTGCTTCCTATCCATTCAACATGAATGTAAAATGGCACTACTTTAATTTTTATTTATCATTAAGTTGCAATGATCAATGATACAAAATGCATACTATATACGATTGAAAGCTTTTTGTATATGCAAAATATATATTATATGTACTATAAAAAATATATGCACCCTCTGGGTGCAAGTATTTAAGTTTTAATATAATAAAATATCATGTTAAATTAGAAAGGCTAATGAAACTGAATAAGAATTCAGATAAAAATATTTGGAACAGAGGGGGTATAGTCGGAAAATAGAACAACTTAGAAACTAACTGTTCCACCATTTTCGCTTACTCCCGTCTTTCAGTGGTAAATTTCCCTAATTTAACTATTTAGTTAAAATAGGAAGAAAAGAATAAAATTACAGTTATTTCTTTATGTTAATAGATTTCTGTTAAGATTTATCCCCGAGATTTTTGCTCATATTTATTAATATAAAACCAAACAATTAGAAATCAATAATACTAAGCATATATTTATTAAAATCAAATTTTTAAAGATCAATATGCAAATTAGCCTTCCCATTCACACTGTAAACCGCTATTTCGTTGAATATATAAATATAATTGCATGTTCTTAGTATGTAGATATTGTTAAGTCTTAATGATGTAAAACAATTTTACTAATAATTGAAGTTTAAATAAAAAATAAAATCATGGAGAATGTGATGTAAATAACAAAGAGAATTGTGACTTGTGTAGTTTCGGTTACAGACAGACAAACCCACAATCTCCATTATAATAAGATCTAAGATTCCTACTGAATTATTGTTTTAAAGTGACCTGATGCTGAGTTAACTGTTATGCTTTTTTATCCAAGCTCATTTACGATCATAGTACTATGAAATGCAACCCTTATTTCTATATATTTGTATTATGCATCACAGTCTATGGCAAAGTGTTTTAGATTTAATATTTGTAAGCAAAGACTTGAAACAAAGGTGAATATTTGATAAGTTTTATGTTAGAATAAGTTGTATTAGGTCACATCTGTTATAATCTGGCTATCTGTGGGTCAACCACAAATGTCCACTTTGACAACCACAAATTAGGGGTGTGACCTATCTGCAAGTATATACAGTATGTTATTATTTTAAATTTTGTTGATATTTGTAATATTAATTTTTTAATAATTTATACATATTATTTTAAAGTAGTGAAATGTCACATATTTTCTTTGATTTACTCATGATTTAAATATAATTTACTAAAGTTTTATATAAGAAAAAACTCTTGGAAATTGTATTATGAATTTTTGAAGATTCACTTAGCCTAAGGATGACATGCAACATTCCATTTTGACCCTAATTTAGGCTAGATGGATGATTGAGAGGCCTCCTTCGATCTATTGGTTGTTCACGTCAAGCCCTAGCATTTATATGATTGTCCCAATCCTGTTGCTCTTATGGCAAGCTCCAACCCTTTTTATCATATATGTGCTTAGAAGGCTGGAGCTCAGGGTCTAAATTTCCTGGGTATGATGTTAAATTCTATTTGATGGTGAAGTTCCAGTTCTGGGAAATGTGGAGTACCCCTTCATCACCATTACTCCCAAGTCCACTCTGACCCGGAGTGGTAGTACCTGTTAGGGTCCCATCTATAGATTAAAAAAGAAAAGATGAGTTTTTTACAAAATGTGTTTTAAAAAAAAAAAATGAATACCATCAAGAATGAATAAAACAAAGTGTCTTTGGCATAAAATAACCCAACAAGGGTTGACATGCTGTAAACTCCAACCAACCAAAGTTTAAAAAAAAAAAAAAAAAAAAAAAACCTAGAAATTGTGTATTAGGAATTTTTGAAAATTCACTTAGCCTAATGTTCAAGTAGGGGTTGTGGATAGAAAATTCAATGTTAGTTGCTTAAGAAATATCTAGATTTTAATTAAATAAATTAAATATGTATAACCATTTCCTGAGTTAAACTGTTTTATGTATCTTATAGTATAAAGCATGGCTTTTTCTTTTCTTTTTTTCAGTGCTCATTTGTACAATTTATATATTTTTATGTAATAGAAGTAGTTTGCCTTTTTTTGTTTCAAGTGGATTCTGTTAAAGAACATGTTTAAAATTCTTTTTCCCCTTAAGCTATTGCAAACAAACATTATCTTAAAAATTTATCTAAAATTGAATCTTACAAACTATTTTTATACAAAGAAAAAAGAGGCAGGAAGTGCATAGTGTAATGGTTAGTCATGGGAAATGGACTTGTCACCCCGAGTTCAAATCCTAGACGTGGAAATTGCACTTTCACTTAGCACTAATACCCTTGGGAATGGTATGAATCCTACTCTCCCTCCAGCTATGGGTAAATAGTAGGACAGACTGCTCTTTAATCTTGGTTAGGCAACCTGTCTAGGAGAAGGAAAACTCTGAACTCAAACCTGTTAAACTCTGCTATTGAGCTTGTCACATCCTGCTCATGCCAAGGGATTGGTAAATATGATGGTTATTGCTCTTAATTGAATAAAGGATTCTGTTAGAAATTCTTTAAAGGTTACCAACTAAAACAAAAGACCCGAAGAACGCCAGAGTACAGTGTCCAAAATATGAATGTAACCTCCAAGATGAGAACAATAGTCAAGATATTTAAATAGTGTCTATAATAATTCCTCATTTCTGAAATTTAAACAGATAATTCAATTTTACTTCTGTTCTTTATCTAAATATTCATATTATTGGGTTGGTGCATAATTATTTTGGCAGATCAGTAAAAATTTGGACACGTTTGGCTTTATTGTTAATGGCGAGTTCGTGGGGGATCTACCCAGACAATTTCCATACTTTTCCAAGTTTTTTGAGACAATGGTCAAACGGTCCACATTGAAGTCTTCGGCCAACATTCTTATTGTCAAGCTTTCGTACTCTTCCATGGCTGCCAAAAGTGCCTGGTTGTTGAAATTTAAAAAATAATATAAATTAGTTCTTGAAAATGTTTTAGAAATGTTACATGCATAGCTCTCTCTTAAAATGCATTTTAAACTTTTTATCCCCAAATACATTTTTTTTTTTTTTTTTTTTTAAATTTCAATCACAAAACATTCATTATTTTTCCTATAATCTAAGTTTATTCAGTTTTATTCATAGATATCTTTAGACTTATGTTGAGTGTTATTTTTTGTTTGTAATGATTTGTATTATTATTATTATTTTATATGCAGCTTCAATATTGAATCCTTTGGCTTATTGGTGATTGATCAATGTTTTTTCAAACTCAGCTGACAAACCTTTTCCTTCTACTCTCCTCTCTCTCTCTCAGTGTTTCGCCAGGGTTACCTCCCTTGCCTCCACTGATGCTTTCAATTACATCTTCAGTTCATCACTGAGGAGCAAGATATCTATTTTTGTCTTAAGTTATTTATTTAACCTTTTACACTTTAAAAAGTGATTAAAACTATTTTTTAAAAATTAATTTTTCAAAAGAGGTATTTTTAAGCACTTTATGAGAGACTTTTTTTTTTTTTTTTTTTTTTTTTTTTGAGTGAGGAGGAGAGCTAAAAGATTTGGTTAAATGTTTCAGTGTGGCACAAGGGTATGGTCCGCGGCAAAAAAAAAAAAAAAAAAATTAATAATTAAGAAAAAAAAAAGTTATGTCAGATTATTAAACCTGTTTCACTAGCATATTACCAATTTGCTAACCTCAGGACTCGCAGTAACCGGCCCAGCCGTGAAGGGGTGCCTAAACGCCCCAAAAGGGGACGAGGTGGTGCTAGAAACAGGAATAATGATGAAAACAAGTATGAGGTTTTTCATTTTAGTTGTTTCATGCATGATGCTTGCTTCATTTGGATATTTTTTTTTTTTTTAAATGATTTCTTAACCTCTCTTCCTTATTGATATATTTCCCGCCTTTTCTTCCTAGTGTTTAATTAATATTTTATTAGCCTTGTCAACGGATAGATTTTTATTTGATGTTTATAATTAAAGTTTGTATTAAAATCTGGTTGAGTTGCCTAGCAACAACTTTGGTTGTTTGGTTTTAACTATTAATAATAATAATAATAATAATAATAATAGTAAGAATGAGGTGTTTAGTAACTATGAGATTTATTTACTCTTTATTTTATAGATATATCCATTTGTCTGAATTTTAATACTAGTAATAAAATAATAATGAAATTTATTGTGTACAGTGCTCAGGTGCACCACAACTCATCAAAGTCTCATGTCAAGTACACAGAATAATGTAGTGTCAGGAACATGAACAGTTTACAGTAGTAATATGCATGTGTGTGCATATTTATGTGGAGAGTGGCATCAGTATAGTGTCGGCGGACTACAGAAAGCATGGCGGCTTTGAAAGACTCAGTGCTTCGGCAGCCTACAACAGACGCGGGCAGTTTATTCCATGTCTCTGCAATTCTGAGTGTTAAAAAGTGTTTCCGAAAGTCATGTGAGCAGTGCTGTTTTCTGACTTTGTAGGCATGCCCACGTGTGTTGGAATAATAAGGTGTTTAGTAACTATGAGACTTATTTGCTCTTTATTTTATAGATATATCCATTTGTCTGCATTTTTTTTAGATGCGGCTTGATGATTTGTATTATTTGGATTTTTCAGGCTGTTGTCCTCATCTTTATTGTTATATACACAATGTTTCAGCTTATGTGCACTCCGGCCTCCTTCAGGTGTTTTTTGTCCAACTTGGGAGTCTTCATGTCCAGTTGGACACCTGGTACAATGGATATAAGGGTTGCGTTAATACAGTTCTAAGTGATAATCATCTGGAGGTTGCAGGTTCAATCCAGACTATAGGCAAAAATAATCTTGAATACTTAACATAGCTTAACCCATTGTACCTAGTCATAGAAAATAGGTGTTTCTTGTCGAACTTGGGAGCCTTCCTGTCCAGTTGGACACATGGCACAACAGATATAAGCATTGAGTTATTACAGTTATAAGTGACAATCATCTGTAGGTTGCAGGTTTAATCCTGACTACAGGTGAATACTTAACATAGCTTAAGACTTGTATCCGATCATGGTTAACAGGTGCTTCTTGTTGAACTCTTGGAACCTTCTCTTTGAACTTGTCCTTTGTGCTCTCCAGGAATTGACTGGTAATTTTGATGTTAATGATAATGAAATTTATTGTGTACAGTGCTCAGGTGTACCATAACTCATCAAAGTCTCATGTCTAGTACATAGAATAATGTATTAGTGTCAGGAACATGAATAGCGTACAGTAATAATATACATGTATGTGTACAGTGCTCAGGTGCACCACAACTCCTCAAAGTCTCATGTCTAGTACACAGAATAATGTATTAGTGTTAGGAACATGAACAGCATACAGTAATGATATACATGTATGTGTGCGCGTGCAAGTATCAGGTATATTGTTGGCGGACTACAGGTAGCATGGAGGCTTTGAAAGATGCAGTGTTTGGCACCCACAATGGACGCACGTAGCTTATTCCATGCTTCGGCAACTCTGAGTATGCAAAAATGTTTCCGAAAGTCATGTGAGCTATGCTGTTTTCTGACTTTGTAGGCATGCCCACATGTGTTAGAAACATGGAGATCAAAAAGGTGCTCAAGGTTGCTGTTGTTAAGATGATTAATGTAGAACTTGCTCGAGATCCTGACATCTGAATAAAAATGTGAGGTGGTTCCTTAATTGTGCCAGTTTTTGATTAAGTAAGCTTTTCTAATATTTTAATTGTTGGATCATATTGAATCCATACTGATTAGATACTATTTTTCTGATATGAGACCCGCGCCTGTCGGCTGGGGTGTTAGAATGCACTGACTTCACCTCTGCAGAGCGGTAAGACTCCCCCAATGGGGCCACCTGTTGGCCAAGGATAGAGCCCAGGTGGATGAGCAGTTCATGACATGCAATACTCCACTTTGGCCCTATCTTGGGCTAGACGGGCGGTCGGAGAGGCCCCCTCTGATCAATCAGCTGGTCACGTCAAGCCCTAGCACCTATAGGATTTTCCCAACCTATTGCCCTTATGGCAAGCCCAACCCCTTTTTATCATATGGGTGCTAGAAGGCGGTGACTGAGGGTCTACCTGTCCTGGGATGACGTTAAACTCTATGGTGAGGTTCCAGTTTTTTTGAGGAATGGGGAGCACCCTTCATCACCATTGCTCCCTGGTCCACTCTGACCCGGAGTGGTAGTACCTGTTATAGAGTCCCATCTATGGGTTAAATAGAAAAATGTATTTATAAAAAAATTAAGAATTGATTTATTTCAAAACTTTATCGGCATTAAATGACCCACCGAGGTTGATACGCCATCAAACCAAACCAATATGAGTTCAAAGATAAACACCTAACAAAAGCCGGAGGACACATTGGGCGAGACGTATATATATATATATATATATATATATATATAACAATAAAGATGAGGACAATAGTCAAAAAATTCAAATAATACAAGAGTTTCCATTTGTTGTGCCATAAAATGAACTGAAATTTTTTTTTCTTTGTGAAAAATATGAATGGCATATAAAAGTATAATTTTGGCAAAATATTAAAAGCTTTGTCATAAAAGATATCATTTCACTCTTAAAATCAGTTGGTAGAGCGTTTGCTCTAGGAATTGCTAGGCTCCAGGTTTGATACCTGTCCGTCCTTGCCCACTCAGCGCATAAGTAGCATGGCTTGGGTAATCTTATCTTTGCAGTAAAGTCTGGAGCTGACAGTAGGTCCCTGGTCCAGCACTAGTGGAAAAGGGATAGACTCCTTGCTGGCCAGATGATACCAGCAATAGACCACTCTGCCGACTTTACTTTTTTTTTTTCAAATACTTAATTTAATCTTATAATTCTTTATATTTAAAACATTTTTTTTTAATACCCAATACCGTATATGTTACTCCTGACATTACAGCTGTTATTGTTATTCTGTTGAATAGTGAACTTTTTAAAGAAAAACTTATACTGTAAGTGTAATGTTCAAAACTTGTAATGTTATTGTAATGATTTTATTTATGTGACTATAAATCCTCTTTCCGTCTCCTTTCTGAACTGTTCCCATTAGAAAAAATGTCCTTGGAATTGTCTTGCTTGCTTTGTTGCTTGCTATTCTTGGATCTCAGCTTCTTGGGTTTTCTCTCCCTTCCTCAACAGTAACAGCTTTAGTTTGAACTTCATATTTAAAAGCTTTTTAGTCGGCACCACATTATTTCTGTTAATCTGATACTGATATTGCCTCAGCCATTATGTTTTTTGAAGCATATAGCTGTCTCTGTTCAATCCAAATTTCTGTTCTGTATTGAAGTTTTATAGCAGTCCTGTAGAATAAAGATAAAGCCTTACCCTTTTTTTTTTTTTTTTTTCTTCATTTCATATTTAAAAATTTTTTTTTTCAAATGTGGCACTTCACATAACTTTTAAAAAATGTGTGCGTATCTGTCTAATCATACCTGGTTTGTAAAAAAAAAATTAAAAAATGCCTCATTTTTTAAAATTTTTTTTTTTTAATGTGGCATTTCTCATAACTTTTTGAAAATGTGTGCGTTTCTGCCTAACTCTCTGGAAGACAGTAACTCTAAAAATCATACTTGGTTTGTAAAAAAAGAAGGAAAAAATGGTTTCATTTAAAAAAAAATTTTAATTTTTTAATTTTTTAATAATAATAATGATAATTATTGTGTAAGATTTAAGTGAGATTTTTAAAAATAGTTTTGAATTTGTTTTTCATCCTTACTATAATTGTATATTAAAAATAAAATGTCTCTTACCGTTTTATCTATGCATTTAGTTTATGGAAATTTTTTGGATATCACTATTCATATGGTTTTAAGGGTTTCTTATATGGAAATAAAATGCATGACATTTTTTTTTTTTTTAATTATTTTCTGTTTTAAAAGACTAATTCAAATGCAATAAATTGCATGGATTTTTTTTTTTTTTTTTTTTTTTGTGATTTAAAAAAAATTTTTTTTTTTTAACCTAGAACTTTTGAACGAGGTTTTTGTCTGGGAAATTAACTGTGCTGGTTGTGGCTGTTGGTGTTTTACTAGTTTTTAACCTAGACTGGAATTGTTTGTTTTGTTTTTTACTCATCTGTTAATCACTGATTTAACAAACTACTTCTCAAATACTCTATATTATTTTTAAGAGATTTGATTTTGTTCTCTATATATCTTACTATTACTTGTAAGTTATAAAAAATTAACAGTTTAATTTACATGCTGAAAAGGAAAGATTTATTTGTCAGTTACCTATTACTATAGACTTCATGTTTCCGCTACCCTAATATATATATATTTATTCATTATTATTAATAATAATAATATCGCTCTATCACAGATATTGAGCATTCTCCTAATAATACTGTATGTTGGTTTACTACGGTCTCTTCAAATGTAATAGTGTTAACCGTACACATTGATATATATATATATATATATATATATATATATATATATATATATATATATATATATAGTATCCAATTGCCACTTTAACTTTTCTGTTGCAGTGGCATCAGTAAATAATCCAAAAGTGCTCAATATATTAAAAACATAGACCAGTAATAATAATAATAAAAAAGAGAAAAATAATGCGTTCAACCGTTATTATCTGAAAAATCTTTAATTTAACTAAGGAATTACATCTTTTTAGTTAAACATAGGGTAGGGTCCTGATGAAATCATTTCAATTTGATTGAAACCATGGTAGACCCATAATTTTTCCTCTAATATTATATATATATATATATATTTCTAAACTCACCTGGTGTGAAAAAAACCCCAGATGACTCAGTTTGCAAAATAAGAAAATTTACAAACTGATGGGGGGGGGGGTTAAAAAAAAAAATCAACACACCTGTACTTTCTAAAAATATTCATCAATATCGTAATGTTGCGGCCAAAAGAAGAAAAATCACTGATGCAGTTTACTAAGTTATATATGTGAAAAGTGCTCAGTACATCCTGAAGAACCATGAGGGAGAAACCTAGGTAGATAGTGCCTGACTCATTTAGGTCCTATATATATATATATATATATATATATATATATATATATATGGGTTTTGTAATTTGCTTGAAGCATTGTGTTTATATTGGTTTGTTGGTTGGTTTTGAAGGCTATCAAATGCAAGTGTAAAGAAAAAAGAAGGTAACTGTGGTGTTGTTTGTTAACCTGTGATTTATTTTCAATTCTTAATATTTCGGGATAAAAAATCCCTTCTACAGAAGATTTCTAGAACTGAAGTTGTTGCTAGTGGCTGTTCATTTGTTCTGTCTCATGTCTTCCAAATTCGGGCACACAATAATTCTGAACATCTCTCACAATTTACCTCTTGGCATAAAATAACCCTAAACGGGTTGATGTGCCATTAAAACCAATCAATCAAACTATTTTCACAAATGTTTTATTTTCATCTATGGATTTCAGAAAATATGAAATTCCAACAGTTGTTTTAGCAAAAATCTTTTCAAAACAATTAGATTTGGTATTATCTTTATGTGTTGAAATTTTACAGAGTGTCAAAGAGAAAGAAACGATAAATTCTGTACAATGATAGAATTAAATAATAAAATAGGCTTTTTATTCACTTAAACATATTTGAAAAATAAGAACTAAGCTCTGCTGCTATATGAATAAAGATCAACTCACCAATTATAATCCCAGTGAGAGCTCCAAAATCCAAGGGAGATAATTAGTTTCAATTAGTATAATGTTAAAATCTTGCACTCTAGTTCTGCTATATAGTTTTAGTTTTTTATATAGAGAATCTTTTCTTAAAAGTGGTTAACAGTAATTCAAAATCTAAATAGAAAGCATATTAGGGGTATAAGTGCAGTATTGCTTGATATTGTTGATGTTCAATACCAGCCGTCGCCAACTTCATGAGCTGCACAGCTTGGGTAATCTGATCTGTGTGGAAAAGTTGGGACCTGCCGTAGGTAGGTAGGTATAGCATTCCGACTCAGCAAAAACAATCTCCCTGGTCTAGCACTAGTGAAAATGGGGGAGATTTTCTTGCTGTTCACTGATACCAAAATAGTCAGGAATACTGCTTGATTTTTTTTTTTTTTTTTTTTTTTTTTTTTTTAATTGAAAACTGAATAGGCTCAATACAAAAAGTCAAAAAGATTTTCAATAATTTTTTGTTTTGTTTTGCAATTCTTTGATAATAATGTGATTTAATGTTTTTTTTTTTTTTTCTTCCCCAACATTTACTTTTTTCGGTTTCATGGGGTTAATTTTCATGATCTTTTATTCATTTTAGTCTCTCATTTTGCTATAAATTTTTTTTATAAAGGATTATGAATATTGTTAAATAAAAGAAAAACGCCCTCCGGGCGATGTAAAAATAGGTTTTTTTAAAACATATTACGTGAGGGGTGGGAGTTAAAAATTCAATGTCAGCGTGTTTGTACCCTAAGTAAGTCAAATTCATTAAAGGATTAAAAAATAAAACAATTTGAAATGTAAACTTTAAATATGTATTAAAATAAAAAAACTATATATAGATATATAATACCAGTCATGTATTTATTAAAACTTGTTTTAAAAAACAATGAGGACTGTCTAATGCTGCATGTTAAAATTTTGAGTGTATTTATTCTATGTTATGATGATTTTGGGTAATGTGACGTAATTTTTGTTACAGACAAAAACGGAAGCAAATCTCCATTATTAATAGATGTTCATAGAAAACTAAAACACTAACATTTTAAACTTATTTTAGTCTCTGTATCTAATGTGAGAATAAAGCAATTTTGTTACCCTTTTGAAATTAGCTCAGTCGGTAGAGCACTTGCCTAAGAATCAAAAGGTCCTGGTTCGATACTGACCCTCAGCATATGAGTAGCACAGGGATCTTTGCAGTAAAGTGAGAAACTGATGCTTTGCCTCAGACACAAAAACAATTTCCACCTAATTTTCACAAAGTTTAATTGAGAAGAAAACCCATTATATATTTTTGACCGTTATTTTTTTTTTTTTTAAAGAAGAAATGTTGAAATACATGCTTCTACTGTTTATAACCTGGACTGATATATTAGATATCTTGACTCAGAAGAGTTCATAATTTCATGTAATTATGGCAAATAGTGTGGGTGATTTGACTTAGCAAAAACTTAGCATTGAGCTCTCCAGTTATACTTTATTGAAAAAAAAAATATCTGATTAACTTCTAACTCCCCGATAAATAGATCACTTGGAGATTTCACTTGGAAATAATCCAAATAGCTATAATTTTCTACTGGATTTTTTAATTTTTAAATTTTTTTTTTTTCTGTCAGTTAACTGGTGCTTTAAATTTCAATTGATTTTTTTTTTTTTATCTACAGGATACTTATTTCCTAATTGTTAACATATTTTACATATTTTTAAGAAGAGGGTACTGTTTAAACTCTACTCAGAATTGTAAAATGGGGATCTTTATTTTTCTTTGGTTGATTAATGTCATCTAAAGTGTCATGATACTGCACATTTTTTATTTAATATTTTTATTAAATTT
Organism: Doryteuthis pealeii; assembly: GCA_023376005.1. Taxonomy (NCBI): domain Eukaryota; kingdom Metazoa; phylum Mollusca; class Cephalopoda; order Myopsida; family Loliginidae; genus Doryteuthis; species Doryteuthis pealeii. The sequence continues at coordinate 56,658,628 of CM042170.1, forward strand.
TTTTATATTTACCTGGCTATTAGATGACATCTTTAAATTGATAATAGAAAAAACATTGTAATAGAAAATTAAAAGTTGAGAATCCAGTTGTAGTCTTTAGAATCCTAGGTAGAACAAGAGTGTACTCCTTGTAGCATAGAATCTAGTTCTAGTCCTTCTTGAATCTACTTAGCAAGTGATTCCAGGACAATTACTAACAACCTTAAATGCATTTTATGTTGTTTTTTCATTGGTCAATGCCTGCTCCTGATTTTGGTAAAGTCCATAAATATAAGTGGCAATTTTTTGTACATATTATATCTATAGTCCAACTGTTAGCTGTCTTTTTTTTTTTTTTTTCTTTTTTTCTTTTTTTTATAAAGTTTTGAGAATTTGAGGGACCGTTCTGGCTTTTTTTTTTTTATTTATTTTATTTTTTAAAAATTTATTTTTACAAATTGCAAGTTAAAGGAGTATTTTTTACTTACTTTATTCTTTTTGTTACATTTGTTTCACTTGTAAAATATTTCATTTGTTCTTTTGAAAATATTAAAATTTCATCATCCACTCAATGTTTTATCATTTCTAAACGTTAAATACATAACTATATTAAAAAAGAGAAGAAAATGTAAATTTTTAAAAATCCTAAAAAGGAAAATTTAATAACCCGATCTAATAACTCTTCAATCCTATACATCTTAATTTTTCAATTGTATGTTGTTGTTCCTATTATCTTTATTGAAGTCAGTCAGTATACAGTTGGTTTGGACAATAGCAACTGGCTAAGCACAACTGAACCTGCCAGTCAGTCAGTATACTGTTGGTTTGGACAACAGCAACTGGCTAAGCACAACTGAACCTGCCAGTCAGTCAGTCAGTATACTGTTGGTTTGGACAACAGCAACTGGCTAAGCACAACTGCCAGTGCCCAAGATAGCTGGTATTTATGGAAGTCAAAGAATAGTCCATTCATGTATTTGGATGATTCCATTCCTTGAGTCCTGATTGGCTGCTTGGTTTCTATGATGTTAGGAGGCTTCATAAATACCCTGGCATTTTGCAGTAGTATTGCGACAAGATTAGATTCGTATTCAGTTACGACTACTTGTTGCCGTGTCTTACCAATTCGATGGTAATTGGAACTTAGTGTGATTATTCTACAATCTTGAAAGTATTTTGGTGTTAGATGTTTCTTTTTCTCTTGATAATGAATATGGCAAAAATATGTCTTCAGGTGACTCTAGAATTATTTTTGTTTGCAAGTAAATAATTATTTGTTTGCTGCTGCTGCTTAATTATTATTATTATTTATTTATTTATTTTTTTTTTTCATATAGATAAGAAGAAATTATACTAAGCTCTAAATTGGTGTATTTAAGTATAGGGCCAGTTTAGCTCAGTCAGTGAAACGTCCAAGTGGGAACCACAAGGTTCCGGATTCAATAACGGCCCTTGCCAACCCGGTGTATGAGTAGCACAGAGATCCGTGCGGTAAAGTTGAGGATCTGATGGTAGGTGTGGCACTCCACCTCAGATCCCAAAACAATCTCCTTGGTCTAGTGTTAGTGAAGAAGGGATAGACTCCCTCGCTGTCTGGCTGATACTGACTTTAGGCCACCCCTACGACTTTACTACTCTTTTGTACTTTTTAAGTATATAACTAAATTTCTCATTCCTGTTGTAAGGATTAAGTTTTCTGCGTATTTTCATTGGTTATTTCTTACCCTGTTGATAGGGCTAAAATTACCAATTGAATCCTCTGCAGAGGGGTAAGACCCCCCCCCACACACACACACACCACACCCACACACACAAAAGAAAAAAGAAAAGAAAGTATCCTGGGTATAACACTGAATTGCATTCTGTGGTGAGGCCCCAGATCTGGAGATTATGAAATACTCCTTCATTGCCATTACTCCCAGGTTCACTCTGACCCGGAGTGGTAATACTTGTTAGGGTCCCATCTATGTGTTAAATAGAAAAGAAAAAAAAAAAAGAAATGTGTTTGAAAGAAAAAAATTAATGAATAAGACAAAAATGTCTCTGGCATAAAATGACCCAACAGGAGTTGACATGCCATAAAATCCAATCAACCAACATTAGGATCCCATCGATGGGTGAAATAGATTTGTTTGAAAATTATTCGTATGTATTTGTCCAACCCCTCCCCCATAGGTAGGATGCAACACAAGATCAATTTTTTAAAAGTGAAGTACAGTTGATTTGAATTAAGTTTCCTTACCAAGGTTAAAGAACCTAGTATACCCAAGTATTTACCCATAGCTGGGGAGAGAACAGATGGATTTGTGCCTTTCTTAAGTGCATCAATGCAAATGGCATCATCCAAGATTTGAACTCCAATATCCATTTCCTTCAATGATAACTGTTACACAAAACCCATATCCCCAAAAGTATTTGTATTGGATAGGAATACTTGAAACTATATAACTGTGCAAAAAAATGTTATTAAATATGAATAGTTACTGGAAACCCTATAACTGTGTATAAATTATTAGTATTAGATAGGAACACTGGGAACCCTATAACTATAAATTATTTGTATTAGATAGAAATACTTGAAACCATGTAATTGTGTATAAATTATTAGTATTAGATAGGAACAATTGAATCACTATAACTGTATAAATTATTAGTATTAGATAGGAACACTTGAAACCCTATAACTGTGTATAAATTATTAGTATTAGATGGGAACATTGGAAACCCTATAACTAAATTATTTGTATTAGATAGGAACACTTGAAACCCTATAACTGTGTATAAATTATTAGTATTAGAAATACTTGAAACCCTATAACTGTATAAAGTATTAGTATTAGGAATACTTGAAACCCTATAACTGTGTATAAAGTATTAGTATTAGATAGGAACACTTGAAACGCTATAACTGTATAAATCATTAGTATTAGATAGGAATACTTGAAACCCTATAACTGTGTATAAATTATTAGTATTAGATATGAACACTTGAAACCCTATAACTGTATAAATTATTAGTATTAGATATGAACACTTGAAACCCTATAACTGTGTATAAATTATTAGTATTAGATATGAACACTTGAAACCCTATAACTGTATAAATCATTAGTATTAGATAGGAATACTTGAAACCCTATAACTGTGTATAAATTATTAGTATTAGATATGAACACTTGAAACCCTATAACTGTATAAATTATTAGTATTAGATATGAACACTTGAAACCCTATAACTGTATAAATTATTAGTATTAGATAGGAATACTTGAATCCCTATAACTATAGATTATTTGTATTAGATAAAGATACTTGATATCATATAGCTTATGCAAACAAATGATTGATTATAATTTAAATTTTGTTTTTAAATAGCCCAAATGGGTTGATATACTGTTTGATAAACCAAAGTAAACATTAGTGATTAAATCATAGATTTAGTCTGTACTATTTATTAAACTATTATCTATTAGTTAAATTAGAAAGTTAAATTAGTAGAAAAGTATCTAAAGAGCATACTAAACAATTCTATAGATTTTAGAAAATATCTTTTTATATAAATCCGAAAATTATTTTAAAGATTGGTTTATTTATGAACATAATTCCATTATATTTATTTAAAAAAAAAAAAAAAAAAAAAAAAAAAATTAAAAAAAAAACGGATTTAAAAAAAAAAAAAAAAAAAAAAAAAAAATACTGTATTGTTTTGTAAACATTTACTGGATCAACGGTGGACCTCATGGTAAAAAAGTTTCTTGTTATTCACTGTTTGTATTTTTTATCAGAGTTCTAATCTTGGCTGCTCTGGTACACTTTGGCCATTGGAGTTTTAAAATTGTTTATTTCAGAATGATAATCTATTATGTCTTAAATTTGCTGTTTCACTATTTCTGCTGTCTTTTCCTCACACACACACTGTGGACATGGAGTCAACACCTAGTTACTGACAGCTTCTCACCTATGCGATTTTCACACCAAATTTGGAAATTGGTTTAGTGGTTTGAATAAATACCTTGCCATTTGGTCCTTTACTGGGAGTGGGCGTGGATTTTGATTAGTCAATTGTTACCAGGATACAGTCCCCCCCCCCATCCCACACAGTAAAGGGCCAACCACAGGGTATTTAAACAAACTGCTAAACCTATTTCCCTATTTGTTCTGAAGATCACATAGGCGAGAAACTGTCAGTAACCAGGTGTTGTCTCCATGTCCACGCTACCTTAACTCAAATATAAACGCTCTATCAATGATATTGAGCACTGTCTGCTTTGAAATATAGCACCCATATTATCTACAAAATATACAATATTTTATATATATATATATATATATATATATATATATATATATATATATATTGCCTTTTATCTTATTTTTATTTTGCCTTATTCTTGTACCTGTCTTTTTCTTTTTCTTTTAAATCTTTTATTATTCTCAACTTGCGTCTTTCTCTCTTCTATTTTTTTCTTCTCTTGCTACTTAGAATTTTCTTCAGTTATGCATCGGAACGCGATGAGAGGAATCTTGTGTCCTTTCATTGTCTTTAGCCTTATTGTATTTGTGTGTGGGATATATATATATATATATATATAATGTATTTGGGCAGCATTCTTTCATTTATACATTTAGAATTAAACAAAAGACACATCTCCTGTTTAACAATTTTATTTTTGATCTTTTCGACTTTTTTGGCCAACTTTTTAATGTTTGGGTGGAATTCGTGGATAAGTACTCGGGACCTGAACTTTGGTGGACTTATCCACGAATTCCACCCAAACATTAAAAAGTTGGCCAGAAAACTCAAAGATCAAAAAATAAAATTGTTAAACAGGAGATGTGTCTTTTGTTTAATTCTACATATATATATATATATATATATATATATATATATATATCACTTCCCTCTATTTGCTTTACTTGTGTGTATGTATGCATATATAAATAAATAAATTTGTACGTGTGTGTGTGTGTTGCCCCCCTTTAGCACCTCTCTCTCTCCACCTATCTCCTTCCTTTCTCTCTTATTTCTCTCCTGTACCAGAGCACCAGTGGGCATTATAGCAGGGATGAGACACCATTGGATGCAATGGTCTCTTACTGGAATATCCAATCAAAGTTTCCCACTGAGGTAATCTTTCCTTTGCAACAAAATTCGTGCTGCTACTGATTTTAGTTTCTGCTGGGCCCAATTTCTTCTTTGCCTCATCTGTTTGGGACCCCTTTCAACGTATTGGCTGGGGAGGGACCCTTCATCTCATTTAAAAAAAAAAAAAAAATAAATAATTAGATATTATTATTATTGCTTGTTTCTTTTATTCATTTTAATATTAATGCTTTAACTCTTTAGAATTTGTATTATTTAGACTATTGTCCTCATCTTTATTGTTATCTGTACAACGTTTCGACTGATGTGCCCTCTGGCCTTCTTCAGGTATTTCTTGTCAAACTCGGGAACTTTCTCTTCGAACTCGGGAACCTTCTCGTCATAAAAGATTCCCAAATTCGAAGAGAAGGTTCCTGAGTCGACGATACTAATAATTTATACCTGAAGAAGGCTGGAGAGCACATCGGCTGAAACTTTGTACAGATAACAATAAAGATGAGGACATTAGTCCAAATAATACAAATTATCAACCCTCATCTAAAAATTTAAAAGAAATAGTACCTTTAGAATTTGTATTCTCTAGGATCGGTTTCTTGACTCAAAGATTATTGTGTGCAATCACAAGAAGTGCAAAAGTTAATTTTCATTTAAGGCTTATTTCTTATTAGCTTGGCTATAATACAGCTTTTCTTTTTTTTCTCCTTTTTATTTCCTTTTTAAAAAAAATTTTTTTTTCATCTTGTTAGCATGTATCATTAAAACAAACATCAATCAGCTGGTCACGTCAAGCCCTAGCACCTATATGATTGTCCCGGCCCTATGCCCTCCAACCCTTTTATCATATATGTGCTAAAAGGCGGTGGCTGAGGGTCTTAATGTCCTGGGTATGATGTGAAACTCTATTAGATGGTTTCCAATTCTGGAGCTCTGGGGAAATGTGGAGTACCCTTCATCACCATTACTCCCAGGTCTAGTCTGTCAATATCTGTTAGGGTTCATCAATGGGTTAAATAGAAGAAGAAAAAAAATGAGTTTAAAAATTGAGTACACATGAATGAATAAAACAAATATCTTTGGTATAAAATAACCCAATGGGATGTCATGCAGTAAAAACTAACCAACCTAAAGAAGGTGCGGTGGACGCATTCTGGGTCCATAATCTAGGGGTCTGTAGATTGGAACTACGCTCTGCTACCAAATGTTACTTTCCTCTTGCCATACAAGTTAATTCCTGTGATTTCCTAAACGCTGAGCTTAAATATCCAGTTTTCTGTAACTTTCTTCCTAAAGGTGTGGCTGTTGATTGCTTAACTCTTAACATCCTGTTGAGAATTTTCCAAGTCCAGAGTCCAAATAACCATTTATCAAAAATGGCTAAAAATGTCCTTTTCATTTAAAGTTACCTGTTATTTCCCTTAAATCAAAGACTTCTAAATATGTTTAACATTACATTTAAACAAAGGCTATCATTTGGGGTAGATTAAGAAAAAGAATGTGACTTCCGGACGGGTGGAATGAAGTGGTATAGGACGTTAAGAGTTAATGCCTGTGCTATGCAAATTATCAACTAGCGCCACAATTCTAACTATTCCTTCTCCAAACAGCCAATTCATTAAGGGTAGATAACTGTTATCCCAACCGGCACATCAACCAAAAATGAGGTACATAAAGATGAGGACAACAGATAGAGAAATTCTGTAATCACAGTTGACATTTCAAATAGTTAATTTTGAATTTGGTGGGTTTTTTTTTTTTTTCTTTTTTCTTCTTTATACCTGAAAAGGAAAACCATCTTTGTGTATGGTAATAACTGTTTTAATTATGGGGGGTAATCAAAATGTAAAAGAAAATACTTAAATAAGATTGTTGAAGGGGTGGGAGGGGGTAAGATAATCTTTGCCATTCGAATTTTGTAAATAAAAAAATAAAAAAATTTTAGATTAAAAAAAAATCAGGAAAGATTATTTCACACACACACACACACACACACATTCATTTTAAATATATATTGAATTAAATATATTGTCACTTTATACTATATTAAAATATATTGTCACTTTAACTATATTAAAATAATCAGTTTAAATTTATTAAAATATTAAACCTGCTTTTTAAAACTATCCCTATTAGCACATTAGAATATATGTATAAGGTTTAAGGTGTATATTGTCAAGTGAAGCCTAATGATGAAAATAAAGGACTTTTTTGCACAACAAATAATTATATGAATAATTCCTTTACTTTAGTTTTTATATAATTTTTTTTTTTTTAAATTCCTTGTGTTTTTCTTCTTATCCTTAGAATTCTCATTGATTAAGGCTGTTTTAACTTTCACTTTCATTTTCAACTCTTTGGTTTTGATAGTGTCAATTACTGAGTTATTCTAATCCTTTATATTGAAAAACAGGAATTGTTCTCAGATACTTTAACTATATTGTCAAAAACAAAGGACAGTATCAGTGGTAAATTCTTATTTCTCTTTCTGAAAGAATTTGTAAATTGTTTTTTGGTCAGAATAGATGACTCACACAATTTTTTTCTGTACTTTTTCATTATGCAGTGTTCATTAATTTTGCATGTGATAAACTCATTTTGATTGGTCAAATTGGATGACATTGTTTTTTCCAATAAAAAAATTATTCATTATTATTGTATGTTGTCGTCCAGGTGAGTTTTAGCTGCAAATTAACGTCATGCAAAATGTGGTTGGTAACAGTGACTCTGCCTGGTAAAAGAATTTCATCAGATTCGTGCACGGATCAAAATTCTCAGTGAAGAAGGATACAACACTCGTAACATTATTGCCAGATTGCAGTAAAAACAACCAATAGTTGCCAGGCCGGTAAATAATTTTAAAAGTTCTAAAAAAAAAAAAAAAAAAATGACTATCACATGCAAAAAATGAATGAACACTGCATGATGGAAAAAGTACAGGGAAAAAAAATCGTCTGAATCAACCATTCTGGCCAAGACTCTACACACTCTCCTACTTTACGCCTACACAGTTATCGGAATTAGTGACCATCTAACTTTACTTTCTGTATTCATGACCCCTCCTTGAATTCCCTACCGATTCCCCCCCCCCGGTTTCTGCTGGCTGCTGCTGCTTCTGTCCTCTAAAAGCCGCAGCATGAATCATACATAACAGCCTCACCGTTTGTCGTGAGCTGCTTGGGAATTGTCCTTCTTTTTTTTTTTTGGATGATATCTGGCCTAGAGTCTCTTCTCTTCTCTCTTTCTCTGCACTAATGCTTATTTTTTTAAGAAGGACATTGTATTGGTCATTCTATAATGCATGCTTTATTCACTCTGGTCAGTAGCCCTTTCCACCCCACCCCCTCCTTTTCCCTTTCCACCTCCTTTTCCATTTCCAATGTCTATTCCATACTATACCCCCCCCCCAAGATAGACATTGTGTCCTATGTCATTTTACCTTCTCTTCAACACATGCATTTCATTTTTTTTTTTTTTTTTTTTTTTTTGTAGTATTTGTAAGTTTTTTTAAAGACCATTATCTGAAATTGTAAATTTTGGTACGGTGAGGATGACTGGTGTGAAAACTACCCCCTATCCCCCCACCCATCAAAAGGACAAAAGATTTAATAAATTATTTGAATCTATTTTGCTTTTATCCCTAAAATAATCAAGTTTTATTTTGGTAACCATTTACTATTTCTCTTTAAAACCTCTTCAAAAATAGCAAACCAGAATACATCTTAAATTTCCTTTTTTAAAGATTTTTTTTTTTTTTTAAACAAAAAAAAAAAAACAACCTTTTCAATAAGATCTAACCAAACCAACCGTTTCACCATAAAAACCCATTCTCTAAAGACCGAAACCCATATGAAAAAAAAAAAAAATCTATTTAACCCTACCTGGCATTAAATGACCCATAGAGGTTGATATGCCATTTAAACAAAACTCAAACTATTCCTCTTTAGCACATTAACTCTTAAAGTCCTATACCGCCTCATTCCACCTGGCCGGAAGTCACATTCATTTTTCTAATCTACTCCAAATGATAGCCTTTGTTTAAATGTAATATTAAACATATTTAAGTCTTTAATTTAAGGAAAATAACAGGTAACTTTAAATAAAAAGGCCATTTTTAACCATTTTTTGATAAATCCTTATAGGAATGGGGCTCTGGACTTAGAAAATCCTCAACAGGATGTTAAGAGTTAATAGAGTGAGGTACTTGGTCTAGGTGCACTCCTGCATCTGTTCCAAAATACAAACCTCTCAATGATTTTTTTCAGAATAGATACAAAAGCATATATAGCCCAATAGAGTAATATATTCTTCTTTTTGAGTTTACAGGTTCATAAAAGGCAATTTGTAATAAACATTTATTTGCTAATTCTATGTTAAAATTTTGTGGCATAACAAGAAATAATGTTTGATTTTTTAAAAAAGTTAATGAAGGGGAGTCCCAGTGGTGTAGTGGCTAATGTGCTGGACTGTGATAAGGTAGTGAGTGAGTTCAAACTCTAGTCTCACTATTATGTTCACTTTTGGACTGATGCCCTTGGGAAAGGTATGAACCCCCTCAATCTCCCAGCTATGTGTTAAATAGTATATCTACTGTTTTTCTACAAGAATGGCTTTGGCCTTAAATAACCCATAAAGGTTGATATGCGAAACAAAGAAACCAAACCAAAAAGTTGATTCACAAGCTCTATATATATATATATATATATATATATATATATATATGTATATATATATATGTAGTATAATAAAAAAATTTAAAAAACACAAGTTTAAATGAGTTAAGTGGTGAGTTTATTGGCCGACGCTGCAGTGTTTCGATCTATTAATTAGATCATCTTCAGGGCTTTTGTTGGTATGTGGAAGGTGATGAGAAATTATTATCTCAGAATAAGGAGAAAGGCGAGTAATACCAACAAAAGCCCTGAAGATGATCTAATTAATAGATTGAAACACTGCAGTGTCTGCCAATAAACTCACCACTTAACTCATTTAAGCCTGTGTTTTTTCAATTTTTTATTATACTACATACCGTCGGATTCACTTCCTTTTATTCACACACACACACACACACACACACACATATTTTCCTTTAAAAAAAAAAGCACCACAATACTTTACATCATGTGCTAGTAACATAACTTGTATATCTATAGTTGCCATGGTTTAGTTAAAATTCTTTCTCATGTTTATTAACAGTCTGCGATACCATTGAGGTCTATTTTATGTTTTACTCAGTAAGTTTTTACTGCTAGTTTAAACCAATTTGATTGTTAAATAGAGAACATTAGAAATCTTTCTTTTGTGCATGATATATATTTTCCCTTCCACTCAACTCGTCAAAACTATATTTATCTCCCAATAAGATGAAAGCATTGTATTTTTTTTAATGGTCTCAATGGTGTTGTGGATTGTAAGTAATTATAATAAAATCAATTGTCTTATGTAATCTGATGGTATCTTGCCATAGCTTTAACCCCCCCAATATTTGGGCTGAGCTAGATATATAAATAAGCCAATATAAGCTCAATATTTGGGCTGAGAGGATTCTAATAATACGTTTGACCCTTTGCAAGATATATGAATAAGCCCAATATTTGGGCTAGCTCAATATTTCACTTTAATAATAAGTCTTAAATACATCAACCATTTCCAGCCTTTTCTTTATATAGCTCAATGTGGTTTTTGCTCATTTTAGTTAGCTCAGGTACAGGGACCCTCAGTGCCAATGGGCCAAAGGATTAAGATATTGTTGCTTACAAGTTATATTTATCTCCCAATTCACATCAAAGCATTGTGTTTAAAAAGAAAAAAAGCCTCAATGGTGCTGTGGATTGTAAATATTAAATATTTCGGACCAAGCACCCCGGCTGTTTGCTAGATTCAAAAGGACAAGTTTTGCTTTTCACTGTCAACTTTAATTTGTTTGTTAACAGATGATTTTTAGACCCCCCCCCTTTTTTTTTTTTAAATTATTTCATGCTACCCTAACCCTATTTCAGAATTTTAGAATATTTTAAAATTAAAATTTGATACCGAAATATCTTATTAACTATCTGTAGAGGCACATGGAAAGTAAATAAACATGTCTTTCGTTTTAAGTTTTATTTTTTTTAAATAACAATATTAGTTTATCTTTAGTGCAACAATTTTTCACATATGCTAACAACAACAATATGAAATAACTAATTTTTTTTATTAAAATCAAAAACTATTTTAGTATAAAAACATGTCTTTGGTTTTTATCAGCTGCTGATTTTGTTTACTAACAAACCGGTGAAAAGCAAAATTCAGTTCCTTTCAAAACTGTTCTCAGCTAGGGTGCCTATTGGTGACTTGGTCCAATATTTCTATTGATAAAAATTTCTTTTTTATGAGAACTTTTTTTTTTTTTTAAGATTTAAGTTATTCCTTTTACAGTAACTTATTTGGTTTTACTAATTATTCTTACATTTTATAAAGCAGCAGCAACAACCTTCTGACCAATTATTATTCTACAGTTTTATCTATATTAGATTTTGTACTCCATTTTACACAACAAACAGGAATCTACAGGCTGGTCCAAAAGTCTTGTCACCCCTACATATTGTTTTAATTTTCATTATTTTTTGTTTAATAATATAATATATAAGTTATGTAATTATTTTACCTCTATTAAAAAAAAAAAATCTTTAAAAATTAGATTATTTTCTAGAATTTCTGGTTGTATTATGTAATTATTTTAACTCTAAAAAAATATGTAGAAGGTGACAATACTTTCGGACAAGCCTGTTGGTCTTGTCACTCCTATATATTTAAAAAAATCTTTTATTATTTTTTGTTTTAATGATATAATATATAAGTTATGTAATTATTTTAACTCTAAAAAATATGTAGGAAGTGACAAACTTTTGGACTACGCTGTACATTAAGTCTTGTCACCCCTACATATTGTTTTAATTTTCATTATTTTTTGCTTTAATAATATAATAATATATAAGTTATGTAATTATTTTACCTATAAAAAGTATGGTGACAAGACTTTTGAACCAGCCTGTACATTAATCTACTAGCTGGTCCGAAAGTCTTGTCAACCCTACATATTGTTTTAACTTTCATTATTTTTTGTTTTAATAATATAATATATAAGTTATGTAATTATTTTATCTCTAAAAGAATATGTAAAGGTGACAAGACTTTCCGACCACTTTGTACATTAATCTACAGGCTGTTTTAATTTTCATTATTTTTTGTTTTAATAATAT
>CM042170.1:56675945-56690945 GCA_023376005.1 Doryteuthis pealeii
CCCCCCCCCAATCCTTCTTATCATATGGGTGCTAGAAGGCGGTGGCTGAAGGTCTACATGTCCTGGGAATGACGTTAAACTCTATCTGATGGTGAGGTTCCAGTTTTGGAGAATGTGGAGCACCTCTTCATTACCATTGCACCCTGGTCCACTCTGACCCGGAGTGGTAGTACCTGTTAGGGTCCCATCTATGGGTTAAATAGAAAACATGAGTTTATAAAACTTTGTTAGCATTAAACATTTTTTTACCAATAGAAGTATTCGGCATAAAATAACCCAAGATGTTGACATGCCGTAAAACCCAACCAACCAAACCAAGACTATAATAAAGTTTTTGTGCCCCTGAAGTTACAGCGCCTCCTGTGACTATGAAGTCTGATGTTTGAAAAACATTCTGTGGTCGAGAATGTATTTCAAACATCGGACTTCAGGGGCACAAAAACTTTATTATAGTCTTAAGAGACTGAAATGCCAGTGTATATATATATATATATATATATATATATATATATATATTTTTTTTTTTTAGGTGGTCTCCGTATGCTTCTCTCGGTGTATATTTTTTTAATGTTTTTTTTTTAAAGTTGGGCGTTATTACGAAGCATTAAAAATACTACTGTTCTTCTACAAGAATGACTTTATCATTAATGATACTACGTTCACTTTTAACAAATAAATACTCTTGGGAAAGCTATGAACCCCCTCATCTCACTCAGCTATTGGGTTAGTCTTACTACTGTTTTTCTACAAGGATGGCTTTGGCATTAAATAACCCATAAAGGTTGATATGCCATTAAACAAGGAAACTAAACGAGTATTAACATATTGTTAAAAAAAAAGATAAAACTTGTAATATTAACCCCACAAGTGTCAAATGAGCACTGCACTTAAGGCTAAGTACTTCTTAGCAAGGGTGCCTCACATGGTTAGCAAGTTAGGCTAGCAGACTATTATTAGTGAGTTTAATTCTCACTGGGTGCCTCTTATTTCTGTCCTTGTGCCAAGCTAAGCTAAGCTAAGTTCTCCTCAGTAAGTACATATACTATAACTGCCAGCACCTGGTGGTACTTTTTTTCTCCACTGTCAGTTAAATTTATTTTTTGCTATGCTTTACCCCCCCCCCAAAAAAAAAAAAAACACCTGGAAAATTACAAGATTATATTTACATATGGATCAGTACTTCTGCCTAGGAAATTTAAATCTGAAATTAACAAATACGTTCCTTTATTTTTCTGGAAAGAATTTGCATTACCTTATCAAAACATATAGAAAAGTATTTCTCTGAATGTTTGAGATGAGGCTTGATTATTAGTATTATCTGCATTATTCGGACTATTGTCCTCATCTTCATTGTTATCTGTACAACATTTCGGACGATATGCCCTCCGGCCTTCTTCAGGTATTTCTTGTCGGACTGAATAAAGGGATAGGTTCAAAGTTCCGTGGTGGCTCTCGATTATGACAAGAAGGTTCCCGAGTCCGACAAGAAATACCTGAAGAAGGCCGGAGGGCATATCGGTCGAAACGTTGTACAGATTACAATGAAGATGAGGACAATAGTCCGAATAATGCAGATAATACTTATATAGAAAAGTAGTTATGTCAAAATTGTTTATGAAATTAACTTTTTGTGTGTGTGTGTTAAACAAAATGTTTTTTTTTAAGATAATGACAATGTACCTCAGTAATCTTAACATTCAAACCTTATTCAGACCTACTCAAAAAAAAATATACAAAAAAAGCTTTGTTAGATATGTAAATCTGTTTGCAGGGAGTGTCTAACAACTTAAAACTTGTATATATCTTTTAAAAATAAGTTTTTATTTTAAATATTGTAAATCTTAAATTTGTGGGCATTAGAACTTTAAAAGATTCAAATTCATGATTTACCGTATTTGACGGCATATAGGACGCACTTTTTTCTCCAAAAATTTTGGCTCAAAAAATTGCCCTGCATCTTATACATCGTAGGTGAAGTTTGAGACCTCCCGTAGGCCTAGGCTAATCTTCTCTATGATGCACACTAACCCAGCTTACGCTCAGTACTTTTACCTGCCCTAAACTCCATGCATCCTTATTTTATTGCTGGTATTGTTATAATCAAGGTTAACAGGAGCGTAGGTTAACAATATATGCTTAAATACACTAAAAACTTTTTTTCCTGAATCTGACCTTCTGAAATGGCGGTGTGTATTATATGCTGTTAAATACGGTAAATATTATATGATTAGTAATACCACCAGTGTGGCAATTAAATAAGATAAAATTGCTTAGAATTGTAGACGTAACATTTATAATTGTTAGCAGCAGCAGCAGCAGCTAGAATTCTCTAGACAAAATCACTTTGAAGTGGAATGCTGAAAATCCAAGCATGAAAGAGAAAAATAGATTTAAACTTTTGTTTTGACCATCTTTTGTGGTATTTCTAATATGATTTTTGGTAATTTATGAGGAAGTGCGTCCCGGTCCCCTGCCTCCGAAATTGCTGCCCGGTGAATTTTAAAAATACAACCCCAAGCTTCTGCAAGTTTCATTGTGTGAAATATATAGGGGGAGGTAAATTTCACGGGTTAAAATAGGTGTTACCTATTGTTTATCTATCTATCTCAGTCTATTCAAAACTATCCATCTTCATATCTATCTATATATCTATCTATTAAATACTAAGATTTTCTTTTATTACGATAAATAAACAAGAATTACGACAAATTACGGTAAATAAACCAGAATTACGACAAATTACGATAAAAACAAATTTGCGACAAATTCTATAAATAAACAAGAATTAAGACAAAAAGAGAAGCCCCCCCCCCAATACATTTAACGCCCTAAGTTGGTTGTTTTCTTTCAAGTAACACCCATGTGGCGCCGAAGCCTGGGGTCATTATTTTAAAATTCACCGGGCAGCAATTTCGGAGGCAAGGGTACCGGGACGCACTTCCTCATAAATTACCTGATTTTTAATACATTAATTGTTTTAAAAAATGTATATACAGGGGGAGGGGTCAAAATGATCGGATATATTTGTAGGTTTGATAAAAGCAAAATAGAATAAATAATGAAAAGTTTGTTTTTGGTGGGGGGTTCAAAAGTACATATGGTGTCATTTTGTTTTATTTCATTTTTAAAAATTACATCAGTCAAATGTTTATTTATTCTATGTTGCTTTTTATTAAACCTACAAATGTATCAGAATTTTGCCCCACTTTGTGTGTGTGTGTAATTATATTTATATAAGTAAAAATATAACAAAAGATTTAGAATTTTTGCATTATAGTCTATTTCAGGAAGCTTAGACAAAGTGTCTAACTCTCCAAATCATCAGATGCGAATGATGAATTCTTTATTACTTTTAAGGCATTTGAAAACATTTTTAAAATTTTTTTTTTTTATTGTCCTGTTACTCTCAGTGTGGGGTAATAAAAAAGAGATTACCCCACAGCTGTGAGTAACAGGACAATAAAAAAAACTGTTTTCAAATGCCTTAAAAAGTAATAAAAATTCATCATTCGCATCTGATGATTTGGGAGAGTTAGACACTTTTGTCTAAGCTTCCTGAAATAGACTATAATACAAAAATTCTAAGTCTTTTGTTATATTTTTACTTATAAATTTGCTCTGTGACTCTAACAATAAGAACACACGTTGAGCTCTGCAAACTGCGACAGGTTTAAAAAAATAAAAAATTCTATGTTGTAAGGAAGATTTCTTCTCCGGACTTTTGGAATATATATATATATTAGTTGTAGAAAAGTTTTTCTCTCTACCATGGTTTCGGTGTTCAAGATACACCTTCCTCAGGAAAAGTAAATAATTATTAGTAGCTAATATTATATATACTAGCCTAGTTTAGGATTATTTTTATCTATGTCTCCTAAAAATAAACTTTTATCCCTAAAACTAAAACTTTTTCCTTTGAAATTAATCATTAGTTTACCATATGTTCTCCGGCAAAAGTAATTTGTGATTCAATCTATCGGCTGTGCTAACCCAACCCCTATCCTCTTTTTTATATATATATATATATATATATATATATATATATATATATATATATAAGGAAGGAAAAACTCAACACCGTAATTCCATAATAAATTTATTTCGACCAAAAATGGGGCCTATATAAATCAAAGTTGATTTAATATAGCTCCCCAAAATCCAGTCTCATCAGATGGGAGAATCAAGTTATTTGAATTGCACAACTGAAAAATTTTTACTTCTCAAAAAATAAAAATAAAAAAATAAAATTTTTTTATACATTGTAAGACTGTCACCATGGTGACAGGAAGTCAAATGAGGAAAAAAGGATACACTTTGAGTTCTGGCCTCTTTATATATATAATCTCACTGTTCTGTAAATAATTTCACTCTAGATTTGTTTTCAAGTGAATGTTTCTAAATTTTAATCAAGATTTTTTGGTCTTGCAAGAAACTTCTCTCTTTGGCATGACTCTGAATTCAGTCAGTAGAATGTCAAAGTTCATTTGAGTTTTTATTTTTTATTTTTTTAAATGCTTATTGCTTGTTTAACCCACTTGAATGTGTTGGATTTAAAAAAAAATTTTATCAGGTTCTATTCAAACATTTTTCAGCTATTAATATGTATAAATGTATATGGTTTTTTCAACTGTCCAAATTTCATTAAGATGCTTTTTTTTTTTTTTTTTTTTTTTTTTTTTCACAAAGAATTTAAAAATATGACTAAAATTTTGAACCATAACAATAAAGAATCCAATGAATTGAGTGCCTTAACAATATAGATTTATTTTATTTGGCTGAATTTTTTTAGATGAAACTTGATAATTTGTATTATTTAGATTGTCTAAAACATTGTGTATATCTTATTATAATGGAGTTTATCTGTCTGTAACCAAAACTATATTACTACTCAAGTCACAATTCCCTTAGTTATTTATGTCACATTCTCCATGATTTATTTTTATTTAAACCTCAATTATTGAATAAAATTGTTTTACATTATTAATACTGTTAACTATATCTACATACTAATAACAAGAAATTGTATTTATTTATTTATATATATATATATATATATATATATATATATATAAAAAAAATAGCAGTTTAGTGTTAACAGGAAGGCTAATTTGGATATTGATATTAAAAATTTGATTTTAATAAATGTGCTTAGTATTATTCATTTATAATTGTTTTTATCTTGATGAATATGAGCAAAAATCTTGAGGATAAATCTTAAAAGAAATCCATTAACAAGAAGAAATAACTGTAATTTTATTCTTTATTCTTATTTTAACTAAATAATTAAAGTAGGAAAATTTAGCAATGAAAGACGGGAGTGATGGAAGAGTAAGCTTCAGTTGTTTTATTTTTCGATAATACCCCCCTCTGTTTCAAATAATTTTATCTGCATTCTTATTTAGTTTCATTAGCTTTTCTAATTTAATAAAATATTTTATTACATTAAATCTTAAATACTTGCACCCTACGGAGGGTGCATATATTTGCTAGTAACAATAAAGTTGATGACAACAGTTTGAAAAATCCTTGATTTTCCTAATCTACCCCAAATGATAGCTTTCGTTTGAATGTAATATCAAACATATTTAGAAGTTTTTAATTTAAGGGAAATAACAGGTAACTTTTAATGAAACGGCCATTTTTTTTTATAAATGGTTATAGTAATTAGGCCCTGGACTTTGAAATTTCTCAACAGGATGTTCAGAGTTAAATAAGATATGAAAATTAGATTTTTATTGAAATAGAAATTTCATTTAAGTTTTCTTATAATCTAATAAAAATGTATTCTTATCTTAAAATAAATTATAATCGGTATATCAATTATATTAAGTAAATTCATATTTAGATTTTTCAGACTGTTGTCCCCATGGCGCAATGGATATAAAGGTTGATTTAATACAGTTCTAAGTGACAATCATCTGGAGGTTGTGAGTTCAATCCTGACTGCAGGTGAAAATAACATAGAATACTTAAAGGATTAAATAAAGGGTTTGGTTCAAAGTTCCGTGAAAGCTCCCGATTACGACAAGAAACACCTGAATAAGGCAGGGGGGCACATCAGCCAAAACTTGTATGTAGCAATAAAGATGAGGACAACAGTCTGAAAAATCTAAATAATACAAATTATCAAACCTTTACCTAAAAAAAATTCAGACAGTTAAATTCATCTTATGGTTTCTTTTTGAAATCAATTATTCTATGTTAGGGTAGCGTGGGCATGAAGTTAATGGTGCTTGTTACTTACAGTTTCTCACCTCTGCAATTCTTAAACCAACACTTGGTTTGAGAAGCATAGGCGAGAAACTGTCAGTAACCAAGCACTATTGACGATTTCATTTTCATGTTACTCTTACTCTAACTTAGATATGCATGCTTTACCTTAGATATAGCAAACTATATTATCAATATTAATTATGATTGTGGGTGTATGTGTATATATATATATATATATATATATATATGAGAGAAGTAAATACACACAAGCAGTGTGTTTATGATATGATTTTTTTTAGCCGACAATTTTTGGGAGAATATGTGCTTAATTGAAGTCGTACCTAATTTTGAAAATTAATTAATTAATTAGGCAGGCATACCTATTTAAATGTAAGGCTAAACAAATCGAGAAAAATCTTTCTTGATTTGTTTAGCCTTACATTTAAATAGGTATGCCTGCCTAATTAATTAGGTACGACTTCAATTAAGCACATATTCCCCCCCCACAATATTATATTATATATATATATATATATAATATATATATATATATATATATAGATGATATTGGTGCTATATTTTTAAGTAGATAGTGCTCAATATCATTGATGGAGCATTTATATTTGAATTAAAGTAGCATGGACATGACATCAACACCTGGTTACTGACAGTTTCTCGCCTATGTGATCTTCAGACCAAAACCTGGTCTAAAGATCGCATTGGTGAGAAACTATCAGTAACCAAGTGTTGACTCCATGTTCATGCTACTTTAACTCAGATATATATAAGCTTCCTGAAATAGGCTATAATGCAAAA
This sequence comes from Doryteuthis pealeii, assembly GCA_023376005.1. Lineage (NCBI taxonomy): Eukaryota > Metazoa > Mollusca > Cephalopoda > Myopsida > Loliginidae > Doryteuthis > Doryteuthis pealeii. Next base: position 56,682,975 of record CM042170.1, read on the forward strand.
AAATCTAAGTCTTCTGTTATATTTTTACTTATAAATTTGCTCTATGACTCTAACAATAAGAGCACACATTGAGCTCTGCAAACTGCTTCATGTTTTAAAAAAGTCGTAAGGAAGATTTCTTCTCTGGATTTTTGGATTATATATATATATATATATATATATATATATATATGAGGGATAGAGGGGGGGTTACTTTTTATAAATAATTTTGTATTCTTCCTATTTCTTGCTCTATATCTGTGTGCTTCCAGATGTTGATATACTATTAAAAACAAAATGTCATAACAAAATAAACTAATTTAGACAGCTGAAAACTCCACACTTTGTCATATATTTTTCTTTGCATTGAATGTAAAAAAAAAAGATTAAAAAAAGTTTTAGTTAATGATTTCATATCAAAAGTATATGAAATCTTAACAAAATTAAAATGATTGTAAAATAGAATTAAATACTTTTAAAAATGATAAAAGTAAATGTGTTATTCTATTCATGGTATTATTGTTAATTTAATACTAATCTCACTTTCAATAACCATTTTGTTTCTGTTATAGTCGATTCCGTGGTGGTCGTGGTGGAGGACGTTCCAGAGGTGGTCGTGGTGGAAGTGGACGATTCCGTAGTGGACGTGGTTCTCAGCGAGGAATGCGAGGCGGCAGAGGCCGAGGCGGTCCCCAGGTCAGCGGCAGTGGAGGAGGCACTGGCGGCAATGCTCCCGGGGGTCCGCCCGGCTCAGGGGGAGGAAATCCTCAGTTGGTCAAACAAGAACTGGATAACCAACTAGACGAGTATATGTCGAAAACAAAAGCACATTTGGATGCTGAACTTGATGCATACATGGCCCAAGCCAATGAGAGTTGAATTCATTTGTCATTTTGAGACCCCCTCATTTTTTCCTTACCTTTTTCCCCCCCCCCCCAAAAAAAAAGAAAACAAAAGAAAAAAAGCATTTAAAAAGAATTGTACTACTATTAATTGATGAAGATGATGGTGATGTGAACATCTTTTTAAGAGACAAAAATCCGTGCAGTGATGGCATTTATAAGAGGGGGTGGGGGTTGTTTTGTTTAATTTTATTTTTTTAATTTTTTAAAAAAAAAATAAACAAAACTTGTAAATGTTAATTAGATTTAATTTTAGCAGCAGCAAAGATTAAAATAGAATTTTTATCAATATTTAATTCAAAAATTATTATCCTTCATAAACACACATGTGTATGTATGTATGTATGTATACAATATATATATATATATATATATACACATATATGTATGTATACAATATATATATATATATATATACACATATATGTATGTATACAATATATATATATATATATATATACACATATATGTATGTATACAATATATATATATATATATGTATATATATATATATATATATGTATACAATATATATATATATATATATATACACACATATGTATGTATACAATATATATATATATATACACACACACATGTATACATATATATATTTATGTATACAATATATATACACATACACATGTGTATGTGCATATAATATATACATGTGTGTGTATATTATATATACACACACACACGTGTGTATATAATATATATATATAGGCCTGACCCAAACAAACAGGCCTGACTTTCTAAAAAAGAAGTCGTGTGAGGGACCTGGTTTTTTGGTGGGGTCACCCTGTATATACACGTGTGTATTTATATATATATATATATATATATATATATATATATGAAGGGTTATTTTTTATTAATATTATCTATATTTCATGTTCTATAGTCTTTATCAAAGACTTAGTTTATTTTTTTAAAATCTAAATCTTTTAGAACTTAGAATTTATTTTTAAATGGTTTCATCTAAGCTTCCCTCCATTTTAGCTTTAGATGAAACTTTTTATTTGTTTTTGAATTTTGTAGAGAAAATAGTCAAAAGTAACATATGATCAATTTGGCCCCCAATTTAACCCCCCCCCCATTTGCATAACTCTTTAACATCTTCAAAAAATACATCACCATAAAAAGAAAGAAAAAAAAAAAAAAAAAACATTTTAATATTTCTTTCTTTTTGCTTAATTCTATTTTTCTAAATATCTTTTCTATGCAAGTTTTTTTTTTAAATTAGTAACTACTAAAATATAATTGTAGATATTATTACTTGTGAATTTTTCACACCAGCATAAGCTTGGTGATCTCTCACTGGAGTTTGAGTGACAACAGTCTCCGGGACTTCTGAGTATTCTAGCTGATCTTAACAATGCTGTTGTCTGGATGGTCCAGCATTAACAGAAGTTCTGCTTCATACCAGCTTAAGGTTTGATGGTCTTTCACTGGAGTCTGAGTCAAAGTCTCCTTAGGTCTCCAGGACTCTTCTGAGTATTCTAGCTGATCTTAACAATGCTGTTGTCTGGATGGTCTCCAGCATTAACAGAAGTTCTGCTTCATACCAGTAAGGTTTGATGGTCTTTCACTGGAGTCAAAGTCTCCTTAGGTCTCCAGGACTCTTCTGAGTATTCTAGCTGATCTTAACAATGCTGTTGTCTGTATGGTCTCCAGCATTAACAGAAGTTCTGCTTCATACCAGCGTAAGGTTTGATGGTCTTTCACTGGAGTCAAAGTCTCCTTAGGTCTCCAGGACTCTTCTGAGTATTCTAGCTGATCTTAACAATGCTGTTGTCTGGATGGTCTCCAGCATTAACAGAAGTTCTGCTTCATACCAGCGTAAGGTTTAATGGTCTTTCACTGGAGTCCGAGTGACAAACAAGTCTCCTTAAGTCTCCAGGACTCTTATGAGTATTCTAGCTGATCTTAACAATGCTGTTATCTGGATGGTTTTCCAGACAACAGCATTATTATTATTAATTATCATTAAACAGCTGAGCTTAACAAGTTACTCTTTCCATGAATTCATCACGGGTGAATTCGTTGGATGGAGGCGACTCAACCGACCCAGGGTGAATGCCATCACAGAATAAACAGAAGTTCCGCTTAGATTTTCCTGCTTTTTTGAAGAAAAAAAAAAAATTCTCCCTGCATTTGCATATAAAGTGGCACAGTACATATAAAGAACAACAGAGACATTGCTTTTGAAAAAAGAAAAGGGGGAAGAAAAAAAATAATAGATTTATTTTTAATTCTTGGCTTATTTAAATTTTTCTCTTTAATATTCATCACTCCCACCCTGCATGTTAGTTGCTTATTTTGCCTCTAATCAGTTCATCATCATCATCATCATCAATGATAGGGAGATCAATACTAAATTGTATACTCCTTTTCTCCTCCCTCCCCCTGTACAGAGATATGATTTCTGTATATCTTTATGTACTTGTTTGTTCATGGCAGAAAAGTTCTTGATCATCATTAACTCTTTTAAAATGACAGAAGGAAAGAGGAGAATTATACTCATGAGGAGTACGCACTCATGAGGAGTACAACCAAAAAACAATAATAAAAAAAAAAAAAAAAAAAACATTAAAAAGAGAGGAAGGAAAAATAACGCTAATCAAATCTGAGCCCTTTTTTTTGTGGAATCTCAAAAACTATCCGAAAAAAGAAAAAAATTCTCTGCTAAATTGTCTCTCGCTGCAAATGTTACAAAACTATTGCTATCTCCACACCAAACACTAATCAACAACGACAACAATTGGAGAGAGCTACAATTGTCAGTATTGACACTCATTTTCAAAATATGTATAAAAAAAAAAAAATTGAAAAAAAATACCCCACCCCCACCCCCCAAAAAAAGGTGTGAGGGAAGAAAGAAGGAAATACCACTAAAAACTCTCACATGAAGCATGTTAACAAACATGATCATTCTCTCTCTCTCTTTCCATTTATTTTCTTTTTTTTTTTTTTTTTTATATAAAAATCTTTGTCAATCTTTCTATTTTACAGTAGAACTTTATGAACTCACCACTCTGGATTTTAAAAAAACAAAAAATGAAAGAAAAAAAAAAAAACAAAAGAAATTCATCAACAAAGTTATTTATTCTGATCCATTTTAATGGAAAGACTCAGCTTTCTAATAGAAAGAACAAAAAAAAAAAAATTAAATCTTGAAGTGTATTGTTGTTATTTATATTTTTATTTTTGTTTTGTTTTTTGAACTCTTTATTTATTAATCCACTTGGGGTAGAGAGTTGTCATTTCGTTAACCGTGACCGAGTACAAGTGTTAAGTATTCACCTGTAGTCAGGATTGAACATGCAACCTCCAGATGATTGTCACTTATAAATGCTGAGTTAATTCAGTTCTATCTGTTTTGCTATGCGTCCAAGGGCACATTAACCAAAATGTTATGTATCTAACGATAGAGATGAGGACAACAGCTCAAAAATATCTAAATTATACACAACAATACTACTCATGTGTTGGTTGGTTCTAAATCTAAATTTGTTAAAAAAAAAATTCAGACAAATAGTATAGTTTTTTTTTTGTTTTTTTAAAAATAAATTTAGCTTTTAGGAACTAGGTTTTATTAGAAAGAAAACATTGTCATGATTATTTTCATTAATTATTGAATTCTATACAATATATGCATTGTAACTGCCTTCAAGCAAAAATAATATAAATATTTATTTGAATTTTGGCAGCAAAACTATTTTTATGTCTAGTATTTAAAAAATTGTAAGATTTCAAAATTTTTTATTTTTTTTTATTAGAAAGAGTGTGGCAAAAATAAGTAAATTTTTTTTGCTAGTTGTAGCAGTTGGTGGTTTTTTTTTTTTTTTTATATAAGAATTTTCAGAATTTTCTTCTGTATTTGAAGTGTGTATTCATCGAGTATTATTTGTCTGTATTTTTGAGATGAGGCTTGATGAATATAATTTTTTGATTTTCATTACTACTCGTATGTTGGTTGGTTGGTTCTAAATCTAAATTTGCTAAAAAAATCAGAATAGTCACTTGTAGAACTTGGTTTTATTAGTGATTATTTTCATTAATTATTGAATTTTATACAATATATATTGTAACTGCCTTCAAGCAAAAAATATAAATAATAAATACTTTACTCATGCTTCTAAGCATTTCATCATGCCAGAGTATAGGTCTTAAATTTGCGGCAATAATTACCCTTATAATTTCAATGTATATAAAGTCTCTGATGTCCCAGTTTCGATTTCTGTCGGAGAGAAATCTTAAGTATACATCGCTGATGATACTTAATAAAGTTGAAACAGCTGCTGTTCTACGTAGGGGGCGATATTTGCTGATCTATTGAATTCTATACAATATACGCATTGTAACTGCCTTCAGCAAAAAAATATAAATATTATTTGAATTTGGCAGCAAACTATTTTTTATGTCTAGTATTTAAAAAATTGTAAGATTTCAAAGATCTTTTTTTTTTTTTAGAAAGAGCGTGGCAAAAAATAAGTAAAATTTTTTGCTAGTTCATCTGGTTGTGCAGTTGGTTTTTTTTTTTGTTTTTTTTTGTTTTTGTCTTAAAGAATTTTCAGAATTTCCTTCTGTATATTTAAAGTGTGTATTCAACCAACCAACCAACGAGTATTATTTGTCTGTATTTTTGAGATGAGGCTTGATGAATATATTTTTTTGATTTTCAGGCTGTTGTACTAATCTTTATTGTGTATGAAAAAACAAACAAAAGAAGACCTTGATAATCTACCAAAAATAATGACATCATTATAATGACATCTATTTATATTCTTGTGTGTTGTACACAAGAATATAAATAGAAAGAATTTTTTTTTTGGGGGGGGCACATTGATAATTATATGGACCATATTCTGCCAAGCATTCCAAATTGAAAAAAAAGTAACAAGTAAAGTGTTATTTAGGTTTTTGGGACTGTTGACCTCATCTTTATTGTTATATACACAATGTTTCAGCTAATGTGCTCTCTGGCCTTCTTTAGGTTTTTCTTCTTGTCAAACTAGGGAACCTTCATGTTAGAATCTGGGGGCCTTCATGGAACTTTGAACCGAACCCTTTATTTATTAATCCATTGGGGTAGAAAGTTGTCATTCTGTTAACCATGACTAGGTACAAGTTTTAAGCTATATTAAATATTCTATTTTTCACCTGTAGTCAGGATTGAACATGCAACCTCCAGATGATTCATTTAAAACTGTATTAACTCAACCCTTATATCCAACTGAAGAAGGCTGGAGGGCACATTAGCCAAAATGTTGTGTATCTAACTTACCTTTAGGCACCCCTTTTTGATCTCAATTAAGAAAGGACATGTTTTTCATTTACACCATCAATATCCGGTTGTTTGTTAGGGTTAGGGCTTAGTTTTATAAATTAAAAAAAAATCTAAAAATCGTCTGTTAAAAACAACCGGATAGTGATGGTGTAAATGAAAACATGTCCCTTTCTTAATGAGATCAAAAAGGGGTGCTAAAGTAATATGGTCCTATTAATTTTAATTTTTGGGACTGTTGTCCTCATCTCATGTTAGATAACACTTTTGCTAATGTGCCCTCCAGCCTTCTTCAGTTAGATATAAGGGGTTGAGTTAATACAGTTTTAATGAATCATCTGAGGTTGCATGTTCAAATCCTGACTACAGGTGAAAAAATAGAATATTTAATATAGCTTAAAACTTGTACCTAGTTCATGGTTAACAGAATGACAACTTCTACCCCAATGGATTAATAAATAAAGGGTTCGTTCAAGTTCCATGAAGGCCCCCAGATTCTAACATGAAAGGTTCCCTAGTTTTGACAAGAGGAAAAACCTAAAGAAGGCCAGAGAGCACATTAGCTGAAACATGTGTATATAACAATAAAGATGAGGTCAACAGTCCAAAAACCTAAATAACACTTTACTTGTTACTTTTTTTTCAATTTGAATGCTTGCAGAATATGGTCCCATATAATTATCAATGTGCCCCCCCCAAAAAAAAATTCTTCTATTTATATTCTTGTGTACAACACAAGAATATAAATAGATTCATTATAATGATGTCATTATTTTGGTAGATTATCAGGTCTTCTTTTTGTTTGTTTTTTCATACACATAAAGATTAGTACAACAGCCTGAAAATCAAAAAATATATTTCATCAAGCCTCATCTCAAAAATACAGACAAAATAATACTCGTTGGTTGGTTGGTAATGAAACACACTTTAAATATACAGAAGGAAAATTCTGAAAATTCTTTAGACAAAAAAAAAAAAAAAAAAAAAAACACCAACTGCACAACCAGATGATTGACTAGCAAAAATTTTACTTATATTTTTTGCCAACGCTCTTTCTAAAAAAAAAAAAAAGGAGATCTTTGAAAATCTTACAAATTTTTTAATACTAGACATAAAAAATAGTTTTGGCTGCCAAAATTCAAATAATATTTATATTATTTTTGCTTGAAGGCAGTTACAATGCATATATTGTAATAGAATTCAATAATTAATGAAAATAATCCATGGAAAGCGAAACTCAGCAAATATCGCCCCCTACGTAGAACAGCAGCTGTTTCAACTTTAATTAAGTATATCAGCGATGTATACTTTAAGATTCTCTCCGACAGAAATCGAACTGGGAACTCCAGCCACAGAGTCAGAGACTTTTACTAACAGGTCCCAACCGGCAGCTAGCAACGACATGTGAAATTAGCTTGTCAGGTAAATACGTTCACTATTACCTAACTATAGCAAAGCGAGTGGGATGTTGAGATCGCAATTAAGAAAACCTATACTCTGGCATGATGAAACTGAGATTTAAGGTAATTTTCTTTTAGAAGCATTGTTGAGTAAAGTATATTATTATTTATATTTTTTTGCTGAAGGCAGTTCAATGCATATATTTGTTATAAAATTCAAAATTTAATGAAAAATAATCACTGTTTTTCCTTCTATAAAACCAAGTTTCTACCAAGTTAAATTATTTATAAAAAAAAAAAAATCAAAAAAAAAAAAAAACTATACTAAATTTTGTCTGATTTTTTTGCAAATTTAGATTTTAGAACCAACCAACCAACATACGAGTATATTGTATGAAAA
>CM042170.1:56695945-56793445 GCA_023376005.1 Doryteuthis pealeii
CGACGCTATTAATTTACTACACCTGATCCAGAGGCCAAAGTTCACTGGACCCCCGGCTGGGCCGGGTGGAAGGTTTGTCTATTCAATATCTGGGTTGGTATGTGGATTGTACCTACTGACCTCTGATAAGAAGGATGACAGAGCAGAGTTTGAAAAAAATCTCTACATTAATCTATAAATCAAAAGAACTGAAATTACCACCACAATTTTGAGTATCTCTTTCTATCTCTCTCTCTCTATATATATACATATATATGTGTGTGTGTGCGCGCATTGCCATGACGACAGATAGTATCAAGAATACTGCGTAGAAACCAATAGTAGCAATTGCACCTTAAATGTATTGTACACTATAATAAATAAATAAAGCTCTTACAAAAGTAATCGAGCACTTTATTCTCATTTCTCCAATACTAACAAAGGACTAATTCTCTCTCTCTCTCTATATATATATATATATATATATATATATATATATATATATTGAGGACAACAGTCTGAAAAAAATCTAAATAATACAAATAATCAAACCTCATAAAAAAAATGACAAGAAACACCTGAAGAAGACTAGAGGGCACATTGGCCAAAACGTGTGTATATCAAGATAAGGACAATAGTCTGAAAAATCTAAATAATATGAATCTAAAAAAAAAAAAAATATTACAAAAAAAATTATATACAAAAAAAATATTTAATTAGAAGAAAAAAAAAAGAAAAAAATGAGAAAGGTTATACGCACTTTTCTGAGGCACTGTAAGCTCCAGTAGCAGAACCAGGATTGATGTAAAATTTGTTTTCATGTTCAAAAGCATCAAATATATGGGTGTGGCCTGAAATAAGGATGTCAACATCCAACTGTCGCTGCACCATAGACAAACTATCTGTTTCACCCCAGGGCACTACCTGGTGCCCATGACACAAACCAATCCGAAATTGTCCAACAGTTACCACTTTCTGCTCAGGATAGTTTAAATTCTGAAATAAATAGAAAAATAAAATAAATAGAAAAATAAAATGAATAGAAAATAAAATAAGACTTTAAAAAAAAAAAATTAAGATTAAATTATTAATCACTTAGGAGTAGACGATGAGATCTTAGTCCAGGTTAAAAGTGTGGTACGAGTAACACAAAGCCAAACTTATTTTTCTGATGCTGGTATCATTGGGGAATAAGGGGCTGGAGAATGAGGGGCAGAAGAAGGAGTAGTAGTGGGAGGAGAAGCCCTGAACAGGATAACAAGTGGGGTTCTATTAGTGAGGTATCATTGGGGAGTGAGGTATCATTGGGGAATGAGGGGCTGGGGAATGAGGGGCTGGGGAATGGGGGCAAGAAGGAGTGGTAGTGGGAGGAGAAGCCATAACAGGATTACAAGTGGGGGTTCTATAGTGAGGTATCATTGGGAATGAGGGGCTGGGGAATGAGGGGCAGAAGGAGTGGTAGTGGGAGGAGAACCTGAACAGGATTACAAGTGGGGGTTCTATTTAGTGAGGTATCATTGGGGAATGAGGGGCTGGGGAATGGGGACGGAAGAAGGAGTGGTAGTGGGAGGAGAAGCCCTGAACAGGATTACAAGTGGGAGTTCTATTAGTGAGGTATCTGAGGGGCTGGGATGAAGGGACGGAAGAGTGGTGGAGGATGAAGGGTGGGGGTTCTATTAGTAAGGTATCATTGGGAATGAGGGGCTGGGGAATGAGGGACAGAAGAAGCAGTGGTAGTGGGAGGAGAAGCCCTGAACAGGATTACAAGTGGGGGTTCTATTAGTGAGGTATCGCTGGGGAATGAGGGGCAGAAGAAGCAGTGGTAGTGGGAGGAGAAGCCCTGAACAGGATTACAAGTGGGGGTTCTATTAGTGAGGTATCATTGGGGAACAAAGGTTATTTAATGGGTTATTTAATGCCAAAGCTATCCTTGTAGAAGAACAGCAATAGTACTATTTAACCCATAGCTAGTGGGATGGAGTTCTTACCTTTCCCAAGGGTATTTGTCTGAAAGTGAACATAATAGCGCAATCAGATTTCAAACTTGCTTACTACAATTTCAGTCTAGCATATTAGCCACTATGCCATTGGGGCAGGGCTCGATATTAACGCCGTCCCGGGGATGATAAAAATTACATCCGGGACGATCAATACGTCATCCGGGACAGTTTGCCAGTGACGGTAAAAAATTTTCCTAAAAATTAGTACTACATTCCAATAATGGCCGTTCAGTGATTGCCCGAATGCTGACCTCAAAATGAGGCTATGGCACCGCAGGTCTATTCTCAAAGCCATGTAATGAATAATGGTGGAGGGAGATAGTTTAAAAGGACCGAATTATGTACTACTAACCCTACTCAGGGTAACTTAAAGTAAAAAAGTATTTTTTAGCTCAAACACACTAGGAAATGGTTTTTTTGTCCAAATATCCAGAATTATCACTGCTTCAGCTTTTCTTAATGTTTTATTACATGTTATTATGCTACTGATGACTGACAAGTATAGATGATGCTAATGAATTAAACAAAAATATTTTGATTTCGGGACGGTCCAAACCCCATTCGGGATGGTTGATAATTTTTGTTCAGGGCGGTCATGAAAAAAGTGTCGGGGCCTGCCATGTGGGACTCCCCCTTGAGAGTGAGAAGGTTGGTTGTTTGGATGGATTTTACAGCATGTCAACTCTTGTTGGGTTATTTTATACCGAAGATGTTTTATTTGATTCATTCTTGATGGGTACTCAATTTTTTTCTTTTCAAACACTTTTTTTTAACTCACTTTTTCTATTTAACCCATAGATGGGACCCTAACAGGTACTACCACTCTGGGTCAAGGCGGACCTGGGAGTAATGGTGATGAAGGGGTACTCCACATTCTCCAGACCTGGAACTTTACCATCAGATAGACTTTGATGTCATTCCCAAGAAAATAAGATCCTCTGCCACCACCTTCTAGCAGATAGATATTTACCACATACCCCATGTGTAAGGGTTGGGCACAAGGCCCTATTAATGTGAGACCACCCATGAACTGAAGCTCATGGGTGGCAGGTGCAAAAAAATGCATTGATCCAGTGGGCATTCCACCTCAAGGTTGGCACCTCAGGCACTGGGCAATAAACCCAGCCCAGCCCCTTTAAATCAAGGGGGCAGGTGTTGCCTGGGGTGATGGCCCCTTGGGATCAATGGTGTTAACTTATGCGGTCCAGGGCTGAAGCCACGGGACCCCCGGCCAAAAGCCTGAGCTTGGAGCTTGCCATGAGGGCAATAGGGTTGAGACAATCATATAGGTTCTCGGGCTTGATATAACTAACTGATTAATCAGAGGAGAGTGAAAAAAAAATGCAGATTTGTGAGTTGGGAGATTGACATGCAAGGTTGAGAGGCAGAAAGACGAGTTTGGTTTTGTTTTATGGCATATCAACCTCAGTGGGTCATTTAATGCCGATAAAGTTTTGAAATAAATTAGTTCAATAAAATAATAAATTAGGCAATCATATAGGTGCTAGGGCTTGACGTGACCAGCCGATTGATTGAAGGGGGTCTCTCCGACCGCCTGTCTAGCCTAAGCAAGGTTCTAAGTGGAGTGTTGCAGGTCATGGACTACTCATCCACCAAGACTCTGTCCTTAAGCATCACAAGTCGCCACCCATGGCCAACAGGTGGCCCCATTTGGGGAGTCTTATCCCTTTGCAGAGGTGCATTCTAACGCTCCACCAACAGGGCGGAGAAGGACGAGTGGCAGTAGGTGGAGAAGCCCTGAACAGGATTACAAGTGGGGGGTGGGGTTCTATTTTGCAAAATGATGATTATAGTTTCTTACAGTTACCCTCACCACACTTTTAATCAGGACTTTTCTTCCTTTCTTTGGAGGTGTGTAGTGTAATGGTTATTGTTGTAGGAAATGAGGCCAGCAACCAGAGTTCAAATCCTGGATGAGGTTGTTTGCATTTCACACAGTGCTAATACCCTTGGGAAAGGTATGAATCAAACTATTCAGTTATTTCCTATAAATCCAACATAAACAAAGGGGAACCACTATTGACTGATAAATTATTTATTTATTTATTGATCTACTAGGAAAAAAGAAGTTAGGGTTTGGGTTTAGGGGTTAGGGTTAGTTTAATGGGAAAATAAATAAATAATTTATCAGCCAATTGTTTATGTTGGACTTATAGGAAATAACCAACTATTCTTTCTCCAGCTATGGGTAAATAGTAGGGCAGACTGAGGTCTTTAAACTTGGTTAGGCAACCAGTCTAGGAGAAGGAAAATTCTGAATTCAAAACCACTTGTAGACCTGGAGAGGGATGGGCTCTGCCAGGTTATTCCTGCCCAAAACTCGCTACATGAATACAGAAGGGGTTGGGTTAATATATATATATATATATATATAATATATATATATATACACACAGGAGACAAACATTATTTGCTCAGTGTTAGTATAATATCTATACAGAGCTGCTGATCGGTACATGTCCTGCATCCCTGACGCACAAAAATCTAAAAGGACCCAGTAAAATCATATTCATGCATCCCAGTGTTTTTCTTTTTTCTTCCCTCACCATTTCAAGCTAACTGTAAATACATTTCAATAGTTTCTTAGAAACGAATTACACAGGATAGGTTACAAGGTAGGAGTTGGATGGCTTTAGTTGGGACCCATGAATTTTCCTGAGGATTCATTCAAAGCAAATATGTGCATCCCAGGATGCACTAAATCAAAAAGCTATCAACATCACAGTCTATATATCATTTAAAAAAATTTTTTTTTTTTTACTTACTTCATCGAAATCTCCTCGTACAACATGAACATCACTAGCCAATGTTTTTAAATAATCAAATGATTCTTTTGTACATAAGTTGCCTGTACATAGAATATGTTGAATCTTGCCTGGAACTAATAATTTCTTGAATTTGGTTGGCATGCTATTACAGCGATGAGGAATATGGAGATCTCCAAGAACTAACACCAACTGAAACAGAGAAGAAAGAAAAAATACACAATCAGAAAACTCTATTTAGCTGAAGTGACAACACTCATGAGAAATGATAATTCGTGTATAAGTCACACCAGATAATCAGGATTTACAGTATTTCATTTCATCTTGGTCGATTTGTAAGGTCTCAATTTTTAAACAGAGGGTGTTGCAAGATGATACCGGTCGTAAAAAATAGAAACATGAATATACTACTACTACTAATAATAATAATGATGCATAGGATTACCTACCTCCCCTATAGACTATATTATTACATATCTCCTACTTCTCTTTGTGTGTGAGTAATTGGCTGCCTTTACTTCACGACACAAATAATAATAGTAGTAGTAGTAGTAGTAGTAGTGGTGGTGGTGGTGTAGCTACTTTGGTATTTTGAAGAGAGTTGCATCTCAATTTGTGTGTGAAATTATTTCATGTGTCATCAAACAAAATATAAAATATTAAAAAAGGAAAAAAAAACTAATTTTACTTATTTGTCTGAATTAATACTTGTACCTGGAAATGGTAAATATTTCAGACCATATGACCTTTAGGCATACATGTTTCAAAAATCTATTTTCATATCCCCCGGAGGGCGTTTTTTATTTTGTACTAGTTTATATAATCATTCCTGCAGACAAAACCTTAGTTTGCAATAACTTATGTTCTTTATGTATGATAATACGTTATTGAATCATTATTATCGTTGAGTCGTTATTGAATTCTATGTTGTGTTCGTGTTTTTCTTCCTTTAACTCCTGTTTGCCAACACTCGTGGTCTGAAACACCAGAGATGTGGTCTCCAGCCTTCTTCAAGTGCTTCATGTTGAACTTAGGAGCCTTCATTTCCAGTTGGACACATGGCGCAATGGATATAAGGGTTAAGTCAAATGCAGTTCTAAGTGACATCTGGTAACTACAGGTGAAAATAACAGACTGCTTAACATAGCTTAACACTTGTATCCAGTTATGGTTAACAAAATAAGAACCATCTATAGAATTTTCTAAGTCCTGAGCCCAATTCCTAAAACCATTTATCAAAAAATGGCTAAAAATGGCTTTTTCATTCAAAGACTTCTAAATATGTTTAATATTACATTTAAACAAAGGTTATCATTTGGGGTAGATTAGGAAAATGAATGCGACTTCCGGCCGGGTGGAATGAGGTGGTATAGGATGTTAAGAGTTAATACTTGTACCTGGACATGGTAAATATTTCAGACCACATGACCTTTAGGCACCCCTTTTTGATCTCGATTAAGAAAGGACATGTTTTTCATTTACACCGTCAATATCCAGTTGTTTTAACAGACGATTTTTAGATTTTTTTTTTCAAATTATAAAACTAACTCTAACCCCTAACTCTAACAAACTTGTCTCTTTGATTTTGCCGCTAAAGAAATCCGGCCTGAGATTGGTTAGTTGATAGCGAGGCTCGTAGAACAAAGACGATAACCCTACCTCAGATATTTTTATACATTGGCTGAAACGTTGTGTATATAACAATAAAGATGAGGACAACAATCTGAAAAATGTTATTATAATGGAGATTGTCTGTCTGTCTGTCTGTAACCACTAACGTCACAATTCCCTTAGTTATTTATGTCATATCCCCAATGGTTATTAAATAATCATTATTTGATTAAATTAGCATCTTATTCATTAACAATGTCTCCATTAAGGCATAAGATAGATTTCCCTTAAAATAGCTCATATTATTAATGCTTAAAATCCTGCAATGTGTGTTATATATATATCATGAAGAAATAAATGTTTACATTGTATATGGTGTGAATAATTTGCATACTGGTTTTAACAAAATTATGTTTAATAAAATATTACTTGAAGTTATTGATTTTTATTATCATTGTTTTATTCTCAGATGTATTAAAAGCAATCCTGTGTTTAATTTTATATTGAAATCAATTAGAATAAAATAAAAATAATTGTAATCTTTTTTGTGTTTGTATTTAATTTCATTCTTGTCTTTCTAATTCAATATAATATTTAAGTATATTAAATATTGAGGGCGCATTTAAAAAAAAAAATATTGCTATTATAAATAATACAAATTATCTCAAAAATTCAGACAAGAAATATTGGACCATATCACCTTTAGGCACCCCTTTTTGATCTCGATTAATAAAGGACATGTTTTTCATTTACACCGTCAATATCCAGTTGTTTTAACAGACGATTTTTAGATGTTTTTTTAAATTATAAAACTAACCCCAACCCCAACAAACAACCAGATTTGACGGTGTAAATGAAAAACATGTCCTTTCTTAATTGAGATCAAAAAGGGGTGCCTAAAGGTAATATGGTCCAATAAAGGATTTGGTTTGAAGTTTCATGAATGTTCCGGAGTTTAACAAGAAACACCTAAAGAAGGCCAGAGGATACATTGACTGAAACATTGTGTTTATAACAATAAATAATACGGACCATAAGACCTTAAGGCACCCCTTTTGTGATTTTGATTTGTGGGGACATTTTTTCCATTTACACCATCAAAGTCCGGTTAATTGTTTATAGACGATTTTTAGTTTTTAAAAAAAATTATAAACCTAACCCCTAACAAACAACCGGATTTTTACAGTGTAAATGAGAAAAGTGTCCTCACAAGTCGAGATTGTGGAAGGGGTGCCTTAAGGTCATATGGTCCAATAATACTAATTTTACTGGCTACATTTTTTTTAATTTGGAATACTTGGCAGAATATGGTCTATATAGTTTTCAATATGCCCCCCCCCCAATTTATATTCTTGAGTGTTGGTTTTACAGCATGTCAACCCTTGTTTGGTTACTTTATAAATGGACATATATGGACTCGACGACCCGAGTTCAATTCCTGGACAAAGCTGTTTGCATTTCACATGGCGAAAGGTATGAATCCAATTCTCCCTCCAGCTATGGGCTCTTTAACCATGGCTAGGTAACCAGTCTAGGAGAAGGAAAACCCTGAATTCAAACCTGTTAAACTCCACTTAAGAAATTGACCTTGTGTCACATCCTGCTCGTTGGAGGGGTTGGTAAATATATATATATATATTATATATATATATATATTAAGGGTTTGGTTCAAAGTTTCATGAAGGCTTCCGAGTTAGACAAGAAACACCAGAGGATACATTGTCTGAAATGTGTATATAACAATAAAGGGAACATATAACCTTTAAGCACCCCATCTGAGATCTCGATTCATAAGGACATATTTTTCATTTACACCATCAAAATCTGGTTGTTTAACAGATGATTTAGGTATTAGGGTTAGAGTTAGGGGTTAGTTTTATAATAAAAAAAAAAAAAAAAATTAAAAAAAACTCTGAAAATCATCTGTTAAACAACTGGATTTTGACGATATAAATGAAAAACATGTTCTTATGAATAGAGATCGCAGATGGGGTGCTTAAAGGTTATATGGTCCCAATAAGTTCCAAAAATCTAAATAATACTAATTTTACTTGCTATATTTTTTCCAATTTGGAATGCTTGGCAGAATATGGTCCATATAGTTTTCAATATGCCCCCTCCCAAACTTATATTCTTGTATGTGGTGGTTGGTTTTCCAGCGTGTCAACCCTTGTTTGGTTATCTTATAAAGTAAGAAAAAAGGGTAATTATGAACTTTTGTTTAGTAAATTAGGGTGTCCCAGAAAAAACAGAACCCACAAATTTTGTAATAAAACTGTTAGTTTCAACTAGGTGCTTTAGGGTTAGGGTTGGGGGTTAGGGTTCTGTTTTTTCTGGGTCACCCTGTACAGGGTGACCAAGAAAAAAATAGAACCCAAATTATTTATTTTCCCATTAAACTAACCCTAAACCCCCCAACCCCTCTAGTTAAAATTAACAGTTTTATTACAAAATTTGTGGGTTCTGTTTTTTCTGGGACACACTAATTTACTAAACAAAAGTTCATAATTACCGAAAAAAGTATCTTCACAATCATTTAAACAGGTAAATACTTCATAATTAGTTGCAATGCAATTTCAAACATTACCTCAAACAGCTCTATTTGACCCCTAGACAGGGTTCAAATAGGTCATACTATTCCAGGTCAAAGAATTTAAACTTGTTTTTCATTTGAACCCTCTTATCTCTCACTACAACTATGGACTACTGTTTTCCTACAAGGGTGGCTTTGGCATTAGATAACCCACGAAAGTTAATATGCCATTAAACAAAAAATCAAAATCCACAAAGCTGGATACAAAAGGATAGTTCAGTTAGTTTGGTAGCTCACGTGGTGTAATGGTTAGCGAGCAAAATTAGCAGACCTTTGATAGTGTGTTCGATTCTTACTGGGCGCCCCATACTCCTGGTCTTGTGCCATATCTAATCTAAGCTAAGCTTAGTAAATAACTATTTGGCATTAAAAATACAAGCGACAAAGTATTCGCTGTAAATTTTAAAAAGTGTTTTTGAAATAGAAAAAAATTACCAAATAAATTTTTAAAAAAATTATTTTTAGAGTAGATCAAACGTCATATGAAAAATATTTTTTGGGGCGAAATTATTGTCGTTCACTTTAACCTTACCCCCCCCCCAATAGAAATGTTGACTAATAAAATAAAAATCAGTTACTTTGCCTTTTCATTAGTGTATGTATACAGCCAAATAAATATGAAAACTAACTCAGTAAAAATTTGCAACCGTATTCGACGAAATTCAATGGATGTATGCAACTACTATAACAGAAAAAAATACAGAGAAATGAAAATAAATACTTCCAAAAATGTCTTGAGATGAACTTAAGGTCTGGTAAATCCAACTAAACACGACTAACTCTTAGCAATGCCGTCAATTATTGTATTAATTGTAATGAACCTTTTATATTTTGTTTTAAAACAATTTTTAAATTAACTAACACACACACGAACGAACGGACGATCTCTACAAATTAACTAAAAATTGTTTCTATATAGAATGGTCCGAAAGTCTCGTTACCCCTACGTATTGTTTCGTTATTTTTTGTTTTAATAATAAAATATATATCATCATTGATTATAATATATAATAATGATATAATTGTATATTTCGTTTCCAGTGGCTAATTTCATGTAATTATAGTTGATTAATTAATACTTATATTTTGGTAAGGGGTGACAAGACTTTCGGACCATATTAATCTAGAGGGTGGTCCGAAAATCTTGTCACGTTCACATTTTGTTTAACTTTCATTATTTTTTTGTTTAGATAATATAATATATAATTAATCATAACATATATAATGATAATATAATTTTATATTTCATTTCCAGTGACTTATTTCATGTAATTATAGTTGATTAATTAAGAGTTATATTTTGGTAACGGGTGACAAGACTTTCGGACCACTCTACAATAAAAAAAACTTTAAAGCTTTTTGTACACTTTTACAAATAAGTTCGTTTCTAATGTTCGATTGCCAAATGTTATCAGATATTTATGCTGTAAATAATGATAATTTTTAATTTGTACTAAATTGTTTAATAGTATTTAAAGTGTTTGTAGTAATGTGATTTATGGAAAGTAAAAATTTCACATTGTATTTATTATCATTTTCATATTTATACCCAACAAATTCATTTTAGCATTTATAAATGAAGAATTTTCACTTTAATCAATGAGGAAAAGCAGAAAATTATTTTTTTGTATTTTGAGTTCAGCGAATTTTAAAAAAAAAATCAATTTTCTTTAATTTTATAAATGATGCATTTTAACGATAAAAAAATTGATACTCGCACTTCAGAAAGTGTTTACCAAAGACTTATAAGAAACAAGTTGTAATTTAATAATAATACCCCATCACAAAAATAAATAAATAAATGTATAAAAATAAGGATAATTAATTAATTATCTAAAATATTTCATAGTTTGTTTTTTTTTTTTAGTTAAAAAAGATCAAAAGTCAATTGACGGCCACGAGATTCACTTCTATTCAGGAAAGAAATTCTATGAAGGCTCTGAATTTTAAGGCTTATTTCTCGAGTAAATAATGAAATATTGAAATAATACCCATAGATTTTATAAAAAAAAAAACCAGAGAAAGGAATTCTAATGGATATACAAAAAAAAAGTCAAGAGAATTACCAAAATTTGGCAATAAAAAAATACACGCCCACTGTGATTAAAAACATTGTAGTCTTGTTTTAAAAACTTATGAATCATTTCTACTACCGTGAAAGAAAACAACAACTCCAAGTAAAATAACATACCATATTGGCAGTGAAGACTTAATTCCACACGAAGTCAAAACGTCGGAAAATTCTTTAAAGTTGGCGATAAAAAATGAATTAATAATTTGTTACAAGAGTAAAAACATCCGCAAGAAGGCTGACACCTGACTCGTAGCCAAGGCAATATAGTAAGCGATCTGTGATTGGTTGACAGAAATCAATCCGACCAATCAGCGACGTTCATACTTCTAAAGGAAGTACGCTCTAAAATGGCAACAATGGTGGATGTTTGATTATTGCCGGGCTGAAAAGATTTTTCTCTATCGACGGCAAATTACTATTCCTAAAAAATAATAACATTTCCCGAAAATGAATTGTATCATTCCGGGTAAAAACATCAAAGGTAACTAGCAATGGAAGTTATGCATTGCAAATTTAATCACATTTTTTTTAAATATCCATCTATGTGTTCATTCATACCACGATGTTTACAACTATTTAGTTAACTCACTAGATATATTTTGTGTTCTTTAAGTTCAATCAATCAGTAATTGATTGAAGCTGAAAAAATAAAGTTACTATCTTAGTAATAATAATAATAACTGAATAACAAATGAGGCGATCTTTCGTTTTATGTCGGTAAATTTAAGAAATAAGGAAAACTAACCCTTCCACTTTCACTAGTTGCATTGCAATTACAGAATGATTGAAAAGTAACTCCCTATTTTAAACTATTTATAATTTTTAAAATATGCTGTTACATTTTTCTCAGTTGTTTAATTTATGTTCCCTAATATATGGCAATTAAATCTGTATTGTTGTTTTTCTTTTCAAATTGATTAATTTGTTTCAAAATTCGAATTCCTATAGATGCCAGAATGTTTAACTCTAATTTAATTCTAATTCCCGAACGTCTTGAGAGGCTGGGGCGAATGCTGATTCCCATATGGAATTTTAAATAAAATTATGTGTATTTTTCTCATTCATTTTTTTTGTAAAAATAATGATTCAGAAATAAATTTTTAAACTAGGGAAAGGAGTTACTTTACAACCACCCTGTAGATATTATATATTCTAATTATTAATTTAGTTACCGTGTGTTGTTGTTAGTTATCGTACCTAATTCCATGCTCTTTGCTTCTTATTATCATTTCCTTCTATGGCATAACCGATTGGTATAACGATTGAAAAATATACACAAATTATAGATTTAGTGACTACACAGAATCACCCTGTATTAAATCTAAATCATATTAACTTCGTCGTTCCAAATGATACCACAATCCATACGAACATTATTTAATGCAACAGGTCCAAAATTAAAACTAAGCCCTACTAATAATGTATAGTATAACATCTCGAATGACTTATGGAACAAACACATAGCTACAGTTGTTTTTGTCGAATATTTGCTCGTCGTTTATTTGTTTATGTATTTCATTGATTGGATTTGACAGTATTATAAAGTATAAACAATTTATTGTTTAATATGATTTCTTACCCTTATCTTAAGAACACATATTTACCTCATTTAAAAAAAAAAAACATTTTGAGGGAAGAATTAATATATTGGAGGAAAGAAAGTGAAACATAGATATGAACTTTATCTATTAATGGAGTTGCCTCCCTTATTTTTTGAATTTACCGACACAAATGAAAATGAAACAAATACTTATTTCTTGAATTTTTAACACTAGCTATACCCAAAATTCGTCTGCTACAGTTTTTTTTAAACGCATTAAAATTAATTAAATCTATTATTTAAGGCCACACTTTTGTTAAAACGATAAGTAGTAACATAATGACCATCATTAAAAAAAGAAAAAATATCTTTACATATGCAATTTATTTTTAATACATTAAAAACGTTTTTTTTTTTGTCAATTTCGATCCATTCGGCCATTTTGGCTCTTTTTAAATGGCTTGTAATTGGCTTAATGTAACATTCGCGATTACAAAAAAATTTACCAAACTTCACGGAATTATCCGATTTTAATGAATTTTTCAGTATTGATTTATCAATTAATAAATTTTATAATGCATCAGTTATTTTTATTTCAAAACTTTAATTATATATTTTTGCTATATATAAAATTCATTTAAAATAAAAAATATTCTGATGTTAATTTTAAAATGTTATATTTTTAGATTCTAAAAATAAATATCTATTTAATGCAAAACTTATTTTAGTCAAATAAAGTATACATTTTGAGGAAAAACTCTATTGAAAATGTAGCCCCCACCTTTTTAACCAGAAAAAATATCGATGTATAATTTTTTCTTTTATAAGGTAATAGCCAATTAAATAATTATCAAAATGAGTAAAAAAGAAATCTCCAAAAAATTAATTATATATTTATTTTTTTTACATTTTATTTTCCAATTTTTGGCACTTATTTCTTATAAAATATTCCCCATAAAAAATTTTTTATTTTCAACTTCGGCCTTTTATCTTTTTATTTCTACTTGTTATCAAACAAGGAACAACTCGCCGAGATTTTACACCCTCAAAATAAGGGGGGTCAAAATTAAGTGACCTGAAAAAAAATGAGAAAGTTTTGAAATGAATAATGCATTATAAAGTTCATTCATTGATAAATCAACACTGAAAATTTCATTAAAATCCGATTATTCCCTGATTTTTGGTAAATTATTTTCTGTAGGGGGGTGGGCTAAATTCATTTTGTCAAAAACGGATTTTAGGCCAATTTTTGGTATACCTATTTAACATTTAATCCTGGGCTTGATTTTTTGGTTAAAATTAAACAAAAAAGTTAAAGTTGCCCTTGAATTTTGTCTGCAATAAATGAATAAGCAAAAGAACAGTCTTATTCGCAATAAAAATTTATTGATAATTCTTAATTATTTTAATAATATATTTTTGAAGGCGAAATAATGCAAATTTATGTTTAAAAACATATTCATTTAATTTTTTTTTTCTTTTTTGTTTCCCTTAATATTTTCAGGTTATGCCCATCTTCAGAGATAAATACAGATGAAATTTAAAAAAAAAATTTTTCAACTCTCTGAAGATGGGCATAGCCTGAAAATATTAAGGGAAACAAAAAAGGAAAAAAAAAAAAATTAAATGAATATGTTTTTAAACATAAATTTGCATTATTTCGCCTTCAAAAATATATTATTACATTTTAATTAATGCTTCTAACTCACTATAAAAATAATTTAAAAAAAATCTTTACTTAATTATTTTAACTTATTAGGGGCAGGTTTAGCTCAGTCAGTAGAGCATCTGCCTAGGAATTTGCAAGGTTCTAGGTTCGATACTGGTCCCTGCCAATTCAGCATATGATTACCACAGCTCCTATTCCTGTGGTGGCCGGTTTAGCTCAGTCAGTAGAGCATCTGCCTAGGAATCACAATGTTCGTCGTTCGATATCGGTCCCCACCAACTCTGCGCAGGAGTAGCACAGATTGGGTAATCTGATCTGTGTGGTATAGTGGTGAGCTGATGATTGGTGTGGCACTCCATCTCAGCTAAAAAAAAACAAACAATCTTCATTGTCTAGCACTAGTGAAAAGGAGATAGATTCCCTCGCTGTCCGTCTGATACTGACAATAGGCCACTCTGCCAACTTAACTTACAAATAATTTCTTGAAAAACTTTGGGAGCAGCAATTCTGCTTCTAGAGTTTTCAGAATTTTTTCCTAGCTGAAGTCATGTCAGTGCTACTGTAACATAGCGGGGCTTGTCACCGTGCTTCAAAATTCACTGCACTAAAAATGTATTGGTTGTATCACAAAGTACCAAAGTGTCTTGGTGGCAAACTCTGGAACAATATATGTAGCCAACTCAAGTTTAAGTAGCAGTTATCATTGTAGATAAAGAAGGTACAACAGACACGTAAGATATATGGTCACAAGGGCTTAGCATTTATTTTCAGGCTCGTGTCTTGGGCTCTGTTTCGGAGAGAAGGAAAGACAGAGAGAAAGAGAGAGAGGACACTGTTAAATTACTGTACCTTTTAACATAGTACCAACTATATCGCTGTCCCAACACTAGGGACCAGCAGCCCCGTCCGAACCCTACGCCGCCAAAAGGCAAAAGAGACCAATCTTGTTCTTCCTCATTCCTCATGTCACTTCCGCTTCCGGTCAACTTTCAATTCCTCTTCCGGGGCCATTCCTCAGTCAAATTACCGGCAACCCATTGTGTGTCCACTCCTCCTTTTTTAACCTTTACTTTCTCTTATTTCTTCTTCCTCTCTTTCTATAGCAGTCCACACACAGATTTATTACCACTCTCAAACTCCTGTAGACCCTAATGATTACGCTGCACTACTTGGACTCATTTCATTAGTTTTTCTAATTTAACGTATTTCATTACACTAAAACTTAAATACTTATGCCCAGAGAGGGGTGCATATTCTTGCTAGTATAGATAATATAGTGTGCTACATTTATGACTTCATGTCCACACTACCCTAACTATATATATATATATAATATATATATATATATATATATATATGTGTGTGTGTGTGGAAAGAGGCTTGGAATGAATCCAACAGAACATACTTTTGTTTGAGTTTTGTTCTTTTGTTCCTCACATCTCCACCATATATATATATATATATTATATATATATATATAACTTACATATAACTAACTATAGTTATAACTATAACTAATGTTGGAGGGAGATAGTTTAAAAAGACCAAATTATGTACTACTACCCCTTCTCAGTGTAACTTAAAGTAAAAAAGTATTTTCTTTTAGCTCAAAACACACTAGGAAATGGATTTTTTGTCCACATATCCAGAATTATCACTGCTTCAGCTTTTCTTAATGTTTTATTACATGTTATTATGCTACTGATGACTGACAAGTATAGATGATGCTAATGAATTAAACAAAAATATTTTGATTTCGAGATGGTCCAAACCGCATTCGGGACAGTTGATAATTTTTGTTCGGGACAGTCATGAAAAAAGTTAGTGTCGGGGCCTGATATATATATATAGAGTTTGTGTGGACTTTTAGAAAAATTATTAATACTGGCAGAAAGTTGGATTTTTTAATTTAACTGTAAACCAAATATATATTATTGTGTATATGTGTATGGATGAAACTTACGAAAATAAAACAATTAAAAACAAAGTAAATATATATACACATCAGATATTACTAATTCTTGCTTTTTTTGCAAAAATTATCAAGATTTGATTTACATTCAAAATATTCAAAAATTGAAATATACATAGAAATAGCATTGAAATTCGACTTAAAAATGTTCAGCATCTGTAAATCTCAAAAGTAAACATTTCAATACACTTTTTTTTTTTTTTTTTCCGGTACCCAGTCGATGCTGGGTAGCCACTTCTAGTATGAAATAAACCTAAAAGTTCTTTTGTTATTTTGTTTACATTAATATTAATCTACTTGCAGTTTTTGCCCGAGCTATCCATTCTCTTGCAAGGTTGGGAGAAGAATTGTACATTGAACCATTAGAAAAAGGGGTAAGTCAAAAATTAATTAAAAAATACTTTACTTTCAGAATCTATAACATAAATGGCAATTTCTGTCTGTGTGTATTACCAGTTGGTGCCTACATCTTTGTGTTGCATATCGTGCAACGGAAGAGGAATCTTTCGATCAGAGACAAAAGAGAAAGATAAAGAAATATATATATATATATATATACACTATAGTGTGAGATGGTCACTGTTTCAGCTTTTGCTGGGATGGTGTGCCAAAGTGCAGTATTATTAGTAGAGTGCTCAATATAAAATAGAGCTGTTATATAATATAATAAGATAAATATATAAAGGTTTTACATATTTATTTATTAGGAGACAAAGGAACATTCCTTTGTCACCTAATAAATAGATATGTAAAACCTTTATATATTTATCTTATTATATATTATATATATATATATATATGAGAAGTAAATACACACGCGGTGTGTTTATGATATGGCTTTTTTTAGCCGACGATTTTTGGGAGAATATGTGCTTAATTGAAGTTGTACCTAATTTTGAAAGTTAATTAATTAATAATTCATTAATTAGGCGAGCATACCTATTTAAATGTAAGGCTAAACAAATTGAGAAAAATCAATCTCTGTATGTACATTTCAGCCTATTAGGCCTCATCAGCAGAGCTATAGATTAGGCCTAATAGGCTGAAATGTACATACAGAGATTGATTTTTCTCGATTTGTTTAGCCTTACATTTAAATAGTTAGAATGCACCGACTACACTGCAACTGTTGGCTGTGGGTGGTGACCCGTGATGCTTAAGGACGGAGTCTTAGTGGATGAGCTGTCCATGACATGTAATACTCCCCTTAGACCCTTACTTAGGCTAGACGGCCCCTCCGATCAATCGGCTGATCATGTCAAGCCCTAGCGACTATATGATTGCCCCAACCCTATTGCCCTTATGGCAAGCCTCAACCCTTTTTATCATATGGGTGCTAGAAGGTGGTGGCTGAGGGTCTACATGTCCTGGGAATGACGTTAAATTCTATCTGATGGTGAGGTTCCAGTTCTGGAGGTATGGGGAATGTGAAGCACCTGTATTACCTCTTAGGGTCCCATCTATGGGTTAAATAGAAGAACATGAGTTTATAAACAAAATTGAGTATCCATTAAGAATTACTTTATTTAAAAGTTTTATCAGCATTAAATGACCCACTGAGGTTGATATGCCGTAAAACAAACCAAACCACCCTCTTCTTCGACCACCAAGTAGAATAGTAAATAAATGCCAATATCAAAGTATAGTATATTTATGTTCAATACATAACGTTTATGTTACATCTATTGTCTTCAGCTTTCCCTTTTTTTGTTATTTCATTTAATTGTTTGATGTTTTTAAACAACTGCTTGGTTAAGCTATCTGTCTGATCTTTGCAGACAAGAGAAGGCAGAATAGTGAGTCTTAATGACTTTGTGAAACTTGTCTTATTTCTTCTGTAAGAAAGTGACTTATTTTTACTAGCAAATATATGCACCCTCCGGGTGCAAGTATTTAATTTTAAATGTAATAAAATATTATATTAAATTAGAAAGGCTAATGAAACTAAATAAGAATGCACATAAAAAGATTTGAAACAGAGGGGTATAATCGAAAAACAGAACAACTGAAACTTACTCTTCCATCACTCTCGTCTTTCATTGTTTGTTTTTTTTTAAATTTAAGTATTTACTTAAAAGAGGAAGTAAAGAATAAAATGACAGTTATTTTTTCTTGTTAATGGATTTCATTTAAGATTCATTGAAGAGATTTTTGCTTATATTCATTAAAATAAAACCAAACAGTTAGAAATCAATAACACTGGACACATATTTTTTAAATTTAATTTTTTTAATATCAATATGCAAATTATCCTTCATGTTTACACTGTAAACCGCTATTTTGTTGTATATATAAATATAATTGCATGTTGTCAGTATGTAGACATGGTTAACAGTATTAATAATGTTAAACAATTTTATTAATAATTGAGGTTAAAATAAAAATAAAATCATTGAGAATGTGATGTCAATAACTAAGGGAATTGTGATTTGAGTAGTAATATAGTTTCGGTTACAGACAGAAAAACACACAATCTCCATTATAATAAGATTTTCATTTTACTTTTTAAATTTTTTGTTCCTCAGGTTAAAAGATTCTCCCCACCCTCTTCTTCGACCACCAAGTAGAATAGTAAATAAATACCAATATCAAAGTATAGTATATACATATATTTCTTTTTTGTTATTTTAGATTTCATTAAAAACTGTCAACTCATCGCGATCAGCATTTGGTTCATTTTTGTTTGACCCCAGATTTTTTGATAAATACAACCGACCGTCAGATAATGGGACATCATTTCAAGATAATGAAAATGAAAATGAAAGAATTCGATGTAAGATAGCAATGAGTGTAAGTATAAGAAGAAATTTAATTGTTTTATTGTAGCTCTGCAGTAAAAACAAAGTTTCTCAACCATATATAAACACAAATTAAAATGTTCTTTTGATTTTTTTTTCTTATACTTGCATTAACCAAAATGAAAATATTTTATCCTATTTCATCTAATATATTACTAGGATTTTATCTGTTTTATTATTAGGATTTTCACCAATGTAATACTAGAATTTTATCTAATGTATTACTAAGATTTTATCTGATGTATTACTAGTATTTCATGCAATGTATTACTATGATTTCATCTAATGTATTACCAGTATTTCATATTATGTGTTACCATGATTTCATCCAATGTATAACTAGGATTTCATTTAATGTAATACTAGGATTTCATCCATTATATTACTTGAATTTTATTTAATGTATTACTATGATTTCATCTAATGTATTTTATCGAATGTATTACTTGAATTTCATTTAATATATTACTAGGATTTTATCCAATGTAACTGTAAACAATGCTTTGTATTTCCAACACCTAAGGCAAAATTCCCCTTATTTTATTGAATGATCCTTTACCATTTCTTTTCCAATTTTCTCTCTCTCGCTCAACAACAACAAATTTCAATCACAGACAAAACTGCAACAATGTTGATACAACCAATTCCCAAACAAACCGGGACCCTACAAATGTAATACTATGATTTCATTTATTATCCATTGTATTACTAGAATTTTATTTAATATATTACTAGGATTTTATCCAATGTATTTCTAGAATTTCATTTAATATATTACTAGGATTTTATCCAATGTAACTGTAAACAATGCTTCCTATTTCCAACTCCTTAGGCAAAATTCCCCTTATTTTATTGAATGATCCTCTTAAAGGGACAACTTGAAAATATTTATCTTTCTTTTTCAGTCCTGCTTGAATATCTTCAAATCTGTTGCAACGATCGAGAAGACGGTAGAACGATGCAAAATTTCTTTAAACATGCAGGACGACAGATTGGTGTTCAAAATGTACTGCAGACATGGTTAGTCATTAACCTAATTTACAAAGTTTGGGGTTTAGTACCACTACTGTTCTTCTGTGAGGATGGTTTTGGCATTAAATAACCCACAAAGGGTGATATGTCATTAAACAAAGAAACCAAACCATTTAACTAATTTATCCAGCTATAGGTTAAATAGTACTATTACTGTTCTTCTACAAGGATGGCTTTGGCATTAAATAACCCATGAAAGTTGATATCCCATTAAACAAAGAAACCAAACCTCTCTGTCTACTACTACTGTTCTTCTACAAGGATGGCTTTGGCATTAAATAACCCATGAAAGTTGATATCCCATTAAACAAAGAAACCAAACCTCTCTGTCTACTACTACTGTTCTTCTACAAGGATGGCTTTGGCATTAAATAACCCCATGAAGGTTGATATGCCATTTAATCAAGAAACCAAAAGCATTAACCTAGCTATGGATTAAACAGTACCACTACTGTTCTTCTACAAAGTTCACTATTAACCTCAGAACTCATTCTATTCAAATAAAGTCCTATTATAATCATTATAATTTGAGTCCTTCTGCTCAGTTATAATTAACTAACCATCAGTTTTTGTACTTTGCTTAGGTAGTGGTGGGAGATTCACTGTAAGTGGTTTAAAGTAGGCAAAAAGTTAAAAGACCCAACAAGGATTGACATGACCTAAAACCAACCATCAAACCATAAAGCCATCTATAAAGAACAGACAAACATACTTCCTGATTATTGATATAGATTTTTTTCATCTATTTTATTATTTTACTTCTCTGATCTCTAAAATATTATAGAGATTACACAATTTCATTTATCATTTAGATTTTTATCTTCATTTTAATTGTTTTTCTTGTAGGTATTGTAAAGACACACAATCTGGCGTTTATTGAATGTGAATCTTTGAAAGCCGTTTTAACAGTGACAACTGTGAAAATTCTCTTTGTGCACCAAGCAAGTAAGAATTCTAGTTCTTTCTCTTTTTCATTCAAATAACTTTTTAACTCTCCAATACAAGTTGAACTCTTATTATAGAACGATAATTTGCATATTATTATAGAAATTAATTAATATTCGGGTTTGTCGTTCCAACTACTATATCACATTTATAAACTATTAATTACTAGCAGTGGCTACCGGCATTGCCTGGGTACAGTGGATTTTTAAAATTAGTCCCACAGATCCATTATTACTGAATTGTGAGTTAAATCCTTGTGGGATGCCCCATTTAAATCCCTATGTAATAAAAAAAAAAATAAAAATTAGAGGGTGCATTCTTAAAAGAAATGTTAATGTTTACTATCTAAAATATTAAATGAAAAAAAATCCATGCTGTTATCATTTAAATTTTATTTTTCAATTATCTTCATGAATATAATCAAATCACTATTATTTGTACCCAAAAACCAAGCCCTGGTGATATTTAATGTGTATATGTATTTACTTTGTCGTTTCCTGCGGACATACATATACACACAACTGCCCTTTATATATGTATAGATTACATTCGGACATACATACACACAACTCCCCTTTATATATATATATATATATATAGATGTTTCTATGCATATATGTAACCATAATTCATCAATGGAGTAATTGCAGCATAATTAAAATGATCTACGGAGAATTTGGATTGAAAAGAAAATGGTAATTTGATTTCTGTAGAAAGAGAAGAAAAAGAAATAAGAACAAAAAGAAAATAAAGTTTAAGATTTGAATCACTCAACGTCAGCCAATGACCAGTCAATGACCCCCTGAACTAGATTTAAAAAAAAACAGAAGTTCCAAATTTTCTGCTGAAGAGCAGAAACGGATATGTAACCACAAATGGAAGTAAAAGGAACTCTGTCTCTTTTCACTGGAATCTCATAGGAGATGGACATGGGCTTTTCGGGTTCCGTTGTGATGTGTTTCGGTTGTCAGTCAATAGCACACATATAGTAGTAACGAATGTGATTTATGATAGAAAAGTTTGACTTTACTCTTTCTCTCTGAAAAGAAACCGCAAGCGAGCGAGCGAAAGAAATAAACAACCTCTTTTTGTGTTAGATAATTGTTAGTACCCTAACACTTATGTACAATTAGTGTAGAAACCAAAATGGCTGTTATGAGTTACAGCCGGTGGCTTTTGAGTACAATGTCATAGAGGATTGAGTGACACAGGTTAACCTCATATTGATCTCCTTTCCGGTGGATACCATGAGAATCGGTGGAGAAGGTCTCCCTGTTTAGATTTAAAAGAGTTAGTTTAGTTCAGTATTGGCCAAGCCACGGAGGGAGCAAGTCCCGTTGCCATACTCAATCTGCGCGGTAATCTGGTGGGGATTTCGGAATAAAATATGACCTAAAGAAAATCAAAGTCTTGGGTTATTTATCCAAAAACTATCCAATGACCCGGGGCTTCTGATAAAGAGAAATCCCCAGTAGGAGACCAGACTTGAAATCCCAAATGGAAAGTTCGAGACGCTAGAAGAACATAAGATAGCAAAGACGATCAGAAGAATAATGGACGTAAGGAGAGTATACAACACAAACAGTGAGTTAAAAACACAATTTTGTTGCAGACCAAATTATGTGTAATGTCAGTCCATGTGTCATGGCTGATACCAAAGACGATCATAAGAAACAGAATAAGAGAGTATACAACATTTGACTCTGTGATTTTCGTTTGTTGTTTTTTGGTGACTGTTAACCCTCCTGCTACATGTTGTCGAATCTATGTCACATTTGAGCCTTTACACTACAGTAATACATTAATACTCATGTTCCTTAATTGTTTGACTGTTATCATCTTGCAATACCCTCTGGTTAAAAATTGGGACCAAGTTACCTTTAAGCAGGGAGTGACCTGGATTCAGAGGGACATGTTTCGCTTTGCACCGTCAACATCCGGTTGTTTGTTACCAGACGATTTTTAGACACATTTTTTTAAAATTATAAAACTAACTGCTAACCCTAACCCCTAACAAACAACTGAATGTTGACAGTGCAAAGCGAAACATGTCCTTCTGAATCCAGGTTGCCCTAGGGGTGCTTAAAGGTAACTTGGTCCAAAAATTGGACCATCCAAATTATTAAATGACCTACAAGTGTTGATATGTAATTAACCAAACAACAAAACACAAAAGTATACACTTGAAGAAGGCTGGAGAATCAACTGGTCAAAAATGTCCTTTTTTTTCTAAAAAAAAACAAAAAAACATTTAAAACAATATCTTCAACTTTGTTGATTTTAATATAAAAATTCTTAAAACCAAAACTTATAATTGTTTAGTATTATCTGCGTTATTCGGACTATTGTCCTCATCTTCATTGTTATCTGTACAACGTTTCGGCTGATATCCCTCCAGCCTTCTTCAGGTATTTCTTGTTGGACTCGGGACCTTCTCGGACTTGGGAACTGTTTTCGGACTCAGGAACTTTCTTATGATTGTTTTTCCTTTTTTCTTTAGGATGTTGTGTGAAGCAGTTATCCATTTCCAAAATAACCAAGAGGAAGTAACGTTGGTTGTATCATCCGACAAAATCTCTTTCAAGAATTATCTTGAGGAATCTGGTAAGAGGTCAAATAAAATTTGGGCTTTATGAATAATTGACTAAGGTCAATTTCAGTTAACCTATAAAAAATCTTTAAAAAATGTACTCCTTTTAAGGGGGAACATGGTCTTACCTTACAAGAAAAACATATGATACAAATGGTATGTAAAATATACATGTACTAGCAGCGGCTACCCAGCATCACCTGGGTAGAGGGGATTTTTTTAAAGTTAGTCCCGCAGATCCATTATTACTGAATGTGAGTTGAATCCTCGTGGGATGCCCCATTTAAATCCCTATGTAAAAAAAATAGACCTTGCATTGATCCAGCTACTCTGAAAAGAAATGTTAATGTCTACTATCTAAAATATTAAAGGAAAAAAAAAATTCCATGCTGTTATCATTTAACTTTTATTTTTTAATTATCTTCAAATCTCTATTATTTTTGCTCAAAAACCAAGCCCTGGTGATATTTAACGTGTATATATATATATTTACTTTGTTGTTAATTGTTTTATTTTCAATGTTTTCTCCGACTGCATACACCAGGCCCTATATATGTATAGATAGATAGATAACATACACACAACACACACACACAATATATATAACAGGCGATTGCAAAGTAACCCCTATTAAAAATCTTATGATTTATCTGAATCCTTATTTTTACAAAAAAGTGAATATGAAACACACTCACACAACATGGAGTTTTTTAAAATTCTCTATGAGCACCAGCATTCACCTCCATCCCGAGCTAGGCATCTTTAGATTTAAATGTCCAGACATCTTTATAGGACTTCAAATCTTGAAACAAAATAATCAATCTGAAAAGAAAAACAACAGCCAGATTTAATTGACATATATTTAAAAACAGACATAAAAGTATAAGAAAATGTAACTGCAAAAAAAATTAGAAATAATTTGAAAATAGGGAGTTACTTTTCAATCCCCTAAAGTTCTATTCTGATTTTATAACATTGGAAAAATCATATATATTACCAACCTCTGCACGAGCAGGATACGACACAAGGTCAATTTCTTAAGCGGAGTTCAACAGGTTTGAATTCAAGATTCCTTCTCCTAGACTGGTTACTAGCCATGGTTAAAGACCCAGTTTGCCCTGCTATTTGCCCATAGCTGGAAATGAAACTGAAGCATTTTTATATCATATCATAGCTAATATTGAACAATATTATTTATAAAAACATCTTCAAGCTTGTTTTTACTCCGGACTCATCGAGAGAGGAGCTGAAATAATTTGAATTCAAAACAAAACACATTGATGTTCCAAAAAAGTTTCAAAATAAGCACATCCGCCACACGTTTGGTCAGCGACAATCATGTATACTTAGTGAACAGTTGAATATATATGTATATAGGGCAGTTTAGCTCAGTTGTAGAGCATTTGCCTTGGAACCATAAAATTCTGGATTCGATACTGGTCTTCGAACTCAGTTTATGAGTAGCACAGAGATGTGCAGTGAAGTGAGGAGCTGTTGGATGGTGTGGTGTTCCATCTCAGACACCAAGACAATCTTGTTCTAGCACTAGTGAAAAGCGGATAGACTCCCTCACTGTCTGGCTGATACCACTTTAGGCCACCCCACAGTTTTACTTACTTTTAATTCATATATGATATATATTGTGATTATATCAATTGAGTGAAATAACAAGTTGTGTCAAAAAAGTATCGTGATTTTTACTTTTTGACACACCTTGTATTCTGGGAAAAAGTTCCATTCATTAATTTTTTCAGAATACAAGGTGTGTCAAAATGTACCAAGTTAAAGCTGTAAATTTTTACCAAGATAAAGAAAATCAATGGAATGTTTGTTTTTTTTTTCAGAATACAAGGGTGCTAAAAAGTACAAAAAACTCTGACCATAGGACCTTAACACCCCTTTTGCGATTTCGATTCGTGGGACATTTTTTCCATTTACATCAAAATCCGGTTAATGTTTACAGACATTTTTAGAAGTTTTTAAAAAATATAAAACTAACCCCTAACCCAAAACAACAACTGATTTACAGTGTAAATGAGAAAAGTGTCCTCACGAGTTGAGATCCGGAAGATCATATAGTCCAAAATTCAATACTTTTTGACACACCTTTATGTCTGCATTTTTTGTTTGTGAACTATGTTGGCGTATAATATAAATAATTTGCATGTCTTTTGTATTGTAGATTCCAAGAAACAGATGATACAGAAGTGAAACTCATCTCGATGAATTTAATGATGTAATATGGAGTTAGTACGGATATACTTCTGCTTAAAGGAATTAGGGTATTTTATTTTGGAAAACATTCTTTTTATGCATCTTTCAACACTTGCCAATCTTTCTATAAACATATTTCTTTTTGAGATAATAAAAAATAAACATCTTATTTAAGATCACACTAAAAAATGTAGTCCTTTAAATGGAGAATGGTCTTACAAGTTACCACACACGAACTCTCCAAAATACCAAATGCAAAAACACATAAGCTAAGAAATCATATGTGAAATATACACGTGCAATAAATATAAAATATAATATAAATAATATATATATATAAATATATATGTATTTTGGAAATATTTCAAGATTTGATTGTTTTTATGCTCTTTCACACTTACCAATCCTTTCTATAAACTATCTTTTTCTATTGAGATAATATAATAAAATGTTGTATACTCTTATTCTTATGATCGTCTTGGTATCTATGTCTTCTAGATTTCTTCTCTAATGTCTGGAACTCCATTTGGGACTTCATGTCTGTCTCCTATGGATTTCTCTTAACAAAGCCCCGGTCATGGTAGTTTTGGATGAATAACCAAACTTTGATTTTCGTTAGAATCATATTTATCTGAAAAATCCCCACCAACTTACTGCACAGATTGAGTATGGCAACGCATTTAACCGCGACTTCTCTCCGTAGTTTGACCAATACTGAACTAAACAACTCTTCCTAATCTAAACCAGAAGAGAGCCTTCTTTCTCATTTCCACCGATTCTCATGGTATCCACTGGAAAGAGATCAAGATGAGATCAAGACGTGTCACTCAATCCTCCATGACATCGTACTCAAAGGCCGCTGGCTGATAACTCATTCAGCCATTGGTTTCTACACTAACTGTACATAAGTGTTAGGGTACTAACAATTATGTAACAATAATATAACATCTTATTTAAAAGATCACACTAAAAATGTAGTCCCTTTTAAAGGGAGAGGTCTACAAAGATAATCTCACACCGAACTCTCCAAAATACCAAATGCAAAACACATAAGCTAGAAATCAGATGTAAATATACATGTGCATATATAATATATATATATATATATAAATATATATATATATTTTTTACTTCCCAAAAATATCATAAAATGGTTCTAATAACAATAAGTTAAATTTCAGATAATTTTATGCTAGGAATTTAGCCAACTGATTTCACTTTGAAACAAGACAGTACTATTTTGAAAGTCTCCGTCGAAATACACAAATCTTAAAACTTTTCGAAAACAATACAACTGCATGCTTTAACACAAAAATATCAAAAAAGTGTTCTTAATAACATTTAAGCATTTCAGATAATCCGCATACAATTTAATGCTAGGAATTTAGCCAACTAAAGGAAAACCAACAGTTCTACAGCAGCATTCTATGCAGCTCACATTTAGCTTATTCCAAGATTTTGTTTGGATCCAAATTGAATATAAGTAAAGATGCCGGGCAGCCTAAGTCGGATCAGCGAGGGAGTCTATCCCTTCATAAATAATCATAAAACGTGTTCTTAATAACAATTAAGTTCATTTCAGATAATGCGCATGTACAATTTTATGCTAGGAATTTAGCCAACTAAAGTTGAAATTATACGAGATATTTTCATTTTTTTTTTTTTTCATATCTTTTTTCAGGCTATTATCATGTTGAAGCTACAACTGCCTCAAGATTAATTTTGATACACCTGGAAGTAAGTAATTAAACACTTCTTATTACTTTATAAGAATTAATTGTATGTTAACTCTAACACCTATATTCATTATATATATGTAGAAGGGAAATGAATCCGACAATATGAGGAAAAAAATGAGTAAAGAAAAGAAATGTAGATGGATAAAAATGAATTTATCAATATCACTTTAATCGCATTCACTAACACAGTGTCTTGGTCGTTTACAAATAACGGATTTACGTTATTATTAAAATAATCAGATGGAGTTGAAATGATGATGATAATAATAATAGGAAAAATGCATAAAATGTTAAAAAAATAAAAATACTACTCTGATGAAGGTCGGCAAAATCTGTGTACGGAACGTTTTATGCATTTTTCCTATTATTATTATGGATATACCACAGTATGATAATTTAATTATTACTAAGTTTGATATGTTTACTTAAGAGCTATTGCAAATAGTTCAATATGTAAAAAAAAATATTTTAATCTTGATTTAACTCTTTAGCAGGACCTGTGGATATACTACTGTATGATAATTTGATTATTACAATGTTTGATGTTTACTTAAGAGCTATTGCTAAATAGTTCAATATCTAAAAATATGATAATCTTGACTAGTAGGACCTGTGAATATACTACAGTATGATCATTTAATTATTACTAAGTTTGATATGTTTACTTAAGAGCTATTGCAACTTTAATGTTCGTAGGTAGGATATGTAACATAAGCAACACCAGATAATGAGGATTTACATTTTTGCATTTCATCTTGGATGATTTGGACGGTCTCATTTTTTAACCAAAGGGTGTTGCAAGATGATAACGATCATACTTTTAAGGAACACAAGCATCAATATATAGATTTTTTTCTATGCAAATAATTTTACTTGAACTTTAATATATCTCTAATTTGTCTTTTTTTGTGTGTGTTTTTGTTAGGCCTATGTCTTTTCACATCAATAGTGAAGGAATGCTTGAAGCAACATTTGTACTGGCCACTTTAGCTGGAGATGATTTCTCCAACAGTCAAGTACCACCTTCAGCAAGACAATCAACCTCACAGAATAACACAAGGTAAGCAATATTAAAAACAATTATCTTAAATTGAACTTATAAAAACATATATGATGTTTAAAGTCTCAACCCCTAACTAGTAAGTCAAAACCCACCTAGCAACAGAGGGCATTATTAAGACAATTCATAATAGATAAAATAATACAAGGTAAGCAATACTAAAAACAAATAATCGTAAATTGAACTTATAAAAAACATATATGATGTTTAGGGTCTTAGCCCCTGACTGGTAAGTTGAAACCCACCTAGCAACAGAGGGAATTCTTTAGACAATTCTTAATAGATAAAATAAGACAAGGTAAGCAATAATAAAAACAATAATCTTAATTTGAACTTATAAAAACATATAGGATGTTCTGCCTTCAGCTAGGCTTCCCTTCTTTAAAGGGGCAGGGCTGAATGCCGACGGGATTGACGCATTTTTTGTGCCTACCAGCCATGAGTTTCGGCTTGTGTGTGGGCCCACATAAAAATGTCCTCATAAGTGGGATGAGAGGCAAATACCTTAAAATATTTCTTTCTGATTGGAGCCAGAGCTCCACACTCCATGAGGAAATGTTTGACTGTGCAAGGTGTTTGAGCATAAAAGAGTGCGTAAGTCTTGGATGGCCAATGCTCAGCTGAGCCAGTATTATTTCTTCTTGCAGGATTTTCTATATCCTAGTTTCCATTCACCTACTGTTGGTTTAATTGATAATAATTTGTTCAGTGTACTACTATTCCAACTAAAAGACTTATGTACTGTGAAAAATCTGTCTGTCAAACTCAACAAAAATTTGTAAATTCGCCATCATTGAACTTTCTCGACTTTTTCACTTTTGAGTTATTTTCAGTTGCCTCCCTTTGAAGTGATATTTAGTAAATTGTTATACAGGCTGACTTCTGATTTAGGTCGGAAAATTAAAACGGAAAGTTTTTTGGTGGTACCCAATGACAGTTTAACTACAGTCTATGAATTAACATTTTGCAAATTGGGTTACGGTTTTAGGGGATTAAGGTTGTTTTTAATTACGTATTGCTTAAAAAACAAAAACAATAAAAAAAAAACAAATTACTATACATTTAATTAACCATTAAAATTAATTATTGAATCTATTATTGAGACAGTTGTTTGTGTTAGTATTGCAATGTATAATTTCAATTAAACTTAGTTTAAAAAAATATATTTTTCTACATTAAATGTATAGTAATTTGGTTTTTTTGTTGTTTTTTTTTTAAGCAATACGTAATTAAAAACAACCTTAATCTCCTAAGACCATAACCCAATTCGCAAAAATTCATAGACTGTAGTTAAACTGTCATTGGGAACCACCAAAAAACTTTCCGTTTTAATTTTCCCACCTAAATCAGAAGTCAGCCGTTATACCTTAAAAAATAAGCATATCATAATCTGGGTCCTATCAATATGCCCGCCCTGTCATCTGAGGTGTTAGAATGCACTAACTGCACCTCTGCAGAGGGGTAAGACTCCCCCAAATGGGTCCACCTGTTGGCTATAGGTGGCGACTGTGATGCTTAAGGATAGAACCCAGGTGGATGAGCAGTCCATGACATTCAATATTCCACTTTGGTCGTTACTTGGGCTAGACAGGCGGTTGGAGAAGCCTCCTCTGATCAATCAGCTGGTTACTTCAAGCCCTAGCACCTATATGATTGCCCCAACCCTATTGCCCTTATGGCAAGCCCTAACCCCTTTTTATCATATTGGTGCTAGAAGGTTGTGGCTGAGGGTCTACATGTCCTGGGAATGATGTTAAACTCCATCTGATGGTGAAGTTCCAGTTTTGGAGGTTTGGGGAATGTGGAGCACCCCTTCATCACCATTGCTCCCTGGTCCACTCTGACCCGAAGTGGTGGTACCTGTTAGGGTCCTATTTATGGGTTAAATAGAAAAATTATTTATTAAAAAAAAATTAAGAATTAATTTATTTCAAAACTTAATTGGCATTAAATGACCCACTGAGGTTGATATGCCATAAACAAACTAAACCAAACTAGATAAAATTGTAGGATTAATAACATTCAAATATTGATCCCCTTAAAGTAATATAGTAGTAGTAGTAGTAATAATGATAAAAAATAGCAGCAGTATTAAACACAGTTTTAAGTAAATTTTTATTTTAACTTTTCCACATTTTTACCATGTCAACCCACCTCACACTGTAGTACTGTAAGTGCGCCCAGACTGTATAAAGTTTGAGAACCACTGACATAGATAAACATATAAACAAACACATACATCTCTTATTATAATGGAGATTTGGTGTCTGTTAATCTGTAACCGAAACTATGTCACATAGGATAGAGTATGAGTCTATTATTATAATCATAAGCATTTTCGTTTTGTAAAGACTCACCTTTTTACTTGGTGGAGTTCCTGGTAATCATATCTTCTTCTTCCTCTTCCTCTTCTCTGAATTCTGTCTTTCTTCATCATCTGTGTCTATGTTTGGTGCTAGTAAATTTACACATGGCTAGTAAACTTCCACACTCATTATTATTTTCACTCTTATCTTTTTTTTTTTTTGTTTCTTCTTTAATTTTTTATATATTTGAGTAAATCTGAAATTTTATAGTATCTCATCATAATCTCTTCTTTTCTAATCACAGTAAATCTAAAATTGTTATTTCCTATAAGTCCAACATAAACAAAGGGGAACCACTCTTGACTGATAAATTATTTATTTATTTTCCCATTAAACTAACCCTAAAATCTAACCCTATAACCCTAACCCCATCTTTTTTCCTAGGAGATCAATCAATAAATAAATAAATAATTTATCAGTCAAGAGTGGTTCCCCTTTGTTTATGTTAGACTTATAGGAAATAACCACTGAAATTTTCTTGATTCTAATCATAATCTCTTTTTTTCTAATATCAGGGCATCCAGTAGCAGCAATAAAAAGATGAATGGAGACGATTCCATTTTGGTTGAATGGGATGATATGACCATGGCAGAAGTGGAAGAAATGAGTCTTGTAGAAGCTTATGCCAGCCGTTCACAAGAACCCACAGTTGCCAAAACCAAACCAAATTCTAAGAACCCACAAAAGACAATTCCAAATGGCCACAACCCAAAGAAAACCCACCACAGACCTACGGAGACACCTGAGTCTGAGGATACCAATAGTCCTGTTATTGCTATACAGGTAAATCTTTATCTGTAGCTAATGATTATGTTTGTAGGGAATAAAATTCATGATTATTTCCTATAAGTCTAACATGATCAAAGGGGAACCACTCTTGACTGATAAATTATTTATTTATTTATTTGTTTACTAGGAAAAAAGAAGACTGGGTTAGGGTTAGTGTAATGGGAAAATAAATAAATAATTTATCAGTCAAGAGTGGTTCCCCTTTGATCATGTTAGACTTATAGGAAATAATCATGAATTTTGTATTATTTAGTTTTTACGGACTGTTGTCCTCATCTTTGTTATATACACAACGTTTCAAACAAAGTGCCCTACAGCCTTCTTCAGGTGTTTTTTGTCATTTTTGAGATGAGGCTTGATAATTTGTATTATTTTGATTTTTCGGACTGTTGTCCTCATCTTTATTGTTATATACTCAACGTTTCATCTGATGTGCCCTTTGCCTTTCTTCAGGTTTTTCTTGTCATTTTTAACATGAGGCTTGATAATTTGTATTATTTAGATTTTTTAGACTGTTGTCCTCATCTTTATTGTTATATACACAACGTTTAAAAAAATGTGCCCTACAGCCTTCTTCAGGTGTTTTTTCTCATTTTTGAGATGAGGCTTGATAATTTGTATTTAGATTTTTCGGCCTGTTGTCCTCATCTTTATTGTTATATAACACAACATTTCGGACAATATGCCCTCTGGCCTTCTTCAGGTGTTTCTTGTTGAACCCGGGAATATTCATGTCAAACTCAAGAGCCTTCATGTCGTAATCAGGAGCCTTCACGGAACTTCGAATCTGAACCTTTTATTCAATATTCTGGGGTAGACTGTTCTCATTCCATTAACCATGACTGGGTAAAAAATGTTAAGCTATGTTAAGTATTCTATATTATTTTTTGCCTATAGTCAGGATTGAACATGCAACCTACAGATAATTGTCACTTAGAATTGTATTAACTTAACCCTTCTATCCGTTGCACCATCCATCTATTTCAATTATCAAGCCTCATCTTAAAAATTCATTGGGGTAGATTGTTTTCATTCTATTAACCATGACAGGCAGTGAGAGATAAAGAGATGAGGGTCTTACTTGTTTACTCGACTACTATTTGGCCGCCATAATTTGTTTATGGAATATAAAGCCATATACTTCAGGGCTTATTTATTGAATACAGACAGTGTATGAGATAAATACACTGTATACATATATATATACATACAATTTGTATATATACATATATATATACATATTTTATATATATATATACATACAATTTGTATATATACATATATATATACATATATATACATATAGAAATATATATGTTACATATATATATATATATATATATGTATAATATATAATTATATATTATATATATTATGTTGATATTTATATTATATTGTATTATGTTGATATTTATATTATATATATTATATATATACTATATATATTATATATTACATATATTACATATATATAATATATATGTTACATATATATATATACATATATACATATATATATATATATTAAATACAGGCAGTGTATGAGAGATAAAGAGATGAGGGTCTTACTTGTTTACTTGATTACTCGACTACTATTTGGCCGCCATAATTTGTTTATGGAATATAAAGCCATATACTTCAGGGCTTATTTCTCGGGCTGATTCTGTGGGTTGTTTCTTCGTGTTGGCTTTTTGGGGCAGGTCATTTCTTGTATTAACAAGATCTGCTGTTTTTCTTAAGTCTTTTATTTAAAACAACCCTGCCCATATTCAATCGCGCGGTGAGTGGGACTGAGAGGCGTCCGCTTTCTGCTAGTGACTGCTCGCCACTAAACTAAACTTCTTATGCCTGTATCCATAAAATATGTAAATTAATCAATTAAATTATTTTCTTTTTTACATGGGTTTTATTACATCTTGCTAATAATTTGACTACCTGAGAAGAATTGAGTAAATTAGGCAAATTAACTATGTTAAGTATTCTATGTTATTTTCGCCCATAGTCAGTATTAAACCTGAAACCTACAGATAGTTGACTTGAAGAAGGTCAGAGGGAACATCGTCCGAAACGTTGTGTATATAACAATAAAGATGAGGACAACAGCCTTAAAAATCTAAATAATACAAATTATTAAGCCTTATCTCCAAAATTGATATTATAAATGCTGTACCTTTTAATATAGTATGTTGTATCAATACGTAA
Organism: Doryteuthis pealeii; assembly: GCA_023376005.1. NCBI lineage: Eukaryota > Metazoa > Mollusca > Cephalopoda > Myopsida > Loliginidae > Doryteuthis > Doryteuthis pealeii. Next base: position 56,729,905 of record CM042170.1, read on the forward strand.
CGTGTCAGGTTGAAAATATCCCAACTTTAATAACATTGTTGTTTTGTCTTATCATTATAGCCATGTATAAATTTACTAGTACCAAACATAGACACAGATGATGAAGAAAGACAAAATTCAGACAATAGAGATGAGGAAGAGGAAGAGGAGGAAGAAGATGATATGATACCAGGAACTCCACCAAGTAAAAAGGTGAGTCTTTACAAAACGAAAATGCTTATGATTATAATAATAGACTCATACTCTACCCTATGTGACATAGTTTCGGTTACAGATTGACAGACACTGAATCTCCATTATAATAAGATGTATATGTTTGGGTAATCCTTAACTTTTCCTCGTAAATTCCTACCATAAATTAAATTGAACCCTCATTTTATGTCCGTGTTTTTGCAATAAATGTTTTATTTTTCTTGCACCCGTTATTTTACAATACTAAATATATTTTCTTTATTCTTTAACAAATAAAGAAAATATATTTAGTATTGTAAAATAACGGGTGCAAGAAAAATAAAACATTTATTGCAAAAGCACGGACATAAAATGAGGGTTCAGTTTATTTTATGGTAGGAATTTACAAGGAACAAGTTAAGGATTACCTGTTTTTGTATATATGTTTATCTATGTCAGTGGTTCTCAAACTTTATACAGTTTGAGCGTACTTACAGTACTACAGATAGTTGATAACGCACTGTATACAAAATAGGACTAATATGTTATTAAGTTAACTGTTAAATATAAAAAATAACACATTTAACAAAAGCAAACTTAACATACCTCTATGAAGTTTATTAATTCCTGTGTTAATGAGAAATGTGAGCTTGATAAAACCTTGCAATTTCTTCAATGTTTGGTCTTATGCTTGAGAGACAAACTCACTTTTTACACTTAATTGTTGCAAAGGTTGAAAATCCCAAATCACATAAATATGAGGTGGAAAATTGCAATAAAATGGCCAGTTCTTTTTTAGATATTGACACATGTTTTTTGATAGAAATCCAAAAAAGCTTCAAGAGACAATTCTTTGTATTTAATCATTAATCCATGATCAGAGAACACAGCTGCCAGTTCTTCTTTTTCTGTTAGCGTTAAACTAGAATCTATTACAGTTTCTACAAAAGGGTTTCTAATCCAGTCATATTGCGCAGTGTTAATTGATGCAAAATAATAACTCAAATTTTCTTCTAAAGTTGATAAATAGATTTTTCAGGAATACAACTGAGCGCACCTGAAAAAGCTCTGGGGCGCACCAATGCGCCCTGTCGCACTGTTTGAGAACCACTGATCTATGTATATGTTTGTGCATGTTTTGATTAACGTCTAATTAGTTCTTCTACCTTGTGGTTTCTAGGTGGACGCTCTATTGATGGAGCTAAACCAGAATGCCTAAAAATGAGAACAAACACTGTATAATTAGTGTACTAATGTACCTCATATCCGATGATGACAGCACGCAAATCCTTTTCCTCCAATTTATTTGGTCTCTGATTACGCCTTACTAACTGCCTATGGGGATGTTCAAGTCCTTCAGGTTTCTCTTGATGTTGCCTTTGTACCTGAGCTTTGGTCAACCAATTCCACGTGATCCCTCTCTCAGTTGAGCGTACAGAATCTGCTTTGGTAGTCTGTCATCCCCAACTCTATTTAAGCGGCCAGTCCATCTCAGGTTGCGTTGGACAAGTATTTTGTGCATACTAGGGAGTCCAGTTCTTTTCAGGATGGTCCTGTTTGAAACATGCTACCACCATTTGACATTTAATATACTGCGCAAATGACCCATATAGTAGACATCTAGTCTGTGGGCATCTGCTTTGTATACTGTCCAGGTTTCCATACCATACAGTAATTAGTGTAAATAACCCGTGAACAATGTAACTATCTCTAAAACTTAAGGAACACTAAAAACATACTTTAGTCATATTTTTGTTTATATGTATGGTTAAGTGGACAAAAGTAGACAAACATGGGATGTAAAAGATAGATGTTTTATTGTAGGTAGGGGTGTCGACATTATAACGTTTTGGTCTGTTAGACCTTCTTCAGGACAGTGGATTGAGTTCTTGCTTCAACGGTTGTCATTCTCATACTGTTGAGTTAGGAGGTCGTGAATAGGGGAGGGGTCAATTGCTGGTGCTACTAGGAGTGTTTAAGTTGGTAGTGGGAGTTTCATTTTTTTTTAACAGGCCGAAACATTATAACTTTGACATCACTACCTAAAATAAACATCCATCTTGTACAACATCCCGTGTTTGTCTACCTTTCTCCACATATTGTCGGATTAATTTCCTCTTATTTCTCCCATGTATGTTTATATATATGTTTACACATGATTTGATTAATGTATAATTTGTTTTTCTATTCACAGTTCAAATCTCTTTTCTTTGGAAGTTCTCAAGCGTCCGATGTCGGTCATAAGCCGACACCAGTTGTGCTTGCTGAAGATACAGATGATGATGACTGACCTGAAAAAACAAAGGTTTTTTTTCCTTTTTTTTTTTTCTCCTTTTTTTTTCTCCTTTTTTTTTTTTTCCTTTTATTTTTTTCCTCCTTTTTTTTCCTTTTATTTTTTTTCCTCCTTTTTTTCCTTTTATTTTCCCAATTTTTTTTTTTTCATTTTTTCTTCCTTTTTTTTTTTCCCTTTTTTAAAATTTTTAATTTAACTGAAAAGTGACAAAATGAAACCATCTTTTTTTTTCCTTTTTTTTATTTTCCTCCTTTTTTCCCTTTTTTTTTTTTTTCCTTTTTTCCCTTTTTTTTTCTTCCTCTTTTCTTCCTTTTTTTTAAATTTAACTGAAAAGTGACAAAGTGAAACCATCTTTTCCTCTTTTTGACTCTGAAATGAAATATCTGATAAAATCTCCAACACAATTTATTGTTATTGTTTTACAAAATCTGAGATTTTTTTTAAGGCCAACTAATGAAGATCAAAAATACCAAAGAATTCTGAACTTAATCATAAATATCCGGACACCCTCACCCCCCCTCCCAGAAAGGCAGCATACTAAAAATATTTGATTTATTATTTCTACTCACAGAAATTGATTCCTAATAATGAAAGTCAAGCGACAGCAAGTCTCTTTTTTTTTATGATCCAGCATCCATTTTCACAATTCTAGTTATGCAGTCTAAATCAATCCGATACGGCTGCCATCTTCTTACACTGTCGGTTTCAACTCTGATCCTTCAACCTCTTGTGCTAGGCTCTCCGGATCCCCGATTGTTAACCTCTCTTTGTAAGGTTCTCCGGATCCCCAATACTTTTACCTCTTTTTTTTTAGGCTCTCTGTATCCCCGGATTCTCCAACCTCTCTGTAAGGCTCTCTGGATCCTTTGCAAGGTTCTCAAGATCCCCATTTTTATCGACCTCTCTTTGTAAGACTCCCCGGATCCAATATTCTTCAACCTTTCTGTAAGGCTCTGTGGATCACCCCCCGGATCCTATATTCTTCAACCTTTCTGTAAGGCTCTCTGGATCCCCCCGATTCTTTGACTTCTCTTTCTAAGGCTCCCTTCTGGATCCCCTATTGTTCACAATCCCCCTCTTTGTAAGGATCTTCGGAACTATTTCAAGTATGCCAATTTTCCCTTTTCTTAAAAGGTACAGATATATATATATATATATATATATATATATATTTTTTTTTTTTTTTTCAGAATTACTTTTTCTTTCAATTGGAACAGCAATATCCACTAACAAATCTTCTTCTGTTTCATGAATCTGGTCTGGATTTCTTCTCTGGATTTGACAATCCATCTGAATTTGATGCATTTTTATTCTCGAGTACAGATTCTGATTTCAGCACGCACCATTAACTTGCACAATCCAATTCTAGTCATTTGCACAATTCCCAATAGATCACCTCTTCCTTCCCATCATGCCTGCCTTTGTACTCCTTCTGAGCCAGTTTGCTGTACTTGCTTATTATATGATTAACAGGCTTATTTTTATCTCCACATCCAGTCTGTATTTATGCAGGTACTGGTGGTGTAGGGGTCATCATTGTAGGAAATGAACTTAGCAACCAGAGTTCAAATCCTGGATGAGGCTGTTTGCATTTCACTTTGCACTTATACTCTTAGAAAAGGTATGAATTTACCTATTCTCCCTGTAAGTATGGGTAAATAGTAGGACAGACTCGGCTATTTGATTTTGGTATGGTAACTGGTCAGAAGGAAAACTCTGAATTCAAACCAAAGGAGCTCTCTTCTCATTAGTCAAAACTACCTTTGAGAGCTCCTCCCTCCAGCTATGGGTAAATAGTAGGGCAGACTGGGCTCTTTAACCTTGGTATATGGCAACCAGCCTAGGAGAAGGAAAACTCTGAATTCAAACCTGGAGATGTATGGTCTCCACCGAGCCATTCTTGCCCAAGACACACTACATGAGAGTAGCGCCTCTGTAACCAAAACGAGGTTATAGGATATGTATCTAGTCTTTATTTATTATTTTGCAGTGCATTGTTTATTTTGGCCCACTCTCCAATCTCTCTCTTTACACTCACTGAGAAAATTAACCTATATAAGAAGCAGTCAATCAAGATATATAGGGTAAACTATAATGATAATAATAATAATAATAATATCTTTTCAGCTAGTATATTAGGTCTGAGACCTGTCAGCTGTTCCTTACAAATATTCATTTTAAATCCACTGAATATTTAATGTCATTCCACAGATTATCCAACTTTGCCTTGAAGGAGTTTAGAGATGGGGCATTCACTACTGATGATGGTAGTTTATTCCATGTATTCACCACTCTGTAGCTAAAATAATTTTGTCTTGCGTTTGCTTTACAAGATTTTTTAAGGAGTTTTAATTCATGTCCCCTTGTATAGGTATTTTGAGCAATGTTTAGTAGGTCAGAGTTTGCTGAATAGAAACCATGCGTGTATTTGTAGGCTTCGATCATATCCCCTCTCATACGTCGGAAAACCAGACTTGGTAGGTCAATGTTCCTAAGTCTTTCTTCATATGAAAGGGATTTTAAATTATTCACTAATTTAGTAGCTCTCCTCTGGACACATTTTAAATGCTATTTTCTCAGATTACGAAAGCGACGTACTAAGTATATTTATTACATAACTGGTATACAGAAGTTTTACATATGATCTAAGATTTGAATATTATGTCCTTTTTTTATCATATGGGTGCTAGAAGGCGGTGGCTGTGGGTCTACATGTCCTGGGAATGACGTTAAACTCTATTTGATGGTGAGGTTCCAGGTTTGGGGAATGTGGAGCACCCCTTCATCACCATTGCTCCCTGGTCCACTCTGACCCAGAGTGGTAGTACCTGTAGGAGTCCAATCTATGGGTTAAATAGAAAAATGTATTTATAAAAAAAATGTATTATCCATTAAGAATTGATTTATTTCAAAACTTTATTGGCATTAAATGACCCACTGAGGTTGATATGCCGTAAAACAAAACAAACCAAATATTATGTCCTTGAGATGGTCACCAACATGATGAAAATATTTGAGAGCTCAATTTCTCATATCACGTCCACAGTTCTCTGTACTACGAGATGTTCAAGGTCGACCTGGGTATTTTCTCTTCCTGGCATTGCCTGTCACTTGGAAATTTGTAACAGTACGAAGGATCACCTTTCGGAACGGTGCCTCTCGCTTTCCAAAATACTGTCGGAATTTTCTTTGGGCTGCAACGATGGATCTTTGGCTGGCAAAGTATTCTTCGACTACATATGCAATTTCTCTTTTTCTCAATTTTTCTTTTTAAGGAGAGAAAGACTGCATTTCACATCACTCTAATACCCCTGGGAAATGTATGCACCCAACTATTCTCCCTTCAGCTATGGGTAAATAGTAGGGCAGACTAGGCTCTTTAACTGTGGTTAGGCAACCCGTCTTCAAAGCTGTCAAACTCTGCTTAAGAAATTGACATTATGTCACATCCTACTCATGGGAGTTTAAATATGTACAAGGATGGCTTTGGTTTTGAATAACCCATACAGGTTGATATGTCATTAAACAAAAAAGAAAACAAAAGAAACCAAACAAAACCTATATTATAGTTTTTATATATTTTCTCCTATTTTTTAAGTGTCCAGGGTAAGATATTAAATTGCATCTAGTGGTAAAGTTCCAATTTTGGATCTCTGGGGAATGTGGACTACCCTTCATCGCCCTTACTCCCAGGTCCATTCTGACCCGGAGTGGTAGTACCTATTAGGGTCCCATCTATGGGTTAAATAGAAAAACTGAGTTTTAAAAAAAATGAGTTTGAAAAAAAAAAACAACATTTGAATACCATCAAGAATGAATAAAACAAAACGCCTTCAGCAGAAAATGACCCAACAAGGGTTGACATGCCGTAAAATCCAACCAACCTAATTTTTTTTATCACAATTTAAAAAAGAGAGGGAACGGTAAAGACTTTCACTGTAGCAGTATTATTTGTTATATACCCACATGTTGGGCATACACAGAAGTGTTCTTTTGTGTCAGAGAGAGAGAGAGAGAGAGAGAGAGAGAGAGAGAGAGAGAGAGAGAGAGAGAGAGAGAGGGGAGAGGTAAACAGATAGGTTATCAAAGAGATGAGATGCATAACTTACTTTCTTTCTTCTTCACTTGTTTGGCCATTCGATCATTTAGCTTCTATTCTTTCTCATTGGTTGTTCATCTTGATTCATTTTCTGTCTTGGCCGGTCTTCTAACTAAAGCATGCATCAACCAACAACGCCATACTATTCTTTTAAAAACCTTTTATTTACTTAACGTTTGAATTTCAAAGATAAATTGATTCAAAATGAGATTAGAAGGGGGTGCACATGTTATATACCCACATGTTGGGTATATACACAAGTGTTCTTTTACTGGAGACGAGAGAGAGGTAGACAGGGTATCAGAGAAATGAGATGCATAACTTACTTACTTTCTTCACTTGTTTGGCCATTCGATTGTCTATCTTCTATTCTTTCTCGTCATGTTGACTTCTATCTTGTTGGTTGTTTATCTTGATTCATTTTCTTTCTTGGTCGGTCTTCTAACTAAAGCATGCATCAACCAACAACGCCATACTGTTCTTTTAAAAAAAACTTTTATTTACTTAACTAAGTTTCTTTTCTTACTAACTAACACACAGCGCGTGTGCAGTGAGTCCAACTAAGCAAGAAACGTCTTTCTTGCTTGAGATCCTCGTTGGAACTCATGACTAACTAGCTCTCACGTGACTTCACGGGTTTTCTGCCTCTGGGGTCAAAGGTCCCCAACCGTCTGTAAATTTCCATTTACACTACACAGTGTTGTCAGTAGTCTATGCTACCATAGATTATGCAACATATTGACACCAATGATGATGATGATAATGTTGTTATTTTCATTTTATAGAAAAATTAACTTTTCATCGGAGTATAAAGGAGACTTACTGTCATTTGACTTTCATTATGTTAGATTGTTACTAATAAAAGTTTTGGGTCACTATTCACAGCCTTTCTTTTAATGGAATGATAGGATATCTTCACCTGGCTATGAATTTTAAATGTACTAGCAAGAATAGGTAATCTGAACATTAGTTACATAAATGAGAGTAATCTCCCTTCATTTGTTTCACTTTGAGGAAGCTGTTATGTTTTGGTCATCCATTTTCATTTCACTGTAAATCTACACTGAAAATACGAATTTGTTCGAATCAATACAACTGCATGTTTTAACATGAAAATATCATAAAATGTGTTCTTAATAACAATTAAGTTAATTTCAAATAATGCGCAAGCACAATTAAGAACATATTTATTTATTATTTGGATTATTCGGACTATTGTCCTCATCTTTATTGCTATCTGCACAACATTTTGGCCAATGTGTCCTCCAGCTTTCTTCAGGTATTTCTTGTTGGACTCAGGAACCTTCATGTAATCATGAGCCTTCTCGGAACTTCGAACAGAACCCTTTATTTAATCCACAGGGATAAACTGTTCTCATTCCATTAACCATGTAACATAGAAAAATTAACACAGCTTAAAACTTGTATCTGGTCATGGAAAAATAATAAAGATGAGGACAATAGTCCGAATAATACAAATTATCAAGCCTCATCTCAAAAATTAAGAGAAATAGTATAGATAACAATAAAGATGAGGACAATAGTCTGAATAATCCAAATAATACTAATTATCAAGCCTCATCTCAAAAATTAAGAGAAATAGTGTAGATAACAATAAAGATGAGGACAATAGTCCGAATAATCCAAATAATCAAGCCTCATCTCAAAAATTCAGAGAAATAGTATAGATAACAATAAAGATGAGGACAATAGTCTGAATAATACAAATAATACAAATTATCAAGCCTCATCTAAAAAATTCAGAGAAATAGTGTAGATAACAATAAATATGAGGACAATAGTCCAAATAATACAAATAATCCAAATTATCAAGCCTCATCTCAAAAATTCAGAGAAATAGTGTAGATAACACTAAAGATGAGGACAATAGTCCGAATAATACAAATAATCCAAATTATCAAGCCTCATCTCAAAAATTCAGAGAAATAGTGTAGATAACAATAAAATGAGGACAATAGTCCGAATAATACAAATAATCCAAATTATCAAGCCTCATCTCAAAAATTCAGAGAAATAGTATAGATAACAATAAAGATGAGGACAATAGTCCGAATAATACAAATAATTCTAATTATCAAGCCTCATCTCAAAAATTCACAGAAATATGAAATTAAGCAAAGATATCCCGTCCCTAAAAGTCTAATTGACCCTAAAACCTATTTTTTAACTTTGATTCTTATTTTACTCAGGTGTGTCCCCACAGTCATTCGATATCTAAAAAATCTGATTGTATTTTTATAATGAAATAAAAAAAAAAATGGGGTGGCCTAATGTTGGTATCAGCCAGGCAGTGAGGAAGCCTACCCTGTTTTTTCTAGCGCTAGACCAAGGAGATTGTTTTTGTCTGAGGTGGAGTGCCACACCTACCATCAGCTCCTCACTTTACTGCTCAGATCTCTGTGATACTTATACACTGAGTTGTCGAGAGCCAGCATCGAACCAGGAACCTTGCAATTCCTTGGCAAGTGCTCTCAGGAATTGTATCAAAAGGTTGATAAAATATTTGGTTATTTCCTATAAATCTAACATAAACAAAGGGGAACCACTCTTGACTGATAAATTATTTATTTTCCCATTAAACTAACCCTAAACCCTTACCCTAACCCTAAACCTTGCTGCATGGGCAACAGCTAATCCCCCATATGAACCCGTCCAGGCTATGTAGTTCAAAGAGAGGGGGAAAAAAAAAACTTTGACACTACTCCTTCGTCTCTCGTAGACAGAAGACTGCCAACCAACAAATGAATAAATAATTTATCAGTCAAGAGTGGTTCCCCTTTGTTTATGTTAGACTTATAGGAAATAACTAAATATTTTGTGTATTGTAAAAATATAAATCATCTATTGCACATAAACTTAACTAAATTCTATGCAAAATGAATATTCACTAGTAAAATGTCATAAAAGGGGTAGGATGGGGTTTATTGTCTGACTCCCCAAAAGGGGAGTGCTGAGGGGATGATGCACATTTTACACTGGCCACTGCATTAGTTTCAGCTTGTGCGTGATTACCCATGTCAAGAAGACCTTGTGTTAGTTCGGCCTGGAGAGAAGGGGGGGGGGGTCAGAAAAAAATGCATTTTGTATCATACAAGAAATGGTATGACATCTGAAAATATTCAAAAATTATTTTTAAAATATGAAATAACTAAGAAACTCCTGTCTTTTCTATGAACAAATTATTTTTGTTGATTTTTTTTTTTTTACTGATAATAAAATTTCTATTTTTCAATATTGTTGTTTTTTGTTTTATCTATGAATTTAAAAAAATATTTCTTACATTCATCACGTGATTTCAAAATGTTTTTTACGTGATTTCAAAATGTTTTGTTTTTTTACGTGTTTCTGATTTCATGTTTTTTTTACATGTTTCTTACATTCAACACGTGATTTCAAATGTTTTTTACGTGTTTCTTACATTCATCACGTGATTTCAAAATGTTTTTTTACGTGTTTCTTACATTCATCACGTGATTTCAAAATGTTTTTTTACGTGTTTCTTACATTCATCACGTGATTTCAAAATGTTTTTTTACGTGTTTCTTACATTAATCACGTGATTTCAAAATGTTTTTTTACGTGTTTCTTACATTAATCACGTGATTTCAAAATGTTTTTTTACGTGTTTCTTACATTAATCACGTGATTTCAAAATGTTTTTTACGTGTTTCTTACATTAATCACGTGATTTCAAAATGTTTTTTTACGTGTTTCTTACATTCATCACGTGATTTCAAAATGTTTTTTTACGTGTTTCTTACATTCATCACGTGATTTCAAAATGTTTTTTTACGTGTTTCTTACATTAATCACGTGATTTCAAAATGTTTTTTACGTGTTTCTTACATTCAACACGTTTTTCAAAATGTTTTTTTACATGTTTCTTACATTAATCACGTGATTTCAAAATGTTTTTTACATGTTTCTTACATTAATCACGTGATTTCAAAATGTTTTTTTACATGTTTCTTACATTAATCACGTGATTTCAAAATGTTTTTTACATGTTTCTTATATTCATCACGTGATTTCAAAATGTTTTTTACATTCATCACGTGATTTCAAAATGTTTTTTTTACGTGTTTCTTACATTCATCACATGATTTCAAAATGTTTTTTTTTACATGTTTCTTACATTCATCCCACAATTTCAAAATGTTTCTTACATTCTACCCAAGATTGATCTACACTGTTTGTTTATTTTTGTAAGCTGATAGACCAAGTAAGTTAAGGACTAAACTTGCAAAACGTCGTCAAAATTAAAATGGAAAATTTTGGCAACACATCAAACTAAATTTTGAAATTAAAATTAATTCTAAAAATCTGATTCAAAATACTTGAACTTTTTTTTTTTTGGTAAGTCAGGTTAGTAATTGTTTTATTTCAACAAATTTTGAAATATTTTCTAAACTAAAATATTTATGTGCAGTTTAGAAAATATTTCAAGATTCGTTAAATAAATGAAATAAAACAATTACTAACCTGACTTACCAAAAAAAAAAAGTCAAGTATTTTGAATCGGATCTTTAAAATTAGTTTTAATTTCAAAAATTTAATTTGATGTGTTGCAAATCATCGTCAAAATTTCCCGTTTTAATTTTGATGATTTGCAAGTAGAGCCAAATTAAGATAAAAAAAAACCAAATATATCAAATTGGAAGGTAATTAAAAAATAAACAAATTTTTTCTGCATTTTCATTTTTTTGGGTGAAATTAAAATAATACAATAACATAAATTACAATTATAACTCTCAAAATCGATGTTTTGTTTATAACTCTAAAAATCGATGTTTTGTTTATTGTTCTCTTTATCTCCCATCACAAAAGTACAGATAATTAGTAGTTCTATTATGTTCTCTTCTTTATTTTTCAAATGAATTACAAGCTGTTACTTGATCTGTGTGAGAGCTAAAAATTGGGGTACAAGCGAGCTTCAAATATGCATATGTTAACAAGTTAACAAAAATATTTAACCGCCCTATTGGCTGGGGATGATAGAATACACAAAACTGCACCAAATGGGACCACCTGTTGGCTGTGGGTGGCAAACCATGATGCTTAAGGACGGAGTCTTGATGGATGAGCAGTCCATGACTTTCAACACTCCACTTAGACCCTTATTTAGGCTAGATAGGCGGTCGGAGAGACACCCTCCGAACAATCGGCTGGTCACGTCAAACCCTAGCACGTATATGATTTCCTCAACCCTATTGCCCTTATGGCAAGCCCCAAGCCCTTTTTTATCATATGGGTGCTAGAAGGCGGTGGCTGAGGGTCTTCATGTCCTGGGTATGACGTTAAACTCTATCTGATGGTGAGGTTCCAGTTCTGGAGGTCTGGGGAATGTGGGCACCCCTTCATCACCATTGCTCCCTAGTCCACTCTGACCTGAAGTGGTAGTACCTGTTAGGATCCCATCTATGAATTAAATAGAAAAATGTGTTTATAAAAAAATTGACTATCCATTAAGAATGAATTCATTTCAAAACTTTGCCGGCATTGAATGACCCACTGAGGTTGATATGCCGTAAGACAAAACAAACAAACAAAAATATATTTCCAAATTCATTATACCAAAGAAAAATATTATTTATTAAAAAAACAAAACATTAAAAATATTACAGAACATAATTCATTACATTCTATTTTATGTTTTTATACAATACAGTGCTATTTTTCTTCCTATTAAAACATAATAGGGTGTTTGGGGACTGGAACGGATTAATGGCATTTCAGTTTATTTCAATGGGCAAAATTGATTTGATATACGAGTAAATTCAGTTATGAGCAGAACGAATTAAACATGTAAGTCATGGTACCATTGTACCAGCCTTTAAATCACTCCTTTTTGTGGACTAAATATGTGGTTATTTCCTATAACTCCAACCTAAAAAAAAGGAACCACTCGAGCTGATAAATTATTTATTTATTTATTGAAAAGATATTTATAGGAAAAAAGAGACGGGATTAGGGTTAGGGTTTAGGGTTAGTTTAATATGAAAATAATAGGTAGATTAATTAACAGATAAAATACATTCAGAGTGGTTCCCCTTTTTTAGGTTGGAGTTATAGGAAATAACCAAATGTCTTGTTAACCACAGGAAAGAGAAGACCAGTCAAATCAACTTACAAAATTCAAGGGAGATAACCTATATCAGTAGTTAGTAACTAAATAAGACAAGGGAGATAATCAATGTCTAACAAAATAATAACAAGGGAGATAATTCAGACTTGTAATGTCAGTTTTTTATAGGTTTTCATTATTGGATTGGAAGTTATAGAATTTCACATGAACACAGACACATTATAAACACAATTTGACATGATGTTCATGCGTTTTACCTACTGCGATCGTCTCAGTTATTGTAAAATAGCAGGGCTACCCGGTTTTGCCTAGGATTTAAAAAGTTAAAAATAAATAAATCTCTTATCTATATCTATACATCTTGTCATAATGGAGATTGTGTATTTGTCTGTCTGTAACCAAAACTTTATCACTACTCAAGTCACAATTCCCTTAGTTATTTACATCACATTCTCCATGATTTTATTTTTATTTAAACCTCAATTACTAATAAAATAGTCTTTTATACTGTTGGACTTATTTGCATATTAATAAAATGCAATTGTATTTATATATACAACAAAATAGCGGTTTGCAATGTGAATGGGAAGGCTAATTTTCATATGATATAAAAAATTTGATTTTAATAAATATGTGCTTAGTATTATAGAATTTTAATTCTTCTGTAGATGAGAGATTTTATTTCGAAATATTAAGAATAAATCACAGGTTAACAAACAACACCACTGTTACCTTATTTTTTCTTTACACTTGCATTGTGATAGCCTTCAAAACCAACCACCAAACCAAATAAATAAATAAAAAGATGGTATTTATTCAGAGAGAATTATCACATACAACAAAGATAGACACAGAAGAAAAACTTTAAATGGAAAGTTCAGAAATTATTTTATATCATAAATGATTAGGGAGAAGAAAAAAAAGTTGAAGGTCGGATTGAGAAACAAAACTCAATTTTCACCTGACTTATCTTTTTCATGTACCGTATTTGACGGCATATAGGACGCATTTTTTCTCCAAATTTTGGCTCAAAAAATTACCATCTTATACATCATAAGTGAAGTTTGAGACCTCCCGTAGGCCTAGACTAATCTTCTCTATGATGCTCACTAACCCAGCTTACGCTCAGTACTTTTACCTACCCTAAACTCCATACATCTTTATTTTATTGCTGGTATTGTTATAATTAAGCACAGCTAGACTGTTTTCAACAATATTTTATGCTAAAAACTTTTTTTCCTGAATCTGAATTTAACCTGCTGAAGTGGAGGTTAATATATATGCCGTCAAATACGGTATGTGTGTCCACATGATGATTAAAAAAACTTGGTGATGTCTGAAATTAAATGAAATTTATTGTGTACAGTGCTCAGGTACACCACAACTCATCAAAGTCTCATGTCAAGAACACAGAATAATGTATTAGTGTCAGGAACATGAACAGTTTACAGTAGTAATATGCATGTATGTGTGCACGCGCGTGCGCAGGGGCATTAGGTATAGTGTCGGTGGACTACTATGGAGGCTTTGAAAGATTCAGTGTTTCGGCAGCCTACAACAGACGCGGGCAGCTTATTCTATGCGTCCGCAATTCTGAGCATGAAGAAATGTTTCCAAAAGTCACGTGAGTCCTTTTCATATGGAATGTTTTTTTCTTGTATATTCATTCTGGTTTTCTCTCGGTATTTTGGAGATATTCTTTATCTTCACTCTCTGGTCTGTTGATTCTCAACAGGTTTATTTGGGTACGTAGAAAAGCTTCTGTGTTTAACAGCAGCTCTTCTGCATACCCCAATAAACTGTGTCAGGTCGCTCAATGTGCTACTAGTACTACGTAACCCAATACTACCTGTTTCATAGTTGGATCATCGGTGACTAAACTGGTAACCCCACTGATATTTTCTGGTAATATTGATATTTTCTGCTTGGGTTGGTATTTTCTTAGCTGGATCTTCTGTTATTCTGGATCTGGGATCTGGTAGATGTTTCTTAATAAAAAGCTGGATCTTCTATTATTCTGGATCCATCTGTGGATCTGGTAGATGTTTCTGGATCTTCTATTGTTTTGGATCTGGTAGATGTTTCTTAATAAAAGCTGGATCTTCTTTATTCTGGATCCATCTGTCTTTGGATCTGGTAGATGTTTCTTAATAAAAAGATCTTCTGTTATTCTGGATCCATCTGTCTTTGGATCTGGTAGATGTTTCTTAATAAAAAGCTGGATCTTCTATTATTCTGGATCCATCTGTCTTTGGATCTGGTAGATGTTTCTTAATAAAAAGCTGGATCTTCTATTATTCTGGATCCATCTGTCTTTGGATCTGGTAGATGTTTCTTAATAACTATCTTCTATATTCTGGATCCATCTGTCTTTGGATCTGGTAGATGTTTTCTTAATAAAAGCTAGATCTTCTGTTATTCTGGATCCATCTGTCTTTGGATCTGGTAGATGTTTCTTAATAAAAAGCTGGATCTTCTATTATTCTGGATCCATCTGTTTTGGATCTGGTAGATGTTTCTTAATAAAAAGCTGATCTTCTATTATTCTGGATCCATCTGTCTTTGGATCTGGTAGATGTTTCTTAATAAAAGCTGGATCTTCTGTTATTCTGGATCCATCTGTCTTTGGATCTGGTAGATGTTTCTTAATAAAAAGCTGGATCTTCTGTTATTCTGGATCCATCTGTCTTTGGATCTGGTAGATGTTTCTTAATAAAAAGCTGGATCTTCTATTATTCTGGATCCATCTGTTTTTGGATCTGGTAGATGTTTCTTAATAAAAGCTGATCTTCTGTTATTCTGGATCCATCTGTCTTTGGATCTGGTAGATGTTTCTTAATAAAAAGCTGATCTTCTGTTATTCTGGATCCATCTGTCTTTGGATCTGTAGATGTTTCTTAATAAAAAGCTGGATCTTCTATTATTCTGGATCCATCTGTTTTTGGATCTGGTAGATGTTTCTTAATAAAAGCTGATCTTCTGTTATTCTGGATCCATCTGTCTTTGGATCTGGTAGATGTTTCTTAATAAAAAGCTGGATCTTCTATTATTCATCTGTTTTTGGATCTGGTAGATGTTTCTTATAAAAGCTGGATCTTCTGTTATTCTGATCCATCTGTCTTTGGATCTGGTAGATGTTTCTTAATAAAAAGCTGATCTTCTGTTATTCTGGATCCATCTGTCTTTGGATCTGGTAGATGTTTCTTAATAAAAAGCTGGATCTTCTATTATTCTGGATCCATCTGTCTTTGGATCTGGTAGATGTTTCTTAATAAAAAGCTGGATCTTGTGTACTGATACATTAATAGGATTTGAGTTTTCCCTTAAGAGATTTTTTTTTTCAGCCATTTGCAATTCGTAAAATATCAACATTCAAATCTTCTTAACTCATAGCTGGGCTGGACATGGCTTGTTTTAGTATTCCATTAACAAACAAGACCTGCTTGTTTCTTAATAAAGCTTTATTTTCACCCCTGCCCATTTGATTCTGCCGCTGGGGGAGAAATATCATCATACAGATCCACCCACTCTGAAATCTGGGTCGCATCTCAACTAAAATAAAACTTATTCTCACAGCGCCTAATCCTACGCCTTCAAGTGGGTAAAGGTTATTACCCATCAGCAACTGTCGGGTAACTTTTCCATAGACCCAGTCATTTTTAATCTAACGGACCTTATTTAAAATATTAACTACAGGTACGTTCATAATTTATAAGCTGATTATATATAAATAATGTAATGTTACTATAGATTAGTTGGCTTGGTTGGATTTGGTGGTTAAAAAAAAAAGGGTACAAATAAACATGACAAATGTAAGTGAACATTTTTTTTTAAATGAGATTATTCAGACTGTTGTCCTCATCTTTATTGTTATATACACAACAAGAACACCTGAAGAAGGCTGGAGGGCACATTGTCCGAAATGTTGTGTATATTACAATAAAGATGATGACAATAGTCTGAATAATAACATTTTTGGGTTTTTTTTTTTTAAATGAGATTATTCAGACTGTTGTCCTCATCTTTATTGTTGCTTGAAGCCTAAAGGATGGCCCATAAAAAAAACGTAACAAAACATGGGAACCTTCTTTTCGAACTTTGGTTCTCAAGTTCAACAAGAAACACCTGAAGAAGGCTGGAGAGCACATTGTCCGAAACGTTGTGTATATTACAATAAATATGAGGACAATAGTCTGAATAATACAAATTATCAAGCCTCATCTTAAAAATTCAGAGAAATAGTAAAAGAAAAAAAAAAAAGAAAAAAGGTTATTTCCTATAACTCCAACATAAACAAAGGGGAACCACTCTTGACTAAATCCTACTCCTAACCCCGCCTTCTTTTTTCCTAGTAGATCAATAAATAAATAAATAAATAATTTATCAGTCAAGAGTGGTTCCCCTTTGTTTATGTTGGAGTTATAGGAAATAACCAAAATAAATTCAGATGAATCACAAAAATATACATTAGAATTTAGTTTATTTTTCTTTCATTAAACTTTTCATTTATCCTTTACAAATAATTTGTAATACATTCAGAAAATATACTGACATACAGATGACACACAGACAGATATGAGCATCCATTTTGATAACGTTTGGGTATTTTTTATTTTATTTTACTCTTTCTCTCTCTCACACACACACACACACACACACACACACTAAATACAGCCTCGTATTATTTAATTTTTGAAGCCAGTTATCATCTACATACAAATGCACAATAGCGCGCAAGAGATAATATCAATAGAATTCCATTTTATATATAAATAGCAGTTATTTCCTATAAGTCTAACATAAAAAAGGGAACCACTCTTGACTGATAAATTATTTATTTATTGATCTACTAGGAAAAAAGAAGACTGGTTAGACTTAAGGGTTAGTTTAATGGGAGAATAAATAAATAATTTATCAGTCATGAGTGGTTCCCCTTTGTTTATGTTAGACTTATAGGAAATAACCTAAATAGCATTAGATGTCAGAAACTCCTAAAGTAGCCTAACCCTAACTTTAGCATCTCAAAGGTTTTGGGTATTTCCATGAAAAGTAAAGTAAGTCAGTGGAACGGCCTATTGTCGATATCAGCCGGACAGTGAGGGAGTCTACCCCCTTTATGCTAGCAATAAACCTGGGAGATTATTTTTGCATCTATCATCAGCTCCTCACTTCACTGCACAGATCCCTGAGCTGATATTTTCCGCATACCCCACTTGTACGGGTCAGGCACAAGGCCCTATTAACGTGGGACCACCCACAAACCGAAGCTCATGGGGTGGCAGGTGAAAAATTGCATCGATCTCGTCGGCATTCCCCCTCAAGGGGGGCGCCTCAGGCACTGGGCAATAAACCCAGCCCTGTCCCTTTAAATCGAGGGGGCAGGTGTTGCCTGGGGGGATGGCCCCCTGGGATCGACGCTATTATTATAACCTCACCGGTCCAGCGGCTGAAGCTCACCGGACCCCCAGTCGAAACCGGGATCCCTGAGCTACTCATACGCTGAGTTAGCAAGGGCCGGTATTGAACCTGGAACCATGTTGTTCTTAGTCGAATGCAATTCTAATGATATTATCTCTTGTGCACTATTCTGCATTAGTACCGCCATCTATTATGCATCTGACAAATTGGGAGTTCAAACTTTTATATCATGGGACAAGTGAATATGTTTTAAATTTGGAGAAATTTTCTTGACATGATTTTTGAAAAGTTGCCCGATATAGAGATTCAGAAACGACATGCATTCTTGTTATTTGCTCATCAAGACACAAAAAATGTCCTCGGGCAAGGTGTGAGTAGGATACAAAAAACATACCACAAAGTTTAGATGCTGGTTTTAGGGCCAAACCAATGAATAACAAAAAACTTTTCAAATTGAACTTTCAATTTTGTTTACACAAGAGAAATATCAGCAGTTTAAAATTCATGTCTCTTCAGGAATGCAACAAAGTATAACATCTCGCATCTACAATATGGAAACTTATTTGGGGATTTAAATAAAATCAGAAGAAAGGCATATTTATCTATCTATCTATCTATCCATGATGGCAGCAAACTCGTATTCAAGTATTGCCATTGCTTGATATATAAAAAAAAAAAATTAAAAAAAATGTTCAACAGTTCAAACACGTGTCTGTGGATGACTTATTAATATATATATATATATATATATATATATATATATCCAAAAGTCCAGAGAAGAAATCTTACTTGCGACATAGGAGTGTTTTTAAAACAACTTGTCGCAGTTTGAGAGCTCAATGTGTGCTCTTATTGTTAGAGTCACAGAGCAAATTGATCTGATGAGTCGGGAGAATTAGACATTTTGTCTAAGCTCCCGAAATAGTCTATAATGCAAAATCTCTAAGTCTTTTGTTATTTCTTTAATTATATATATATATATGATGATGATGGCAACAAACTCGTGTTCAAGTATTGCCATTGCTTGATATATAAAAAAAAAATGTTCAACAGTTCAAAGAATATAATGGTGAGCTTCAAAAAGTTCAACAATGAGCTGCACGAAAGTGGCTCTTTAGTCCTGCCAAAGTCTTGCACACCTTCCCACAATTACAGGTAATTCCAGGGAGCACAGGGTATTTTATTAGTCCATCCCGCCGATGCACATATTGGTGACTGATCAGGCCAGCCTTGCTCATACATAGCCTTCCACACTGGCCACATAGTAGACCGATTTGAAGCCCTTGGTTGTCTACTTTTTTATTCATACATATGAAAATATGTATATAAAAATACACACACACACACACACTCATAACCAATCCTTATGCCATTCACTATATATACATGAATCACTACATCTTCAAACCCAGTATATGACCCACCCACTTCCAAACACCTGTGACATCATTATCAGAACCCCATTCCTACAACATCCTATTTGAGAAAAAAAAGGAAAATCTCCTACTACCAACCTCTTCTAACACCAACAACTGACCACCCTTATTCACGACCTCCTAATTCACCAGTATGAAAATGTTCACCATTAAAGCAAGAACTCAATCCAAAGTTCTGAAGAAGGTCTAACAGACTGAAATGTTACAACGTCGACATCACTACCTACAATAAACATCCATTTTCTACAACATCCCATGTTTGTCTACCTTTCTCCATATATATATATATATATATATAAAGGGCAGTTGTATGTATGTATGTGTGTGTGTGTCCGGATGAAACTACAAAAAAATAAACTTTCACAATGTTATCTAAGATATGCAAAATTTTGGATTGAGATGAAAACAGAAAAAAGGCATATCTATCTATCTATATATCTATACATATATAAAGCGCAGTTGTGTGTGTATATGTGTGTATGTATGTATGTCTGGATGAAACTACAAAAAATAAACTTCATAGTATTATCTACAATATGGAAACCTATTTTTGGATTTAAGAAGAAAGGCATATATATTAGGGTAGTTTGATTTTTCACTTTTTAAAAAAATATCAAATTACATGAAACACTAAAAGTTTTGTATTGTCTATTAAGTGCTGATACCAAAAATTAAATCTTGAACTTGTACCAATTTTTGAGGAAATGGCATCAAAAATCGCAGACAAAGATACATTTAATTCTAATTACAAATAATAGCCAGTGAAAAGTTAAAATTTAAGAGTATAATTCTAATTATATTTCAATAATATATATATCTGGAATGTTCGGACACTTCTCGATCTTGAGGGACTGGGAAACCCCGAACAACAAACTGATATTGTAGCAAAGGAACTCTCGATAGGGGGTAGACATTGAGGCCCTTGCGAAAGTCCACTTCAGCAATGAGGATCAACTGGGTACACATTCTTCTGGAAGGACAGGCCGATGGTAGTTGTAAGTGGTTTGAGGTAAGGCAGCACAAGCGGTCTCTATGTAAGCGGCACATGACGGATGCCGTGGACATATTTCCTACATTTAAGACTGACCATATATGTGAGCTGTGTAGCAGGTCCTGCCTGTTGAGAGCAGGGATTCTCAATCACGTACGAGACAAAGCCGGAGAAGGGGCTCATATGTGTGACGGTACGTTAAAAAAAAGGTTGGACCCATGGGCCATCTGCGTGCTCACGACCGAAATACTTGTAAAAATGGCCTTCTTCTATGAAGAAGTGGCAATCACCAGATTGGGCTCAGAAATGCTGATAGGTACACGTTGTGCATCACTGACACATAAAAATCTAAAAGGATGCAGTAAAATTATATCCATGCATACCGGTGTTTATGTTTTTTTTCCCCTACTATTTCTAAAGTAAAGTAAAGTAAAGTCGTCGGGGTGGCCTAATGTCGGTACCAGTCAATCAGTGAGGGAGTCTATCCCCTTTTCACTAGCGCTAGACCAAGGAGATTGTTTTTGCGTCTGAGGTGGAGCGGCCTCAGCTCCATACTTTACCACACAGATCACTGTGCTACTCATATGCCGAGTTGGTGAGGGCCGGTATCAAACTAAGAACCTTGCTGTTTCTAGCCGAACGCTCTACCGACTGAGCTAACCCGGATCCATTTTATTGGAAACGAATTACACGCTATCGGGTACAAGGAAGGGGTTAGACAGCTTTAGTTGTTCATACATAAAAACTCTGCAATTTATTAAGAAACTTTAGTTGGGACCCATCAAATTTCCTGGGGACCCATTTAAATAAAATACATGCATCCCAGGATGCAGTAAATTAAAAAGCTATCTGCATCATTGGGGACATAAAGGGTTCTAAGTAAAGTTAGTATCTGCCAGTTTCACTCTCTCAGTGGACAGGCATCACCGACCCACAGGCATTCGCTAAATCTCACACATGTTGGTTCCAAGCACCATACTATGAGTATCCACTTCAGCTGATTTGGTTTCTTTGTTTAATGGCATGTCAACCGTCATGGGTTATTTAATGCCAAAGCCATCCTGGTAGAAGAACAGTAGTGGTACTATTTAACCCATAGCTGGGAGGATGAGTTGGTTCATACCTTTCCCAAGGGTATTAGTCTGAAAGTGAACGTTATAGCATGGCAGAAGTTCAAAATAAATAGAAGCATCAATATCATTATGGACACCTGAAGCCAATATCAACTGAACAGTGAAGGAATCTATCCCCTTTTCACTAGCGCTAGACCAGGGAGATTGTTTTTACGTCTGAAGTGGAGTACTACACCTACCCTCAGCTCCTCACTTTACCATAGATCCAAGGTGTACTACTCATTCGCTGAATTGGCGAGGGCTGGTATCAAACCAAGATTTGTGATTCCAAGGAAGAGTGGCCTATTGTCGGTATCAAATGAACAGTGAGGGAATCTATCCCCTTTTCACTAGCGCTAGACCAGGGAGATTGTTTTTACGTTTGAGGTGGAGTACTACACCTAACGTCAGCTCTCCACTTTACCTTAGATCCAAGCTGTACTATTTATGTGTTGAATTGGCGAGGGCCGGTATCAAACCAAGAACCTTATGATTCCGAGGCAGAGTGGCCTATTGTCGGTATCAAATCAACAGTGAGGGAATCTATCCCCTTTTCACTAGCACTAGACCAGGGAGATTGTTTTTACGTTTGAGGTGGAGTACTACACCTAACGTCAGCTCTCCACTTTACCTTAGATCCAAGCTGTACTATTTATGTGTTGAATTGGCGAGGGCCGGTATCAAACCC
Source organism: Doryteuthis pealeii (assembly GCA_023376005.1). Lineage (NCBI taxonomy): Eukaryota > Metazoa > Mollusca > Cephalopoda > Myopsida > Loliginidae > Doryteuthis > Doryteuthis pealeii. The sequence continues at coordinate 56,752,219 of CM042170.1, forward strand.
AGAACCTTGTGATTCTATCCCCCTTTCACTAGCACTAGACAAGGGAGATTTTTTTTTATGTCTGAGGTGAAGTGCTACACTTATAATTAGCTCTAAACTTTACCACACAGATCCAAGCTGTGCTACTCATGTGCTGAATTGGCGAGGGCGGGTATCGAACCTGGAACCTTGTGGTTCCTAGGCAGATGCTCTACCAACTGAGCTAAACCGGTCCCTACTTAATTATAATTACCCTAAACTTTAATAAAAGTAACTCTAGATGATTTGGGCGAGGACCAGTACTGAACCTCGAATCTTGTGGTTCCTGGGCGGATGCTCTACCGACTGAGCTAAACCATATAAAGATGCCACAAAGCTTAGATGACGGTTTAAGGGACAAATCAAAGAGTAACATACCATATTGTATACTAAGTAATGTAATGTCCTACTTTGTAGTGTACGTTTATTTACATTCCGAAGTAGACACCAATCCTAGAAAAAAAAAATACTGAAATATCTAAGTAATTCATTACAGTTATTCCCTTAAATAAAACTAAGGGAGATAACCGCTTGAGGATAACTTTGGTAACATTTTACAGTTGTCTCCCTTTCTTTTTTTTTTTTTTTTTTTTTCCCTAAATTTTTTCTTTAACATCCTGTTGAGAATTTTCTAAGTCCACAGCCCAATTCCTATAACCATTTATCAAAAATGGGTAAAAATGGCCGTTTCATTAAAAATTACCTATTATTTCCCTTAAATTAAGGACTTCTAAATATGTTTAATATTACATTTAATAAAGGCTATCATTTGGGGTAGATTGGTAAAATGAATGACTTCTGGCTGGGTGGAATGAGGCGGTATAGGATGTTAAGAAAATGCAAGAAAGCAGAATGTTGTGTTAGAAAAAAAAAAATTTTAATTAAAAAATAAAAAATCTATTAATAATGGAGATTCGCTTCCGGTTTTTGTCTGTAACAAAAACTATGTCACTGCTTACGTCACTATACCCAAAATCGTCATAACATAGAATAAATACACTCAAAATTTGAGCATGCAACATTAGACGGTCCTCATTGTTTTTTTAAAATAAGTTTTAATAGATACATCCCTAGTATCATATATTTATGTATAGTTTGTTTTATTTTAATAGATATTCAAAGTTAATAGAACTTAGTTTCAATTTCAAATTGTTTTATTTTTTTTTTTTACTCCTTTAATAAATTTGATGATTTCATGATTTATAGTTCAAACTCTCCGACATTTGATTTTTAACTTCCACCTCCTCAAACAATATTTTTCAAAAATTTATTTTTACATCGCCCGGAGGGTGTTTTTTATTTTGCTAGTAATAATAATAATAATAATTACCACCAAGCCATATACAATATGGCCGTTTATGAAATCGTTTTGCAAACTGCAGATTTTATCAGCACACAAATGTACTAATTGCAGTGAACAAGTTCATTCAAATTTTACACGCCTACTCACAGGCTCAAAAATAAACCAGCCATGTTCGGATCCATCTAACTAAATAAAAGATCTCTTCTAGGTGAGTTACCACCCCCACCCTACGTCTACAGACAATGGGGTTACACAAGCCTCAGTGAGTTAACTACACATAGCTTAAATTGTTCTAAAAGAACATAAAAGTAAAATTTTACAGTTTTCCCCTCTTATAAATTGGAGGAATGGCATATTGTCGGTATCATCCGGACAGCAAGGGAGTCTATCCCCTTTTCAATAGCGCCAGACCAGAGAGATTGTTCTTGTCGGAGATGAAGCACCATACCACTTTTCACTAGCTCTAAAGCAAATGAAATGATATTCTTAAGTAAAGTCGTTGGGGCGGCCTAATGTCGGTATGAGCCATACAGTGAGAGAGTCTATCCTCTTTTCACTAGCGCTAGACCAAGGAGATTGTTTTTGTGTGAGGCGGAGTGCCACACTTACCATCAGCTCCTTACTTTACCGCACAGATCCCTGTGCTACTCATACGTTGAGTTGGCGAGGACCGGTATCTTACTAGGAGCCTTGTGGGTTTTAGCTGAACACTCTACCGACTGAGCTAACCCGGCCCTTCTCTGTTTATAGTACCATAATTATTTATGTATGATACCCCCCACACACACACACACACAATTTTTAAACTGGGAGGTGTGGCGAATTATGAAACAAACTAAATATTTTTTTTTTTTTCGAGAAGAACTGTAAAACGTTACCTAGAATTATTTCTCTTGAAACAAAATGTTAAACACAGGCAACTCCCATACAGACACAAATTTAAATTTCTGAATAAATAATTTCTTTTGAGTCGTCCGTTCTCTTCAGTACTACAGCAACTCAAACCGTTCCTTCTGCCATTCAGAGAATACATACACAAATGAGTCCTTGTTTCTTTTTTTCTTTCTTTTTTTTTTTTTTTTAAATTGTGTATCTTGATATATTTCTAGCACAGCACTGTAAGAAGTTACATTCACTCAAATCCAAGTCCGATTCTGAGGTTTTATTTGTTTCTTTTATTTATTTGTTTAATGTCCAATAAAATAGTGTCCACCAGCAAGAATTTCCTAAAAAAGCACTCATACAGTGCTGCCCTCTATGGGAGACACACTACACTTGTGTATCCCCGGCCACTGTTGTTATACAAGCGTTTTCTGTTCATTATCTGTTAGACTGGAAACACGAGCTACCACCACTGTGATGTCATCGGGCTTTCCACCTGAAAAATAAGAATAAAAAACAATATTGAATTTAAAGAATTCTAAGCAATTAATCAATAAATAAAATGCTAATTTTGTTTAAGTATACTGTTACTACATTTATGATATTGATAATAATTAAATTATTGTGTACGGTGCTCAGGTGCACCACAACTCATCAAAGTCTCATGTCTAGTGCATAGAATAATGTATTAGTGTCAGAACATGAATAGCATACAGTAATAATATACATGTATGTGTACAGTGCTCAGGTGCACCACAACTCATCAAAGTCTCATGTCTAGTACAGAATAATGAATAGCATACAGTAATAATATACATGTATGGTACAGTGCTCAGGTGCACCACAACTCATCAAAGTCTCATGTATAGTACATAGAATAATGTATTAGTGTCAGGAACATGAATAGCATACAGTAATAATATACATGTGTACAGTGCTCAGGTGCACAACTCATCAAAGTCTCATGTATGTGTATAGCACAGTAATAATATACATGTATGTGTACAGTGCTCAGGTGCACCACAACTCATCAAAGTCTCATGTCTAGTACATAGAATAATGTATTCTCAGTGCTCAAGTCTCAATAGTGTAGTAACATAATGTGTATGCAGTGTATGTGTACAGTGCTCAGGTGTGTAGCATGTCAGGAATATGAATAGTGTACAGTAATAATATACATGTATGTGTGCGTGTGCGTGCATATGTGTATGGAGGGAGGTATCAGGTATAGTGTTGGTTTGTTTACAGGAAGCATGGAGGGTTTGAAAGATGCAGTGTGTACAGTGGTCAGGTGCACCATAACTCATCAAAGGCTCATGTATAGTAGATAGAATTATGTACTCATGTCAGGAACACGAATAGCATATAGTCATAATATACATGTATGTGTGTGTGCACGTGCATATGTGTATGGAGAAGGAATATCAGGTATAGTGTTGTCAAATTATAGGAAGCATAAAGGTTTTAAGGCTGGCATTTTGTTCTAGTCGATCCAATAGCATGTACCACTCTACAGCCAATTATTTTTTTATTAGATTTGATTGTAAATAAATTTACATGCTTGGTCAGCCAGATTTGGACAGTACAGTCGGATAGGGGTTATCAGATATGATATTTTATGTTATAATAAAAAATTTAAAAAAAGAAATTATTTCTAATAGGAAAAACAAAAACAAACCAAAAAGCTTCAAGTAACTATTCTTAATACTAATAATTTATATTTTACTTAATTTTACTAATAATTTATATGGTATTAAGTATTTCTATATAACACTGATAATTTGCACAGTTATATGGTATCAAATATTTCTATATAATACTAATAATTTGCACAGTTATATGGTATCAAATATTCATATATAACACTAATAATTTGCACAGTTATATGGTATCAAGCATTCCTATCTTATTGTAATCGGAAACCTTCTGCTCAGTTATAATGAATTAATTATCAGTTTTGGAACTTTTTTTGGGTGTAGTGGGAGAGCCACTGTGAGTGGTTTAAAGTAGGTTCGTTGGTTGGATTTTACAGCATGTAAACCCTTGTTGGGTTATCTAATGCTAAAAACATTATTTTATTCATTCTTGATAGGTGTTTAGCTTTTTTTTTTTACTCAATTTTTTAAAACTCATTAAACTCAGATACTACCACTCCAGGTCAGAGTAGACTTGGGTGTAACGGCGATGAAAGGGTACTCTACACTCCCCAGAGCTCCAAAATTGAAACTTCACCATTAGACGCTTAAAGTAGACAAAGAGTTAATAATAAAATCTATTTATGACTTCTGCTTATTCATCCGTATAAATAAATGACACTATGGAATGTTTTTCTGTTTATCTAAACATTTAAACAGACAGATATTTGTCTCCATTATGCATTGTTAAGGCCAAACCCAAAAAAACTTTGTAAACCACATAAGACACTGAGATGAACAATTTCTCATCTGTATCTTATCTACCCTCAACTCTTTGATTGTCAATGATAAGTCATCTGAAAAAATATGGGAATTAAAATATCCGATTTATATTCACACGGCATTTAATTCTTGGCCTATCAAATTTCCCCTGCCACTACTGTACTAGATTTTCTTGATATTTTTTACCTGTTTGATGGGATATTTAAAAGTTCACTATCTATTCACCTCACAACTCATTCTATTCAAATAAAGTCTTGTATTATTATTGTAATCTGAGTCCTTCAGCTCAATTATAATGAACTAACCAGCAGTTTTTGTACTTTGCTTGGGTGTGGTATTGCAGTGGTGGGAGAGCCACTGTGAGTGGCTTAAAGTAGGCAATGAGTTAACTCTTAACATCCTATAACATCTCATTCCGCCCGGCCAGAAGTCCAAATGTTAGCCTTTGTTTAAATATAATATCAAACATATTTAGAAGTCTTTGATTTAAGCGAAATAACAGGTAACTTTAAATGAAAAGGCATTTTTAGCCATTTTTTAATAAATCCTTATAGGAATAGGGCTCTGGACTTTGTTTAAATGTAATATTAAACATATTTAGAAGTCTTTGATTTAAGGGAAATCACAGGTAACTTTAAATGAAAAGACTATTTTTAGCCATTTTTTAATAAATCCTTATAGGAATGGGGCTCTGGACTTTGTTTAAATGTAATATTAAACATATTTATAAGTCTTTGATTTAAGCGAAATAACAGGTAACTTTAAATGAAAAGGCCATTTTTAGCCATTTTTTAATAAATCCTTATAGGAATGGGGCTCTGGACTTTGTTTAAATGTAATATTAAACATATTTAGAAGTCTTTGATTTAAGGGAAATCACAGGTAACTTTAAATGAAAAGGCCATTTTTAGCCATTTTTTAATAAATCCTTATAGGAATGGGGCTCTGGACTTAGAAAATTCTCAACAGGATATTAAGAGTTAAAGATAGAAGACTATTTATCAAAGACTTCTAATTATGTTTAATATTACATTTAAACAAAGGCTATCATTTGGGGCATATTAGGAAAATTAATGTGACTTCTGGCCAGGTGGAATGAGGCGGTATAGGACGTTAAGAGTTAATCATATCTCAAAAGGTTTCAAAGTGTATAAAAGCTGACAGGTATTAAATCTTGCCCAAAGGTGACCTGGAACTGAAAGGAAACAGAAATCTTGAAGAAGAATTCTTAGATAAAATACTAATTTAATAACAAACAACTTACCTCGTAGTTCTATTCCGGCATCAATGGCTGTAAGAGCAAATGGTGAGAGGTAATCAGGATCAAAGGCCAATTGGTGTGCTTCTTCCGCTATTTTGCTTGCAGTATTTTGTACATTGTCTTGTTTATGGTCCTGGTAGAAAGAATTAAAAAAGATAGATGTAAATATATATATATATATATATATATATACTACTATTTTACTAGCTGACTTTTGTACATTGTCTTGTTTATGTCCTGGTAGAAAGAATTAAAAAAGATAGATATAAATATATATATATACATATTCTACTATTTTACTAGCTGACTTTTGTACATTGTCTTGTTTATGGTCCTGGTAGAAAGAATTAAAAAAGATAGATGTAATATATATATATATATATTATATATATATATATATATATACTATTTTTACTAGCTGACTTTTGTACATTGTCTTGTTATGGTCCTGGTAGAAAGAATTAAAAAAGATAGATGTAAATATATATATAAATATATATATATATATATATATATATATATATATATTCTACTATTTTACTAGCTGACTTTTGTACATTGTCTTGTTTATGGTCCTGGTAGAAAGAATTAAAAAAGATAGATGTAAATATATATATAAATATATATATATATATATATATTCTACTATTTTACTAGCTGACTTTTGTACATTGTCTTGTTTATGGTCCTGGTAGAAAGAATTAAAAAAGATAGATGTAAATATATATATATATATATATATATATATATATATTCTACTATTTTACTAGCTGACTTTTGTACATTGTCTTGTTTATGGTCCTGGTAGAAAGAATTAAAAAAAGATAGATGTATATATATATATAAATATATATGAAATTTAACATTATGAAAAAACATATGATGTTTGTTATGTAATTGTTGACAGTACTGTTTCGACCAAATCGATAAGTTGGTCTTCATCAAAGAGCGACATAGATGGGAAGAGAAGATAACCGTTAAAAAAGACTGTTTACAGAAACGAACGCTGGGTTCAACCGCTGAAATTTTTGAAAAATGCATGTTCTGTTTTAAAAATAAAATAAATTTTCTAAATAATTCTGTAAACAGTCTTTTTTTAACGGATATCTTCTCTTCCCATCTATGTCGCTCTTTGATGAAGACCAACTTATCGATTTGGTCGAAACAGTACTGTCAGCAATTACATAACAAACATCATATGTTTTTTCATAATGTTAAATTTCATACTGTCGGATTAATTTCCATCTATTTTTCATAAATATATATATATATATATATATATATATATATACAAATATATATATATATATATATGTATATTCTACTATTTTACTAGCTGACTTTTGTACATTATCTTGTTTATGGTCCTGGTAGAAAGAATAAAAAAGATAGATGTAAAATATGTATATATATATATATATATATATATAGATAGATAGATAGATAGATAAAAGGATATGAAAACACACAATGCTGTTAAAATGAAAATATTTTATATCATTTTCATAGCTAATATTGAACAATATTTCGATTTATAGAAATCATCATCAGAGCTTGTTTTTAATCCAGACTCATCAAGAGAGAAGCAGGAAATAAGTTAAAATTCAAAACGGAAGCATTGATGTTCTGAAAAGTGTGCAAGTCATGCGATCGTTTCATCATTAGCACATCTGCTACGCATTTCTCCACTAACGACATAATTTTATATCTTTAGTGTAACAATTTTTGAAAGAAGAACATATATTTCAAATTCAAACATAGAAAAATTCTCTTTTTCAAATATATATATATATATATATATATATATATATATATAATCCAAAAGTCCAGAGAAGAAATCTTCCTTACGACACAAGAGTTTTATTTAAAAAACCTGTTGCAGTTTGAGAGCTCAATGTGTGCTCTTAATGTTAGAATCACAGAGAAAATATATGAAGTAAAGAAATAACAAAAGAAAATTTAAAAAATTAAAAAAAATAAAAAAATAAAAATCTGTTTTCAAATGCCTTTAAAGTAATAAAGAATTCATCATTTGCATCTGATAAGTCGGGAGAGTTAGACACTTTGTCGAAGCTCCCTGAAATAGACTATAATGCAAAATCTCTAAGTCTTTTGTTATTTCTTTACTTATATTTATATATATATATATTCTGCTATTTTACTAGCTGACTTTTGTACATTGTCTTGTTTATGGTCCTGACAGAAAGAATTATACAAAACAAACAACTTAAATGATCTGAACTCATATCCAATTGTAGGCATGAAAACAAGTTAATCCACCTAAAAACTAACGAATCCTAAGACTGAAATAAATTCTTAAGAAATTAGAAAATTTAAAAAAATAAATGAATAAAAATAGATAAACAAATAAAGGAATATGAAGAAAATAACAATAATAATAATAATAAAATAAACAAAAAACATCAGAATAAATTAAAGACAAAGTAGCAAATTTCCTTTATAAAAAGACATGCGCTAAGTTGTTGTAATGGCAGTCAACTCGTGTTCGAGTAAGACCATGATATGGTTGATACAATGGCGTTTGGCTAGTGTTCTAAAAATAGAAAAATGTAGACACACTGGCACCAAGAATTCAAATTTGGGCGGTAAAATAAGGAACTGTTTCTTTTAAATCGGAATATGAGAGGTAGGAGTAGGAGGTAGATAGTAATAGGAGTAGGAGGTAGATAGTAGTAATTGTAAGGAGTCACTGAAAGGGACACGTGGGAGAAGGCAGTTGATGACTAGACGCGATAAGGGACAGACCAGTTTTCCACGAGAGTCACCGGTGAACCTGACTCAGCCTTCAGCTCCTGGATCCACACAAAAGTTTAAGAGGTTACAACCAAGCTTAGTACAACTTGATGTAAAAGCCTAATTTTCTCAAACCAAAAATAAAACTTCATTAAATCAACATTTTGTATTTTCTTTTAATAATTTCAACAAAGAAGAAATACAACAACCATTTCCTGTTTTTATTTTGTTTTGTTTTTGTTTTTTATCATTATAGTTGGGTGCCAGTAGCATTTGACACTCTATCCTTGTGTTTTCTCAGATGACTCACTAGGCCAGTCCTGGAGAGACATACTCTTCCACATAAACTACATGTTGGAACTTCTCCACTTTGAATGTTGCTGGGCTGAAAATTACCCTTTCTAATAGCCTGCTTCAATTTTTAGTATTTAATTCGGTTGGACTCAAATTAAAATATTGTCACTGGTATGCCACAATGCCTAATGGAGAAGAATGCAGACAACTCAGATTTTTTCCTGCTTATCCATTTTACTGATTAAGATAACTCTGAGAGAAACAATTATTTAGCAGACAATAGACTCAGAGTTATGTCCCTTGGATAAACTCCCACACATATTTACAGCATTGAAATTCTCAACAAAAATAAAATTGGTGTTCAGGAGCTTCGGCTTTTGAACTGATGAGCAAGGTAAAATAAATTGCATTGTCCCAGGGCCTTCTCCTCAGGCAGCACCTGCCCCCTCGCCTAAAAGGATCACGGCCGAGTTCAAACCCTGGAGGCTGGAAGTATCTGGTGTAATCATGGTGAGTCATAGGAAATGGACTGTGTCGATCCGAGTTCAAATCCTGGATGAAGCCACAGTTTATATAGTGCTAATACCCTTGGGGAAGGTATGCATCCAACTACCCTCCCTCCAGTTCTGGGTAAATAGTGGGGTAGATTGGGTTCTTTAACTGTGGCTAGGTAACCAGTCTAGGAGAAGAAAAACTCTGAATTTAAACCTATTAAACTCTGCTTAAGAAACTAAACTTGTATCGCATCCTGCTCGTGCAGAGGGGTTGGTGAATATATATATATATATATATATATATATATATAGAGAGAGAGAGAGAGAGAGAGAGAGAGAGAGAGAGAAAAGAATGAATGAATAGAGAATAAATGAGAAAAGTATTGGCATTAAAAGGTGCTCAATGCTAATAAAGCAGAGCAGATTTATAATCAATAGTAATGGTATTATGGATGATTTGGACTCATAACTTAAAGTTTCATGGTTATGCAATCCTCAGATGAGTCAAAAGGACTTTTGACTCATCTGAGGATTGCATAACCATGAAACTTTAAGTTATGTCCAAATCATCCATAATACCATTACTATTGATATATATATATATATATATATATATAAAGTCGTCAAGCTGGCCTAATGTCGGTATCAGCCAGACAGAGAGGGAGTCTATCCCCCTTTCACTAGTGCTAGACCAAGGAGATTGTTTTGCATCTGAGGTGAGCACCACACCTACCATCAGCTCCTCACTTTACCACACAGATCCCTGTGCCACTCACGTGCTTAGTTGGCAAGGGCCGGTATCGAACCAGGAACCTTGTGGTTCCTGGGCGGACACTCTACTGACTGAGCTCGGAGCTATAGCTTGAAATCTGAATATTCCTAAGTGAATGCTGTTAACGAGTCACCATCTTTGTACTTGACATTAGAAACTTCAAACGTTTATTCCAAACCACAACTGAACCTGTAATCAAAAACGTCACATAAACAAGAGTCTTACCTTTAATTTTGAGACATAATCTAGCAACATGTCTTCGTTCATGTTATCAAATAGACCATCTGTTCCCAGAAGGATTATGTCACCTTCTTCAACTCCGAAAGAAGAACTCTCAGCCATGTCAGGACTGTTGATGAAATAAAACATTTTTAAATACAGTGGATAAAAGATAATAATACTATGTCACAAAAATTTTGTTCTTGAATAGTCTGTGTTATTTCTTAATTGCTTATGTTGTAAAAATATAGAAAATGGCCATTATTCCATTCAAACTTTGCTTTTCTGCTCTGGATAACACTATGTCACATAAATTTTGTTTCTGGATAGTATCTGTTATTGCTTAATTGCTTATGTTGTAAAAATATAGAAAATGGCCATTATTCCCTTTAAACTTTGCTTTTCTGCTCTGGATAACACTATGTCACATAAATTTTGCTTTTCTGCCCTGGATAATACTATGTCACATAAATTTTGTTGCTGGATAGTCTGTGCAATTTCTTAATTGTTTATGTTGTAAAAGTGTAGAAAATGGCCATTATTCCATTCAAACTTTGCTTTTCTGCTCTGGATAACACTATGTAACACAAATTTTGTTTCTAGATAGTATGTGTTATTTCTTAATTGCTTATGTTGTAAAAGTATAGAAAATGGCCATTATTCCCTCTCAAGATAAGTCTGGTATCAAAGCCATAAAATTTGCAGCATTTTGTATCTTTGTTTAATACATGTGTATAATTTCCATTGTGTTGTTTGTCTTCTTTCATCCGAATAATTGCTGACTACCAGGAGATTAAGAGCTCCCTACGAACCCTGTAATTCCTCTTATATAGTCTCTCACCTTGTTTTTTTTTAATTTCATTACCTAGGTCATAAAAGCACTTTAAAGAGAAAAATAGTTTTTTTCCATTTGCTTATCAGCAGATATGGCCAAGATTTCTTGTGTTTTTTTTAACCCCAGCCTCTGAAATAAATTAAAATTTTATAAAATCTGGTATAAGCCTTTAAGTTTAAATTGTTACATAATTGTTAGTTCCCTAACACTTATGTACAGTTAGTGTAGAAACCAAAAATATCTTTTCCATTTACTTATATGTAGATATGGCCAAGATTTCTTGTGTTTTTTTAACCCCAGCCTCCAAAATAATTTTTTTTTAAATAAAATCTGGTATAAGCCTTTAAGTTTAAATTGTTACATAATTGTTAGTTCCCTAACACTTATGTACAGTTAGTGTAGAAACCAAAAATATCTTTTCCATTTACTTATATGTAGATATGGCCAAGATTTCTTGTGTTTTTTTAACCCCAGCCTCCAAAATAATTTTTTTTTAAATAAAATCTGGTATAAGCCTTTAAGTTTAAATTGTTACATAATTGTTAGTTCCCTAACACTTATGTACAGTTAGTGTAGAAACCAAAAATTTCTTTTTCATTTACTTATAAGTAGATAAGGCCAAGATTTCTTGTGTTTTTTTAAACCACAGCCTCCAAAATAAAATTTTTTTAATAAAATCTGGTATAAGCCTTTAAGTTTAAATTGTTACATAATTGTTAATTCCCTAACACTTATGTACAGTTAGTGTAGAAACCAAAAATATCTTTTCCATTTACTTATAAGTAGATATGGCCAAGATATCTTGTGTTTTTTTAACTCCAGCCTTCGAAATAAAAAAAATTTAATGAAACTTAATATAATTTTTGCTGTAATAAAAACCCAACAATAATAAATATAGTTTATTTTAACTTACCTGTCGTTAATGACATGTCCCTGTTGTGGTGGGGGTGCAACTGATAATTGGAATGGAGTATTGAAATAATGTTGCTGTTCTTGGGATCGGTGGACAATTTCATCATGGCGTATTATTAAGAAACCACTGTCTCCCAGGTTGGCTGTATAAATCGTTCGTTCTTGTCGGTGGAGGGCAACTATGCATGCTGTACTGCTACCTGTAAGATCATAAAAATGATTTTAAGAAAACCTTTCACTTAATATGAAAGTCTGTTGCTGGGTTGAGAATCGGGGTCTGATCAACCCTGATTAGGCCGCCTGGGAGAGAAAATGAAAGCCTATTGCTGGTGGGAGAATTGGGGTCTAATAAGCCCGGATTTGGTCACCTGGGGGAGAAAATGAAAGCCTGTTGCTGGGGGGAGAATCGGGGTCTGATCAGTGATATAGTGAATGTGTGAATATAATGTTATTTACCGTTAATTTTTACATCAGCTTTCGTAAACAAACACACATATAAAAATTAACAGTAAATAACATTATATTCACACATTCACTATACACTTAACATTTTTCATTTTTCTCCCTTACAAAAATTTCTTTTGCAGTGTCCTGATGATGGTTTAATACCGAAATACTTAAGTATAGACACATCAAATTTTTTCCTCTGATCGTAACATCCTGTGTTTGTTATATTTTTGAAAACATTTTCTTCACATATTGTTGGATTAATTTCCGCATCGTATTTCCATATATGTATATGTACTTACTAAATTTTACATAATACAAAAATAAAAATAAACAATGGTTTTGAATTTAAATAAGGTTGTTTTATTTTAACGCAATTACTACTGAATAGATATTTGTTTTTAAAAAATAATTTGTCATTGAATATTTGGTTTGGTTTGGTTTGTTTTGTTTTATGGCATATCAACCTCAGTGAGTCATTTAATGCCAATAAAGTTTTGAAATAAATCAATAGGGTTGGGAAAATCATATAGGTGCTAGGGCTTGACGTGACCAGCCGATTGATCAAAGGGGGCCTCTCCGACCGCCCGTCTAGCCCAAGATAGGGCCAAAGTGGAGTATTGCAAGTCAGGAACTGCTCATCCACCTGGGTTCTATCCTTAAGCATCACAGGTTGCCACCCACGGCCAACAGGTGGCCCCATCGGGGGGAGTCTTACCCCTCTGCAAAGGTGCAGTTGGTGCATTCTAACGCCCCAGCCAACAGGGCGGTGAATATTTGGGTAGTTATTCCAGGTTGTATGTTGATGAATCCGCCATTAGGTTAGGTTAGAACTAATTATAGAAAAATGAAATGAGTAATAAGTATTCATTCAAATAAAATAAAACATTGTTTGACAAATGAAACAATGTTGTTCAGAGGCACAGTTCATTGTGACTGATCAACTTGATGTCCATTCATAAAATTGCCCAAGATTTATTTTGTACTAGCTGATGTACCCGTCTAAGCCAGGGCAAGATTTGGACCGCAGCTTGCTTATATGGTTCCAAGTATTCCTATTAAATACAAATAATTTTCAAACAGATCTATTTGTCTCATAGTTACTAGTCTGATAGCGAACATAATAGTGTGACAGGAGTTCAAACTCTGGGCTGGGTCGGTGAGGACCAGTATTTGCAATTCCTAGGTGGATGGTCTAATAATTGAGCTAAAATGAATGGCCCCTGAATATGAAGTAATAAATTTTTTTTTTTTTGAGAACAGTGTTTAATAGAAATCACAGAGCAACAAGTGCGGGTTAGGGTTAGGGTTAGAATTTGAGTTTAACCCATGTGAGCTTAACATGAAAAGAAAAAAAAAAAAAAAAAAAAAAAAAAAAAAGACTCACCCACTAAAGGTTGTTTTTGTTCTAGCAGCTCATAATAGCTGTCCGCAATGATGCTTGCAGGTGCTTGTGGACGGAATTTGTTCTCCTTCACCATACGCTCACACGTGGACATAAGAGTTCGTGGGAATGTGGAAGGATCTACGCCATAACTCCGCCAACCTCCTACACCATCAGCAACACCTAAAAAAATAATTTGAAAAATAAATAGAAACATTAGTAAGTTCTTATATTTAGGAGACAAGACGTCACAGGAATATGTATATTATATAAGATAAATTGTTTTTACATATCGTTTTGTAAACATTAAAGGTTGGTAGGTTAGTGGTGTTTTATGGCATGTTAACCCTTTTTGTGTTATTTTATGGACAGAAGAGTTTGTGGAAATGTGAAGGATCTATGTCATAACTCTGCCAACCCCCTACACCATCAGCAACACCTAAAAATTAATTTGAATATTTAAAAAAATATTTTTATATTTAGAAGACAAGAGGTCACAGGAATATAAGATAAATTGTTTTTACATATCATTTTGTAAACATTAAAGGTTGGTAGGTTAGTGTGTTTTATGGCATGTTAACCCTTTTTGCGTTATTTTATGGACATAAGAGTTTGTGGAAATGTGGAAGGATCTATGTCATAACTCTGCCAACCCCCTACACCATCAGCAACACCTAAAAAAAATTTGAATATTAAAAAAATTATTCTCTATATTTAGAAGACAAGAGGTCACAGGAATATAAGATAAATTGTTTTTACATATCGTTTTGTAAAACATTAAAGTTTAGTCGTGTTTTATGGCATGTCAACCCTTGTTGGGATATTTTACGCCGAAGACGTTTTGTTTTATTCATTCTTGATAGATATTCAATTTTTTTTTTTAAACTCAAATCTTTTTAAACACATTTTTTAATACTTAAAATTTTTAAGAGCTTTTCTATTTAACTCATAGATGGGACCCTAACATGGAAATTGGAGTGTAATATTGAGACTGGAGAGCATACAAAGAAGAGTGACAAAAATAATAAAAAGAGTAAAAGATTACATTTACAGAGAGAAATTAGAGAAATTAAGATTAACTACTTTACTTGAAAGTATAAGGTAATCTAATTGATAACTTAACTATGATATAAAATCAGAAATAGAATTATTGATTTATTTTTAAATATATAAAACCCCAATAATCCCTTACATAGAATATTGTACTCAGTTCTGGACTCCAGTGTCTAGATATTGAAATCGGTGAGTAATATTGAGATTGGAGAATAATATTGAATTTGGTGGGCATAAAAAGAAGAGTGACAAAACTAATAAAAAGAGTAAAAGATTACAGTTACAGGGAGAGATTAGAGAAATTAAGGTAATTTATGAGGAAGTGCGTCCCGGTCTCCTGCCTCAAGAGTTGCTGCCCGGTGACTATTAAAATAACGACCCAGCTCAGTCTATTCAAAACTATCCATCTATCTATCTATCTCAATTTGGTCATATTTATCTATATTACTTTAAATACTAAGATTTTTTTTATTCATGTTTGTTTAATGTCTTGTTTTTAGTTTAAATAAACAAGAATTACGACAAAAAAAGAAGCGACCCCCCCCCAAATACATTTACTTGTCGAAAATATCTATCTATCTCTATTTGTTCGTATCTATCTATATTATTTTGTTTGTTTATCTATCTATCTCAGTCTATTCAAAACTATATATCCATCTTCATATCTAAACAAGAATTACGACGAGCTGGGGTTGTTATTTTGATAGTCACCGGGTAGCAGTCTTTGAGGCAGGAGACCGGGACGCACTTCCTCATAAATTACCGAAATTAAGATTAACTACTTTACAAGAAAGAGCTAATTGAAACTTAAATGGAATTTCTAATTATGGACATTTAAAAAATTTAACTCAAACTAGAAACTTACTATCAAGGCAGATTTCAAGGGATTGAACCTGGAACCTTGTGGTTCGTAGGCAAATGCTCTACCAACTGAGCTAAACAGGTCCTTAAAACTCAAAAATTCCATCAACAATATTTAACTAAAAAATCAATACGTGGGACCTGTGGATATACCACAGTAAGATAGTTTAATTATTACAATATTTGAAATGTTTATTTAAGAGCTATTGCCAAATAGTTCAGTATGTAAAAAGTATAATAATCTGGATTTAACTCTCTCACACACTTTCTTTCTTTAATTTTCATTATGTTCGATTGAAACAGATTGACATTATCACTTCTGCGCACTCACCCCCTCTATCTTTCCCGTACTGTCTTTCTTTCTTATATTTGTCTGTGTAGTATATACTTTTTCTTCCCTTTCTTTATAATATAAACAGAATGGTCCATTATTTAGCTGAGGTGATGACACTTATAAGAAATGTGAATTTGGCAGATAAGCAACACCAGATAATCAGGATATACATCTTTGCTTTTCATCTTAGATGATTTGGACGGTCTCATTTTTAACCAGAGGATGTTGCAAGACGATAATGGTCGTACAATTAAGGAACATGAGTATTAAAATATAGATTACATTTCATCTTGGATGATTTGGACTGTCTCATTTTTAACCAGAGGGTGTTGCAAGATGATAATGGTCGTACAATTAAGGAACACGAGTATTAATATATAGATATGCACCATTCTCCACACCCAATTTTTAAACCAAAAGGTGTGTGTGTGGGAATTATAAAACAAGAACTAAATATTCAGTTTTTCTCTGGTCATGTGCATCGTCATATTTAGGATGGCATGATTGATAAAAAGTTATGCGATCCAAACAAACATTTAACAAACACTTCTGTCTTTTACGCAGCAAGAGAAATGCTCGCAAACCGCTGGAATGTGTGTTTGTTTGTAATTTGCTTTCTCCTCATGTGAAAATATTTTGGTCACAAGATTGTTGCATATTTGTTGGGAACATGTCTGTGAATTTGTTCTGAGTACTGCGTAAATTTTGTGTTTCAATACATAATGTAAACAATATAAATTCTTATTTTTAGTTAATACCAGCAGAGATACCTGGCATTGCCCAGTATTTAAAAAGTTAAAACTAAATCTCTTACCCCTGTTTATATATAGATTAATGAAAATTCTTTTTATATATATATATATTTTGTTTCATTATCTTTTGTTCTTTATATATTCTTATTTTTAAGTTGATTATTTTTTATTATTATTCTTGTTTGTATTTTTTGTGCTTTTTATTATGGTTTATTATTTATTAATTTGTTTCATTTTTTAATCATTTTTTTCTAATTAAGAGCAAAAATAAGATAAGGTATGGATTTTATTGAATTTTGGTCTTTGCTGGTCTCCACCAATTTTCCTTTATAGAAGGACATGCACTCGGTCGATGTACAAACAAACATACAGACATACAGACAGGCATTAAAAGTATTAGTGGAAGCACTCATGGGGTAATGGTTATTGTGTTAGGAAATAGACACAATGAGAAAAGTTCAAATCCTGGATGAGGCTATTTTGCATTTCACATAGCGCTAATACACTTAGAAAAGATATGCATCCAACTATTCTCCCTCCAGCTATGGGTAAATAGCTGGGTGGACTGGACCATTTAACTTTAGTATGGCAACCAATCTAAGAGAATAAAAACCAAATTCAAACTTGGTAAACCCCACTTAAAAAATTGACCTTGTGTCATTCTGCTCATGGGGAGGGGGTGGGTATATATATATATATATATATATATTTACCAACCCCTACGCATGAGCAGGATGTGACACAAGGTCAATTTCTTAAGCGGAGTTTGAATTCAGAGTTTTCCTTCTCCTAGACCAAGGCTAAAGAGCCCAGTCTGCCCTACTATTTATCCATAGCTGGAGGGAAAGTAGGATTCATACCTTTCCCAAGGGTATTAGCGCTATGTGAAATGCAATTACCACATCCAGGATTTGAACTCGGGGCGACGAGTCCATTTCCCATGACTTTAACCATTACACCATGCGCTTCCATGTGATGGGTATATACATATAAAAAGTATTATAAAGATGATGATATTTCAAATATCCTTTTAAAAAGAGGAGACTTCCATTAGAATATATCCTGAAAATATAACTAAAAAGAAAGGTTCATCAAATTATTATCAAGGAAACAGCCTTATCCAGGATTTAAACTCGTCCCGTCGTGTCTATTTCCCACAACAGTAACCATTACACCATGTGCCTCCATTGGGAAATAGATATATATATATATTTACCAATGCCTCTGCACGAGCAGGATGTGACACAAGGTCAATTTCTTAAGCGGAATTAAACAGGTTTGAATTCAGAGTTTTCTTTCTCCTAGACCGGTTGCTTAACCAAGGTTAAAGAGCCAAGTCTGCTCTACTATTTATCCATAGTTGAAGTGAAAGTAGAATTCATACCTTTCCCAAGGGAGAATAGTTGGATTCATATCTTTCTTAGGGGTATTAGTGCTATGCGAAATGCAAACAGCCTTGTCCAGGATTTGAACTCTGTTTTCCTTCTCCTAGACTGGTTACTTAACCAAGGTTAAAGAGCCCAGTCTGCCTTACAATTTATCCATTGCTGGAGGGAGAATAGTTGGATTCATACCTTTCTAAAGGGTATTAGTGCTATGTGAAATGCAAACAGCCTTGTCCAGGATTTAAACTCACCACATCGTGTCTATTTCCTACTACTGTAACCATTACACCACATGCCTCCATTGGGAAATAGATAAATGTTTATACGAGTTTGTCTTTCCTTCTGAATGCTAATATTGGACCTTGGGGAGTGAGAACATGACTAAATATTGGTTATTTCCTATAAGTCTAACATGATCAAAGGGAACCACTCTTGACTGATAAATTATTTATTTATTTTTCTATTAAACTAACACTAAACCCTAACTTCTTTTTTCTTAGTAGATCAATAGATAAATAAACTGTTTTTCTTCCCATATCTGAAGTATGGTTATTTCCTATAAGTCTAACATAAACAAAGGGGAACCACTCTGGACTGATAAATTATTTATTTATCTATTGATTTACAAGGAAAAAAGAAGACGGGGTTTAGGGTTAGTTTAATGCGAAAATAAATAAATAATTTATCAGTCAAGAGCGGTTCCCCTTTGTTTATGTTAGACTTATAGGAAATAACCTTAAATATCTAAGTACTAAGCATTACCAATAACCGGTAATGTCACCCAATACATTTAATAGACTGTACTGGTTTACAGCGGCAAGGCAAGTATCTTGACCTGACCTATTTTGATATATTGGTCACTAAATATTTGTATTTATTCTTTGAAAATAAATGATTTGACAATTAGTATTGGAGGAAAAATCTTTTAGTTTGGTGGCGGAACCGAGAAAGCTTAATGGTTTATACTTTCCTGTTTACGCCAATATAATGTCATGTTGAGCATACAAACCATTACCGAATTTCCGAAAAGGTCACATAGCCAAAAATCCCGGCTGACCTTTAAGAAGACAAGTAATAAAAAGTCTCTTTTTACACAACACTCATAAACAAACATTTTTGTTTTTTGTTTTTGGTGAGGGGGGGTAGGGGGGGCTTTGTTTTCTCTCCTATCATAATTGTTTATTTCCTTTTTATCTTCAACAACAAAAGAAAAGGGAGTTTTCTATCCATGCTCTTTCCTAACAATTGACTTCAATCAAAAAAAAAGGGGGGGGGGAGCAATATCGTATGACAACTTTTTGCCTCTAGTATAAACATGCACATTTAAACTGTTTTCTTTGTTTTTTTTAATGGAATATCAACCTTCATGGGTCATTTAATGCCAAAGCCATTCTTGTAGAAGAACAGAACTGGCGTATGATGAGGGTTCATACCTTTCCCAAGGGTATTAGTCCAATGTTACATAATTGATAACAAACATTTTGTTTTTTTCTTTTTCGATGAGGGGGGGGGGTAAGGGGCTTTGTTTTCTCTCCTATCACAATTGTTTATTTCCTTTTTATCCTCAACAACAAATGAAAAAGGGGTTTTCTACCCACGCTCTTTCCTAACAATTCAATCAAACAACAACAACAAAAAAAAAAAGAAAAAAAAGGGGGGGGACAGAAAGAAGAAGAAGAAGAAGCAATATCGTATGACAACTTTTTGCCTCTAGTACAAACACAGACATTTAAACTGTTTTCTTTGTTTTAATGGCATATCAACCTTCATGGGTCATTTAATGCCAAAGCCATTCTTGTAGAAGAACAGAACTGGGGTATGATGAGAGTTCATACCTTTCCCAAGAGTATTAGTCCAATGTTACATAACTGATAGGTAGTCTATTAATTATGTACTGTAAGTGTAGTGTACATTCAAAATAACGGTTTAGTGGAAAGATACAGGAAAGATGATTGACACTTTTTAACCCTGTTTTGACATACTCTTCTGGTTTGCCAGTGCAAGTCGTATGAAAAGTAGATTACCAAGACATTGCAGTCCAGCATGTTAACCACTATGCCACAGTGACCCAGAGAATTTTTTGTGCATGAGATTTCAGAATAGTTTAAATAATTTGGGTTCTGTTTTTTTTCTGGGTCACCCTGTAATATCATGTTACTCAACTAGGAAATAATCAAAATTGCATATTATAAAACATGCTGGACACTGCTGGTGAAACAAGGACAAATTTATAATGTGACTGTCCAAATGAGTATCATCACTTCATCTGAATAATGAACCATTCTGTTTTTATTACAAAGAAAGAAAGGGAAGAAAAAGGACATGCTATGTAGAAAAATATAATAAGAAAGAAAAAGTTGGGGAAAGGTAGAGAGAGTGAGTGCGCAGAAGTGATAACACTAATCTGTTTCAATCGAACATAATGAAAAGATGAAAGAAAGAAAGAAAGAAAAAAAAGGGTGAGAAAGAGAGTTAAATCAAGATTATTATACTTTTTACATATTGAAATATTTTGTAATAACTATGAAGTAAGTTAAAAGGTAAAGTCATAGGGGTAGCCTAAAGTCAGCATCAGCCAGACAGCGAGGGAGTCTATCCTCTTTTCACTAGCGCTAGACCAAGGAGATTGTTTTTGCATCTGAGGTGGAGCACCACACCTACCGTCAGCTCCTTACTTTACCGCACAGATTCCTGTGCTACTCATATGCTGAGTTGGTGAGGGCCGGTATCGAACCTGGAACCTTGTGGTTCCTAGTCAGATGCTCTACTGACTGAGCTAAACCGGCCCTAGCTATTAAGTAATCATATCAAACATTGTTATAATTAAATTATTACACTGTGGTATATCCACAGGTCCATTAGTATTAAACTAACCCTAAACCCTCTAACCCTACACCCCCTAGTTGAGTAACATAATATTACAGGGTGACCCAGAAAAAACAGAACCCACAAATTTTGTAATAAAACTGTTAATTTTAATCTTAATTTTTTTTTTTTAAGTTTAAGTCCAACAAGGGTTAGGGTTTAGGTTAGGGTTAGTTTAATGGGAAAATAAACAAATAATTTGGGTTCTGTTTTTTCTGGGTCACTCATGTTACTCAACTAGGAAATAACCGCTATTTTAAAAAAATAATCAAAACATTAACCCAAATCCCAAATGGCACATAATAAAATAATGCCAAAGTTGGCAACCCTCCAGAAAAAGTCCAACCTCGGATATTTCAATGTCCCAAGGTCCAGAATGCTTTGATAGGATATGATCACTTTCTATGTAATCTGATATAATAAAATAAATAATGCCTAAGCTGGCAACTCTCCAGACAAGTCCAGCCTCGGATATTTCTATGTGCTGATGTCCAAAATACTTTGATTTGATTCCTTGCCATTTAATCCAACGGAATATTCATAAATTGGAATGTTAGAAATAAAAATGACATTGATTTGTTTTTATTCTGTGAAGGAAGTTGAGGGGATATTCTAAAAACTTCTCACAAGCCACACAGACCCAGCAGTTGCATGGTCATTTACCTCCCATCTCAAAAAACCATTCAAGAAAGAGGAATAAGACATACTGGCCACTGGTGGAGAAATTAAGGACAAATTTATAAGCAGATAAAATCAGGGATAGATAGAGAGATAGAGACTACTAGAGATAGATAGAGATAGGTAGAAAGAGACTACTAGAGATAAATAGAGAGATAGGTAGATAGAGACTACTAGAGATAGATAGAGAGATAGGTAAAAAGAGACTACTAGACATAAATAGGGAGATAGGTAGAAAGAGACTACTAGACATAGATAGGGAGATAGGTAGAAAGAGACTACTAGAAATAGATAGGGAGATAGGTAGAAAGAGACTACTAGAAATACATAGGGAGATAGGTAGAAAGAGACTACTAGAAATAGATAGGGAGATAGGTAGAAAGAGACTACTATAGATAGAGAGATTGATAGAAAGAGACTACTATAGATAGATAGAAAGAGACTACTATAGATAGATAGATAGATAGATAGATAGAAAGAGACTATGATAGATAGATAGATAGAAAGAGACTACTATAGATAGATAGATAGAAAGATAGAAAGAGACTATGATTGATAGATAGATATAGATAGAAAGAGACTATGATTGATAGATACTACTATAGATAGATAGATAGATAGAAAGAAAGAGACTATGATAGATAGATAGAAAGAGACTATGATAGATAGATAGATACTACTATAGATAGATAGATAGAAAGAGACTACTATAGATAGATAGGTAGGTAGGTAGAGACTACTAGAGATAGATATATAGGTAGACACTACTAGATAGATAGAGAGATAGGTAGAAAGAGACTACTAGGTGATAGATAGATATGAAGAGACTATTATAGATAGAAAGATAGATAGATAGATAGAAAGAGATTACTACAAATAGATAGATAGATTGATAAAAAGAGATAACTATAGAGAGAGAGGATAGGTAGAGACTACAGATACATAGAGAGATAGGTAGAGACTACTATAGAGAGATTTTATCTCGTTTATCTGTTGATTGAAGGATGCTAAAATATTGACGTTAATCTCCTCCTCTCAAAGTTATTGCTGCCCCCCTCTGCCAATTTTTTTTTTTGAAACAGGAAAATATTTCTTTTTACAGCATAAAAGCTGCTGTCATGTTAAAGTGATTAGTGAGCTCATCTTTCAAAGTGTCAAAAGAAATTTTAGTGCTTATTGCCTTCTCTAGAATTCTGCTTTTATAGACAACTCTCATTCATTCTGAATATTTTATACTAGCCGAAGTACTTATCTACATTGGGTAAAAAGATCAAACCATCACAACAAACCAGCTTATATATATATATATATATATATATATATATATATATATATATATTTATATTTCCTCTCTCGATGAGTCTGGAGTAAAAAACAAGCTGTGAAGATGATTTTTATAAATCGAAATATTGTTCAATATCAGCTATGAATATGATATAAAATGTTTTCACTTTAACAGCATATTGTGTTGTTTTCATATCCTTTTATCTATACTCATATATATATTTACCAACCCCTCAGTACAAGCAGGATGCGACACAAGGTCAATTTCTTAAGCGGACTTTAACAGTTGATATCATTACTTAATTATATTTAGTCCAGTATAAGATAGGGTCCAGATGAGATCATTTAGATTGAAGCCATGGTAGACCCTTATATATATATATATATATATGTGTGTGTGTGTGTGTGTGTGTGTGTGTGTGTATTTACCAACCCTAGCATAGCATAACAATAACAAACCTACTTATATATATATTTACCAACCCCAAGTCAAGTATAAGATAGGGTCCTGATGAGATCATTTAGATCGAAACCATGGTAGACCCTTAACTCTTTTCCACTACTTATATATATATATATATATATATATATATATATATATATATGAGAGTTAACAAACAGTTTGGGAGAATATGTGGTTAATTGAAGTCATACCTAATTTGAAAATTAATTAGTTGATAATTAATGAATTAGGTGAATATATCTGTTCAAATGTAAGGTGTAAACAAATCGAGAAAAAGTCAATCTCTGTGTATATATATATATATATATATATGGGAGAAATAAGAGGAAATTAATCCGCCAGTATGTGGAGAAAGGTAGACAAACACGGGATGTTAAACATCCATTTTCTACAACATCTGTGTTTGTCTACCTTTCTCCACACACACACACACATATATATCCCACTACAGCAGCTGTCAGCGGCCAAGGGGATAAGATATCAGGTTGGCAAACAGTCAGTCTGAGTTAGACCCTAGCTAAGGATAATTGTTGTGTCTAGCCACACTGAAGAGGGGTGAAATGCCGAAACACGTGTCTGTGGATGACTTATTAATTATTTATATATATATATATATGAAAAATAGATGGAAATTAATCCGACAGTATGAAATTTAACATTATGAAAAAACATATGATGTTTGTTATGTAATAGCTGACAGTACTGTTTTCATAATGTTAAATTTCATACTGTCGGATTAATTTCCATCTATTTTTCATATTTGTCAAATGAAAAAACATTATATCTGGGACTTTTACACCTTGAAGACTTTCATCTATAACTACGGACTTATCAACGCCACAAGTAAATTTTTGGAAAATCTAACATCTTTTTTCAAATTACCATGTGGACTTGTATATTTTTTAACAGCTGAAAAATATATACTATACTATTTGATACCCACATTACATTTTTATATAAAACTTTTACAACAAACTCTTTTGAGTTTTTCTATAACTATAATGCTTCTGATTTTTTAAAAATTAAAAATAAAATTTATTTTATTTTATTTTTTTTTTAAAACAGAACATGCATTTTTCAAAAACTTCAGCGGTTGAACTCAGCGTTCGTTTCTGTAAACAGTCTTTTTTAACGGATATCTTCTCTTCCCATCTATGTCGCTCTTTGATGAAGACCAACTTATCGATTTGGTCGAAACAGTACTGTCAGCTATTACATAACAAACATCATGTTTTTTCATAATGTTAAATTTCATATATATATATATATATATATATATATATATATGTGTGTGTGTGTGTGTGTGTGTGTGTGTGTGTATTTACCAACCCCCCACACACACACACACAAGCAGGATGTGGTACAAGGTCAATTTCTTAAGGAGAGTTTAACAGGTTTGAATTCGGAGTCTTCCTTCTCCTAGACTGGTTACCTAGCCAAGGTTAAAAAGAACAGTCTGCCCTACTATTTATCCATAGCTGGAGGGGGTAATATTAGTATGATGCATACCTTTCCCAATGGTATTAGCGCAATGTGAGCTCAGGTCGACGAGTCTATTTCCTATGACTCTAACCATACTCTCATTAATACTAAATATTCTATACTAGCTGAAGTACCTGTAAATAAATTTCAATAGTTTCTTAGAAATGAATTACACAGTATAGGTTACAAGGTAGGAATTAGACGGCTTTAGTTGGGACCCATAAATTTTCCCAGGGACTCATTCAAACCAAATTGTGCATCCCAGGACACACTAAATCAAAAAGCTATCAGCATTACTGTAATTAGAATCCTTAACTCCTCCTTAAACAGAAGCATCAATATCATTATGGACAGCCGATACAACAGAAACCCAACAGGTTGATATGTTGAAAGTGAACATAATAGCATGACTAGAGTTTGAACTCAATCACTATGATGTCGTTGCCCAGCACGTTAGCCACTACACCATGAGGACTCTCCCCTCCACCCCCACCCCCCAGCCTAACATGAAAATCTAGAAAGGAATATGAGTCAATGAGTCCAACCCAAGAAACATAGGAAAGTCACATTCAAAAGGTGAAGTAGAAATTTGGCTATGGTCCAAGTAATAAATAGAAGTAGGGAAAATGGAAATGAAAGAAAAAAAAAAAATTGGAAAAAAAAAAAAAAAAAAAGAAAAGAAGAAAAGAAAAAGAAGAAAAAAAGAAAGAAAAAAAGAAAAAAGAAAGAAAAAAAAAAAAAAAGAAAAAAAAGAAGAAAAAAAGAAGAAGAAAAAAAGAAGAAGAAAAAAAAGAAAGAAGAAAAAAAGAAAAAAGAAAAAAGAAAAGAAGAAAAAAAAAAAGAAAAAAGAAAGAAAGAAAAAAGAAAGAAGAAAAAAGAAAGAAAGAAAAAAAAAAGAAAAAGAAAAAAGAAAAAAAAGAAAAAAAAAAATAAGACACTGCGTATATTATTAGCTTTGCAATATGTCAAGACTATATAGATTTTTTTTCCCTACTTACTTTGCAACGAAAAAAAAAAACAAAAAAAATGAAATGAAATGCCAAGTTGGAAAATATGATTTGTTTTGTTTTATGGCACATCAACCTCAGTGGGTCATCTAATGCCGATAAAGTTTTGAAATAAATCAATTCTTAATGGATATTACAATTTTTTTATAAATACATTTTTCTATTTAACCCATAGATGGGACCCTAACAGGTACTACCACTCCGGTTCAGAATGGACCAGGGAGCAATGGTGATGAAGGGGTGCTCCACATTCCCCAAACCTCCAGAACTGGAATCTCACCATCAGATAAAGTTTAACGTCATTCCCAGGACATGTAGACCCTCAGTCACCGCCTTCTAGCACCTATATGATAAAAAGGGGTTGGGGCTTGCCATAAGGGCAATAGGGTTGGGAAAATCATATAGGTGCTAGGGCTTGACGTGACCAGCCGATTGATCGAAGGGGGTCTCTCCGACTGCCCGTCTAACCCAAGATATGGCCAAAGTGGAGTATTGCATGTCATGAACTGCTCATCCACCTGGGCTCTATCCTTAAGCATCACGGGTCGCCACCCACGGCCAACAGGTGGCCCCATTGCAGGAGTCTTACCCCTCTGCAGAGGTGCAGTCGGTGCATTCTAACGCCCCAGCCAACAGGGTGGATTTTGTATCGTATATAATTAGAAACCATAATTGTTGAACAAATTTCAGTATAAAAATAAGCGTCCTTTAAGAAGAACAGTAATGGTACTATTTATTAGATAGTACCATTAGGGCCGGCTTAGCTCAGTGGGTAGAGCTTTCAGCTAGAAACCACAAGGTTCTGGGTTCAATATCAGCCTTCGCCATCAGTGTATGAGTAGCACAGGGATCTGTGCGGTAAAGTAAGGAACTGATGGTAGGTGTGGCACTCCGCTTCAGACGCCCAAACAATCTCCTTTGTCTAGAGCTAGTGAAAATGGGATAGACTCCCTTGCTGTTTGGCTGATACCCACTTTAAGCTGCCCGACAACTTTACTTACTTGCCATTACTACTGTTCTTCTTAAAGGAGGTTTATTTTATACTGAAATCTGCCTGAACTTTCTTACTTATTACATACTAGCAGCGGCTACCCGGCGTCGCCTGGGTAGAGGGTTTTTTTTTAAGTTAGTCACGCAGATCCATTATTACTGAATCATGAGTTGAATCCATGTGGGATGCCCCATTTAAATCCTTATGTAAAAAAAAAAAAAAATAGACCTTGCATTGATCCAGCTATTCTGAAAAGAAAGGTTAATGTCTACTATCTAAAATATTAAATGAAAAAAAAGTCCATGCTGTTATCATTTGAATTTTATTTTTTAATTATCTTCCCGAATATAAATCAAATCTCTATTATTTTTGCTCAAAAACCAAGCCCTGGTGATATTTAATGTGTATAAATAGAGAATTGCAATTTAAACCAATTAAGGTTGGAATTTGTCAATGCCCATCAACAAAATCAACGAAAGTGCTGGGGTTGCTATATATTTTAACCCATAGATGGACGAGGTTTTTCATACCTTTCCCAAGAGTATTAGTCTGAAAGTGAATGTAATAGCGAGTTCAAACTTGCTTACTATGATGTTGCAGTCCAGCACGTTACTACTCCACGAGCACTTCCCCCTGGGGAGGGGTTGGGTAAATACATAAAGTTTCCTCCATTAATTCCTTATTAATGTTATAATTGTAAATAATCACGCACAAACGAGGCAGTGGCAGGAAAAGATTTACTCGGCTAAAATGTTCACATCAAAATCAATAATAAAAAAAATAAATAAATAAATAAAAAAAATGAGCATCTGATGCGTTAAAAACAAAATCAGATTATATCAATGCATAAACTCCCAATAAAATTATCTGACAGATCAAATCCGAGCCAATACCAGGCACTATACATGTTTAGTTGGTTGGTTGGATTTTACGGCATGTCAACCCTTATTGGGTTATTTTATGCCGAAGACATTTTTTTCATATCACCATCTTCTGAGAAGCTTGCTAGAGATTTGCAAGTCAATTTGCACATAAAAATAAAACTGCAGGATGCCCACTTAGGATGGTTGGTTGGTTTTTACGGCATGTCAATCCTTTTTGGGTTATTTTATGCCAAAGATATTTTTTGTGCATCTAATCATAGAGCATTTTTGTTCAGTCATATCTATTCATATCACTATCTTCTGAGATTTGTAAGTCAATTTGCACAGAACAATACAACTGCCGACTGCCAGTTAGGATGGTTGGTTGGTTGGTATGGTATATCAACCCTTGTTGGGTTATTTTATGCCAATGATATTTTTTTGTGCATCTAATCATAGATCATTTTTGTTCAGTCATATCTATTCATATCACTGAGATTTGTAAGTCAATTTGCACAGAATGATAAAACAGATGACCCAGTTAGGATTGTGGGTTGATTAGATGTGATGGCATGTTAACCCTTGTTGGGTTACTTTTTAAGCCGAAGACATTTTTAGACATCTAATCATAGATCATTTTTGTTCAGTCATATCTATTCATATAACCATATTCTGAGACGCTTGCTAGAGATTTGTAAGTCAATTTACACAGAAAAATAAAACTGCAGGGTGCCCACTTAAGATGGTTGGTTGGTTGAATTTTACGGCATGTCAACCCTTGTTGGGTTATTTTATGCCGAAGACATATTGTTCTATTCATTCTTGTTGGGTATTTGATTTTTTTTTCAAACTAAATTTTTTTCTATTTAACCCATAGATGGGACCCTAACAGGTACTACCACTCCGGGTCAGAGTGGACCAGGGAACAATGGTGATGAAGGGGTGCTCCACATTCCCCAAACCTCCAAAACTGGAACCTCACCATCAGATAGAGTTTAACGTCATTCCCAGGACATGTAGACCCTCAGCCACTGCCTTCTAGTACCCATATGATAAGAAGGATTGGGGTTGCCATAAGATCAATAGGGTTGGGGCAATCTTATAGGGCTTGACGTGGCCAGCCGATTGATCGGAGGGGGTCTCTTCGACCGCCCGTCTAGCCCAAGAAAACCCTAAAGTGGAATATTGCAGGTCATGGACTGCTCAGCCACCTGGATTCTATCCTTAAGCATCACGGGTCGCCTGCAGAGGTGCATTCTAATGCCCCAGCCGGCAGGGCGGTAATTCACTTGGTAGGTGAGCATGGGTGAATATGATAACAACAAAAAAAAAAAAAGAGAGTATCAAATTGCAGCTTAAATGCCTCTTCATTAATAAACTAATAAGATAAAATTTTTAAAATTTAAAAATGAAAAAAAAAAAATTAATTGGAGTAAAATACTCTTGAAACAATTTTTTTTTTTTTAGTTTGATGATTGCTTTTGAAGGCTATCACAATGCAAGTGTAAAGAAAGATGAGGTAACGAGGATGTTGTTCAACCCCCAAACCAATATAGTTTGGAAGTGGTTAGAATCGCAAGAAATGGACTCGTCGATCCAAGTTCAATTCCTGGATGATGCCACAGCTCACATAGTGCTAATACTCTTGGGAAAGGTATGAATCCAACTATTCTCCCTCCCCATTGATTGAATAAAGGGTTGGGTTCAAAGTTCCATGATGGCTCCCAAGTTCAAAAAGAAGGTTCCCGGGTCCGAAAAGAAATACCTGAAGAACGTTGGAAGGCACATCAGCCAAAATGTTGTACAGATAACAATAAAGATGAGGACAATAGTCTGAATAATCCAAATAATCAAAAAAATGATTAATAATACTAGCAAATATATGCACCCTCCGGGTGCAAGTATTTAAGTTTTAATATAATAAAATATCATATTAAATTAGAAAGGCTAATGAAACTGAATAAGAATACAGATAAAAAGATTTGAAACAGAGGGGGTATGATTAAAAAATAGAACAACTTTGAAACTAACTCTTCCATCATTTTCCGTTACTCCAGTCTTTCATTGGTAACTTTTCCTAATTTAACTATTTAGTTAAAATAGGAAGTAAAGAATAAAGATTACAGTTATTTCTTCTTGTTCAGGGATTTCTTTTAAGATTTATCCCCGAGATTTTTGCTTATATTCATTAAGATAAAACCAAACAATTAGAAATCAATAATACTAAGCATATATTTATTAAAATCAAATTTTTAAGATCAATATGCAAATTAGCCTTCCCATTCACACTGTATATTTTTGTTGTATATATAAATACAATTGCATGATATTAATATGTAGACATGGTCAACAGTATTAATAATGTAAAACAATTTTATTAATAACTGAGGTTTAAATAATAATAAAATCATGGAGAATGTGATGTAAATAACAAAGGGAATTGTGACTTGTATAGTAATATAGTTTCGGTTACAGACAGAAAAACCCACAATCTCCATTATAATAAGATTGTAAGGTTGAAATTGAAATATAATAAGGATTAGAAGTAACTCTTGTTTTAAAAAAAAATGATTCTATAAATTAATGATTTCATGACCATAAATCAAGTGCCAAATAATACACAAGATTGATTTATATACAAGTATATATTCAAAACAGGGACAGGGGTTGTAAAATATCTACATTAATTTGCTGATAAAAAGTGAGAAACACAGCATGATTAATTTGCACGGTAAATATCTAAGTTTGGACAGATCTATGCCTAACACAGTCAAAGAAAAACATGGCAAGAATAAAAGCAGGAATCTGGGACGACAAAATGTTATTAGTTCCAAATTAATGATATTTAATTTTTAAAGCCATGATTAGAATCACTTAAGAATAGATAATTAAAAAATCTATTTCTTGGAGGAAGCAGCAAAAAACATTAGCTTCTATGTGAACTCTGATAAAACCGAGTTTCAAAAAGAAAGGAAACATCTCAACACTTGACGGTAAACCTCTTAAACCAGTAGAACAATTCACATACCTAGGTAGTAATATCTCATCCACAGAAAGCGATGTTAATACACAAATAGGAAAGGCATGGTTAGCCACAAACAAATTATCAGTCATATGGAAATCTGATTTCACTGACAAGCTAAAGTGACGATTCTTCCAGCCGTGGTTATATCAGTACTGCTGTATGGCTGCACCACTTGGACCCTAACGAAGCACCTTGAGAATAAGCTAGATGGGAGCTGCACAAGAATGCTGCATGCAGTCTTGAACAAGTCGTGGAAACAGCACCTCACAAGGAAGCAGCTGTATGGCCACCTGCCCCCCATCTCACAAACCATCCGAGTGAGACGGACTAGACATGCAGGACACTGTTGGAGAAGCAAGGAAGAGCTCATAAGCGACGTTCTCCTTGAAGAATAATTAAAGTTCCAATTACCGTTGAACTGGGAAGACAAGGCAACAAACGGTAGACTAACTGACTTCAATACTCCTGTGGAAGCCAACACATGGACATGCTAATGCGGGCTCCCCAGCAAGAACTTACATTGACCAACTATGTGAGGATGCTGGTTGCTGCGCAGAACTCCCAGGGGCGATGAGTGATAGGGAAAGTGGGCGAGAGATTGTCATAGATATCTGTGCTACTTGCACGACTTGATGATGATGATGATGATGATTTCTAAGTATCAATTATATTTACAAGAAATTTACAAAATCAATAATTGATTACCATTTCACTCATGTGAAAAAATAAAAAAATAAAACAAATATCTGAAAGGTTAAATTTTGACATTTAAATCAAATATATATATAATTTACATATATAAGCTATATATATATATATATATATATATATATATATATTATATATAACTTATATATATAAATGGTTAAATTTTGACCTTTAGATTAAAAGATTTCATTAGTTTTAAGTAAGTAAATATATCAATATATAATATGATATACAATATAGGATCGGTTAAATCGAACTTAACGGACCTAAATTCCACCATCGTATGTCACCCCGCCAAAAGAAAAAAAAATCCCCAAAATCAGGGAATTAACCGAATT
This sequence comes from Doryteuthis pealeii, assembly GCA_023376005.1. Lineage (NCBI taxonomy): Eukaryota > Metazoa > Mollusca > Cephalopoda > Myopsida > Loliginidae > Doryteuthis > Doryteuthis pealeii. The sequence goes on from CM042170.1 coordinate 56,784,300, forward strand.
TAATGAAATTTTCAGTGTTGATATATTAATGAATAAAAGATATAATGCACTAGTTATTTTATTTAAAAACCTTTTATATTTTTTCAGGTCCGTTAACTTTGAACCATGTATCTTTGAGGTGTAACACAGATTCTCAAAGAAATATTTGTAAATAAATTAATGGTATTTAATTTATGAATTAAAAAAAAAAAACACACACAATTAAAATAGTTTAAGTATACATAATAAAAAATCGGTTATATCCTATAACTCCAACATAAACAAAGGGGAATCACTCTTGACTGATAAATTATTTATTTATTTTTCCATTAAACTAAACCCGTCTTCTTTTTTCCTAGTAGATCAATAAATAATTAAATAATTTATCAATCAAGAGTGTTTGTTTATGTTGGAGTTATAGGAAATAACCAAGAAATCTATTTCTAAGTATCAGGAGCAGCTCTTGGCCTTTAAAAACTCAATTCTATAAATCAATGATTTCATAACCATAAAAACAATCAAAGGTTGACTAATACAGAAGATGGTTTTATACAAAAGTATGATGGACTCTCCCGTCGATTTCGACGTATGAGTGTTCATACAATGAATATCCACACAGTGATTTGTTTATAGTGGTGAAGGCTTGTGTTGGACCATCCACACTTTTTGGCACAGTCGATAGGAAAGAATTGGTGCATCAAGGGTTGCCACAAACCCAATCAACGACCGACCTCAGGTATTTTGAATTCAGAGTTATCCCTCTCCTAGACTGGTTACCTACCCAAGGCTGAAGGGCCCAGTCTGCCCTACTATTTAACCCATAGCTGGAGGGAGAATATATGGGTTCATACCTTTCCCAAGGGTATTAGCGCTATGTGAAATCCCAATAGCTTCGTCTAGGAATTGAACTCGAATTGACGAGTCCATTTTCCACAACTCTAACCACTAGCCCATGTGCCTCCATATATAAAATACAAAAGTATATACAGTAAATATCAAACCAAATAAATATTTGTAAATAAATTAATGGTATTTAATTAAAAAATAAAACATGATTAGAATAGTTTAAGTATAAATAATCAAAAAATATATTCCTAAGGAATGGAGGCTTTGAAAGATTCAGTGTTTCAGCAGAAAGGTTATTACTAATATAATAACCTTTCTGCTGAAACACTGAATCTTTCAAAGCCTCCATGCTTCCTGTAGTCTGCCGACACTATACCTGATGACCCTCTCCACACACTTGCACACATACATGTATATTACTACTGTAAACTGTTCATGTTCCTGACACTAATACATTATTCTGTGTACTTCACATGAGACTTTGATGAGTTGTCGTGCACCTGAGCACTGTACACAATAAATTTCATTATTATAACCTTTGGCATAAAAAAAAAAAGAATGATTTTGTCACCATAAAATTAGAAGTTAGCTTATACACTAGTATATAGAAGATATCTATAAAAATAAAATGATATTAATACCACTAATTTTTACAGTGAAATAAAAAATAAAATTAAGTGTTTCTATAGATGATTCATTTTTAAAAAATCTACATCCTGTTGAGAATTTTCCAAGTCCTATAAGGATTTATCAAAAAGTGTCTAAAAAAAATGCCTTTTCATTAAAAGTTACCTGTTATTTCCCTAAAAATAAAGACTTCTAAATATGTTTAGTATTACTAGCAAATATATGCACCCTCCGGGTGCAAGTATTTAAGTTTTAATGTAATAAAATATTGTATTAAATTAGAAAGGCTAATGAAACTAAATAAGAATACAGATAAAAAGATTTGAAACAGAGGGAGTATAATAAAAGATTTGAAACAGAGGGAGTATAATAAAAAATGGAACAACTGAAACTTACTCTTCCATCACTCTCGTCTTTCATTGTTATTTTTTCTAATTTAAGTATTTAGTTAAAAGAGGAGGTAAAGAATAAAATGACAGTTATTTTATCTTGTTAATGGATTTCATTTAAGATTTATTGAAGAGATTTTTGCTTATATTCATTAAAATAAAACCAAACAGTTAGAAATCAATAATACTAAGCACATATTTATTAAATTCGATTTTTTTAATATTAATATGCAAATTAGCCTTCCCGTTCACACTGTAAACCGCTATTTTGTTGTATATATAAATATAATTGCATGTTGTCAGTATGTAGACATAGTTAACAGTATTAATAAAGTAAGACAATTTTATTAATAATTGAGGTTTAGATAAAAATAAAATCATGGAGAATGTGATGTCAATTACTAAGAGAATTGTGACTTGAGTAGGAATATAGTTTCGGTTACAGACAGAAAACACACAATCTCCATTATAATAAGATATTTAAACAAAGGCTATAATTTGGGGTAGATTAGGAAAACAAATGTGACTTCGGCCGGGTGGAATAAGGCATTATAGGACATTAAGAGTTTTAATGTCTTAGAAAATAAGCATTATCAACTATTAATTTTTGGCTACTTTTTTATTCTTTATTTTTTTTATTTCAAGAAAGATCTTTTACAGTGAAATAGAAAATAAAACTAAGCATTTCTATAGTGGATTTCATTTTAAAATCTGGTAAGATTCTAAAGAAAATAGTTGTTTGATTCTCAATAACAACTCACACACACACACACACACACACAGAGTACATTTCATATATTGAAAGCTTTTTAAATTTTGAAAGGATATAAAAATGTGACTACACATACAGTTTCTTCAATTCAAGGTTGTTTTAAATAATCAATACATTCTAGTATGCCTGTAAGATCTAATTTTGTAAATGTACTAAAAAAAGAATGGAAAAAAAAATGTAGCAAAAAATATAACGTTATTATATTACTACCTCTGTCCCATAATGGTTGATACACTTGCTTATAAATTTCATATATTAGATGTAACAACTATTATGGGAAAGAGTAACATATCTGAATTTATACAAATTGATTTTGAATTGAAAAGAAATACAGGTTGGCTCAAAAGTCTAGTCACCCCCTTCATACTGCATTTCCCTGAAAAGAAGACAAGGCTTATATTAATTTTCACTCTGAAATATAACACTAGGGTTTATTTTCAGGGGATGTCGAGCGTTTGTGTTGTATGATGGGATTGCAAAAAATGCTTATTTCTTTCATTTGTCTGCCGCTCTCAACTAGGGATTATTTTAAGGGGAGGGATTATAAAACTAGGGCTTATTTGGGGGGGATGTCGAGTGTTTGCGTTGCATGATGTGATTGTAAAGGATGCTTATTTCTTTCGTTTGTCTGCCGCTCTCAACTAGGGCTTATTTCAAGGGGAGGGCTTATATCAAAATCATCCTAAAAAAAATCACACTAGGTTTTATTTTGCAGGTAGGTTTTATTTTCAGAGAAAACACAAAAAATAATAAAAGTTAAAACAATATATAGGGGGTGACAAGACTTTCGGACCAACCTGTATATTAATGTACAGAGTGGTCCGAAAGTCTTGTCATCCCTACATTTCTTTGGAGATAAAATAATGACATAACTTATGTATTACAAAAAATAAGTTAAAACAATATATAGGGGGTGACAAGACTTTCGGACCAACCTATACATTAATGTACAGGCTGGTCAGAAAGTCTTGTTACCCCTACATATGTTTTTAGAGGTAAAATAATTATATCATTTTATATATGTATGTATTGTTAAAACAAAAAATAAGGAAAGTAAAGACAATATATAAGTGTGGCAATACTTTTAAAATTCTGGAAAATAATTTAATTTTTAAAGATGTTTTTTAAGGGGTGAAATAATTACATAACTTATATAATATATCATTTAAAAAAAAAAAATAATAATAATGAACATTAAAACAATATATAGGAGTGACAAGACTTTCGTGTGTAGATTAATGTACAGTGTCGGAAAGTCTTGTCACTCTATATATTTTTATTTTTACAGGTAAAATAATTACATAACTTATATATGATATTATAAAAAAAATAAAAAATAATGAATGCTAAAACAATATATAAAGGTGACAAAACTTTCAGACCACTGTGTAGATTAATGTACAGTGCGGTTGGAAAGTCTTGTTACTCTATATATTTTTATTTTTACAGGTAAAATAATTACATAACTGATATATTATATTATTAAAAAAAATAAATAATGAATACTAAAACAATATATAGGCGTGACAAGACTTTCGGACCACTGTGTAGATTAATGTACAGTGTCGGAAAGTCTTGTCACTCTATATATTTTTATTTTTAGAGGTAAAATAATTACATAACTTATATATTATATTATAAAAAAACAAAAAATAATGAATGCTAAAACAATATATAGGGGTGACAAAACTTTCGGTACACCTGTACATTAATGTACAGGTTGTTCCGAAAAGGTGTTAAGCTGTGTTGATTATTATTCTATGTCACAACAATGAAGATGAGGACAATAGTCCGAATAATACAAATAATACAAATTATCAAGCCTCATCTAAAAAATTCAGAGAAATAGTACAGATAACAATAAAGATAAGGACAATAGTCCGAATAATACAAATAATACTAATTATCAAGCCTCATCTAAAAAATTCAGAGAAATAGTACAGATAACAATAAAGATAAGGACAATAGTCCGAATAATACAAATAATACTAATTATCAAGCCTCATCTAAAAAATTCAGAGAAATAGTACAGATAACAATAAAGATAGGGACAATAGTCCGAATAATACAAATAATACTAATTATCAAGCCTAATCTAAAAAAATCAGAGAAATAGTACAGATAACAATGAAGATGAGGACAATAGTCCGAATAATACAAATAATACTAATTATCAAGCCTCATCTAAAAAATTCAGAGAAATAGTACAGATAACAATAAAGATAAGGACAATAGTCCGAATAATACAAATAATACTAATTATCAAGCCTCATCTAAAAAATTCAGAGAAATAAAACCAAGGTGGTTATTTCCTATAAGTCTAAAATAAACAAAGGGGAACCTCTCTTGACTGATAAATTATTTATTTATTTTCCCATTAAACTAACCCTAAACCCTGTCTTCTTTTTTTCTAGTAGATCAATAAATAAATGAATAATTTATCAGTCAAGAGTGGTTCCCCTTTGTTTATGTTAGACTTATAGGAAATAACCACCAAGGTGATATAGAAATTTACTAAAGAAATTAGTAAGTAGGTTGAGTTATATTTATAAAATACATAAACTTATTTATAGTTTAGATTAAATCTGCAGGTTATCTAATAGAAAGAAAAGAGGTGTGTTTGTGCTTGTTAGGTACCACCAAAATAGGTCACGTGATCAGTTTAGGTCATATTGAAGGAAGAAACGCAAATATTTTTGAACTTTTCTTTTTTAAATCTCGCAAAAAAGAAATAATGAAACTAAAGAGTTGTTACAAAGAAAAACAGTTAATTCAAAGATCAAATTATCCGATCAGGTAAAAATTACTTACCATTATCTCGAAAAGTAAGTAAAACAGTCCGTTTTTTTACGACCGGTCAGTTTCTTTATTGATATTTTTTTTAGCTGAATTCTGTATTCATGGTTCTTTTACTAAAAAAACTCTGGCATTGAAACTTATAAAAATCTTTGGATATAATTATTCAGACTCTTATCTTTATAGAAAAAAAGTAAAAATCGTTTTTCGTCGGTTCATTTTTTCATATTTCATAAAATAAAATAGTAGACCCAAAAAAAAATATTTCCCCTAATATATTTTAGGAAAAAAACTAATTCAGACATATTTACATCGAAAGGTAAGTAATTATGGAAATTTTCATGACAATCAGACCATTAATTGATTTTTCATAGAATTTTAAAAAAAAGCATCTAGTCATAACTTGTTTTTGGCTACGTTAAATTTCAATTGATTTAACGGTGCAAAAATGTAAACATTGTTTTCCGTTTATAATTTTCATTATTTCCCTAAGCTGAAAATTAAAAAAAAAAATCATCATGAGTTTTTTTAATGTCTTCTTTCGAATGGACAAAAAATTTTAAGATAACATTAACCTTTATACAAGTTTAATTGCGTTAAATATAGGGGGGGGGAAATTTCACAGGGAAAATTGGTGGTACCTAGTGTTTGTTTTGAAAAGGATATGGTTTGGGAAACAATGGCACAACATCCTCTGCCTAGAAGTTTACAAATCACTGATTTAAAACAAACAATAAAAGAGAAATACAAATAATAGTAAAATCATATATTTTATTTTATATATTATAATAAAAAAGATTTTCATAATTCAGTAATAATAAAAATGAATGAAAAAGAACATTAAAAAATAAATGTTCATTTGAAATCAGAAAATGAAATCACAAATTTGGGTCCTTTTAATCAGAAAATATGTGTTTTTGTATATTATACACATATATACATATATTCTGTGTTTTTATGTGATTATATATAATATATATATATATATATATATATATATATATATATATATATATATATATATATATATTATTGTGTTTTCTGTCAGTTGTATATATATATATATATATATACATATATATATATGTGTGTGTGTGTGTGTGTTTGTGTGCATGTATGTTTATCTGTTTTATATAATTTGTGTTTATATATGTGTGTGTGTGTTTATTTGTTTTATATATTATGTGTTTATATAGATGTGTGTGTGTGCGTGTTTTAATGTATCATATATGTGTGTGTGTTTATTTGTTTTATATATGTGTGTGTGTTTTAATGCATATATATATATGTGTGTGTGTGTGTGTGTGTGTTTATTTGTTTTATATATTATGTGTTTATATAGATGTGTGTGTGTGTTTTAATGCATTATATATATGTGTGTGTGTGTGTGTTTATTTGTTTTATATATTATGTGTTTATATATATGTGTGTGTGTGTTTTAATGCATTATATATATGTTTGTGTATGTGTGTGTGTGTGTGTTTTAATGCATCATATATATATATGTGTGTGTTTATTTATTTTATATATTATGTGTTTATATATATGTGAGTGTGTGTGTGTTTAATGCATTATATGTATGTGTGTGTATGTGTTTATTTGTTTTATATATTATGTGTTTATATATATGTGTGTGTGTTTTAATGCATCATATATATGTGTGTGTGTGTTTATACATTATATATATATTATGTGTGTTTTTATATGTTATATATACACGCTTTAAAAATTGATATTGTGTTGCATCCTGCTTGTGCCGGAGGGTTTGTACCTTAATTCTGATTGGATAGAAGTATGCGTGTTCACGTATATATATATATATATATATATATATATATATATATATATTGAAGAGGAATATACAAGTTTTATATATATATATATATATATATATATATATATATATATGAATGAAGAGGAATATACAAGAGTTTAATATATATATATATATATATATATATATATATATATATATATGTGAAAATAAAATGGAAATTAATCCGACAGTATGAATAAGATATAATGAAAAAACAAAAGATGTTTACAACTGAAATAGGCTCATCAGGAGAGAAAGTGTGCAAACCGTTTCGGGGCCAAAACCGTCGAGAGATTTGGCCCCGAAATGGTTTGCACACTTTCTCTCCTGATGAGCCTATTTCAGTTGTATACATCTTTTGTTTTTTCATTATATCTTATTCATATATATATATATATATATGAATGAAGAGGAATATACAAGAGTTTAATATATATATATATGTTGAAATGAAAAATAAAGGAAAGAAAATGTTGAATGAATAAAATATGATTTATTTTATTGTATTTTATTTTACTTTATTTTTCATTTCAACATATCGTCGTATTCGCTTCCATTTTCAACTTATATATATATATATATATATAAGTTGAAAATGGAAGCGAATCTGACGGTATGTTGAAATGAAAAATAAAGTAAAATAAAATACAATAAAATAAATCATATTTTATTCATTCAACATTTTCTTTCCTTTATTTTTCATTTCAACATATATATATATATATATATATATATATATATATAAACTCTTATATATTCCTCTTTATTTGGAAGAATCACAAAGTGCAAATATGGTCTCTTTAAATTTGAATGCCAACCAACATGTTTTTTTTTTTGTTGTTTTTTTTTCCTTCTCTGCTAAAATCTTTCCATAGTAGAATGGTCCTCAGTCCCAAAGAAGGGAAAAACTGGTATTCTTCATAAAGGCACTGAATGTATTATTGTGTTCTGGGATGCTGGCCAAATGTAGAGCCAGTAGCGAATACGCTGACGTGCTGTGCAATAACGTGCGCCAAACATATGTCAGTAACGACGCACAACTGAAGAAACATACTCCGCTGAGGAGGACAAATGTTGATATGTCGAAACAACTGGAAATAAACTTTTGGAAGATATTTTCCTCGTCAAAGAAGACAGTTAGAAGCGAATTGCGTTCGGCATCTTCTTCGTCCCGATTCCGTCCGAACTCAGTCTGCTGTTTCGGTTTGGTAAAGAGACCCATCATGTTAGGGCAGAGTTTTCGGCTAGGAATCACAAGGTTCTTGGTTCGATACCGGTCCTCACCAACTCAGCGTATGAGTAGCACAGGGATCCGTGCGGTAAAGTGAGGAACTGATGGTAGGTGTGGTGTTCCACCTCAGATGCTAAAATAATCTCCGTGGTTTAGCGCTTGTGAAAGGGGATACACTCACTCACTGTCTGGCTGATACTGACATTAGGCCGCCCTGACGATGACGACTTTTATATCCACATTAGATGCTCTTAGCAGAAAAAAGTCTAATTGTAGATATATTAATAAGTAATTATCGTAATGTAGTACCAGGTGTCTTCGTCCTGATTCTGTCAAACTCAGGTCTGCTGTTTCGGTTTGGTGAACAGCCTCATCATATTAAGTCTGGGTACGTCCGCAAATGATACCCTTAGCAGAAAAAAGAATATTTGTAGATATATCAATAACTGAATCTTGTGATGTAGTACCAGGTTTCTTTGTCCCGATTCCGTACAAATTCAAATCTGCTGTTTTGGTTCGGTAAAGAGACTCATCGTGTCAGGTCAGGGTACACCTATGATGCCCTTAGCTAAAAAAATGTCTATTTGTAGATATATCAATAAGTGGTTTCTTCGTCCCACTTCTGCCCGAAATTGGGCTGCTGTTTTGGTTCGGTAAACAGTTTTACTGTGTTAGGTCAGGGTACGTCCG
>CM042170.1:56795945-56805945 GCA_023376005.1 Doryteuthis pealeii
TCTATCTGATGATGAGGTTCCAGTTCTGGAGATTTGGGGAATGTGGAGCACCAAATTCATCACTATTGCTCCCAGGTCCACTCTGACCTGGAGTGGTATTACCTGTTAGGGTCCCATCTATGGGTTAAATAGAAAAAAAATTGTTTAAAAAAAACTTTCTACCAAACTATAGCTTATAATAAACTTGAAATTTACCCTATAAACTTATCCCTTAAATAGATTTGCAAACAACTGCAAACAACCTACTGTCAAAATCAATAAAAAAAAAGACATAATAATAAATTTGACCGTCCCTCACAACCTACTGCTTGGCATAAAATAACCCTGGATGGGTTGGCATGCATTTAAAATCAATCAATCAATCATTGAACTTTACCCTATAAACCCAAAAATATAACAATAAAGCTGAACTTTACCCTATAAACTTATCCCTTAAATTGATTCCCAATCCACTTAGCTTTGGACAATTACAAAAAGCCTGCTGTCAAAATCAATAAAAAAGACATAACAATAAATTTGACCACAACCCTCACAACCAACAACTGCAATCCTATGTATCCCACACCCAAGTAAAACACAAAAGAACTGATGGTTACTTCATTATAATCAACCAGAAGGACTCAGATTGCAATAATAATAGGACTTTATTTGAATAGAATGAATTCTGAGGTGAATAGATAGGGGACTTTGAAATATCCCATCATACATAGGTAAAAAATACCAAGAAAATTTGGTACTTGGCATAAAATAACCCTTGATGGGTTGACATGCTGTTAAAATCAATCGGGGGTCTGGTGAGCTTCGGCCGCTGGACCGGTTCTGTTATAATAATAGCGTCGATCCAGAGGGCCATCCCTCCAGGCAATACCTGCCCCCTTTGGGGACAGGGCTGGGTTTATTGCCCAGCGCCTGAGGCGCCCCCCTTGATGGGAATGCCGATGATTGACGCAATTTTTTCCCTCCACCCATTAGCTTCGGCTTGTGGGTGGCCCACGTTATTGTGCCAGTCCATACAGTCAAATAAATGCTGTTAAAATCAATCAATCAATCTTGTCTCACCAGGTATTGAACTCTGACATGTCCCCTGTCAGTCATGCCTCTGTAAATGTCTGACACAACTGCCAATACAGGATGTGGGGGTGGGGCATTATGTAACACTAATTCATCAGGAACAGAAGTCACACACAAACACATGGAAGAAGAGAGAAAATATAATTCATGACATGGTGCTTATTGAATGTCATGATAAATGAGAGTTTAATTCTCGGTGATAGAGTTCAACATGCCTTTTGCTATAGGAACTACAATTGTAATATATTGCCTGGTCAATGAGTTCTCACTGGGAATCAGGTGCTGCACGCAGGAAATGATTGGGTGTCAAACATGGGCCTGAAAACAAAAACAGGACATGGCCTGGAACGCATTGAACTGACCTTTGGCACCCGGAAAAGGCAGGTGTATATTGACACTGTATAGGCACTGAATATGTGTAGGCGTAGACCATAACCATTAAAAACAGGCTGCGTGGGCAAGGAGGTGTGTCTACAGGAAAACTGCGTAGGTGTCATGATCAAAGAGGCGTGACCCTGTGAGTTGGAGAATTATAAAAAGCCCTAAGAAATCTGGGTTGGCAGTTCGAGATCACATGGCCTGGAACGCATTGAACTGACCTTTGGCACCGGAAAAGGCAGGTCTATATTGACACTGCATAGGCACCGAATATGTGTAGGCGTAGCCATAACCAATGAAAACAGGCTGTGTGGGCAAGGAGGTGTGTCTACAGAAAACTTGCGTAGGTGTCACAATCAAAGAGGCGTGACCCTGTGAGTTGGAGAATTATAAAAAGCCCTAAGAAATCTGGGTTGGCAGTTCGAGATCACATGGCCTGGAACGCATTGAACTGACCTTTGGCACCCGGAAAGGCAGGTGTATATTGACACTGCATAGGCACATAATATGTGTAGGTGTAGCCCATAACCATTAAAAACAGGCTGTGTGGGCAAGGAGGTGTGTCTACAGGAAAACTGCGTAGGTGTCACGATCAAAGAGGCGTGACCCTGTGAGTTGGAGAATTATAAAAAGCCCTAAGAAATCTGGGTTAGCAGTTCGAGATCGCTTGCAGTCAGAACTCCCAAAGGCTCCAGTGTATGTGCATCTCTGCCGACGACATTCAGTCTACACACAATCAAGAAATAAAAATATAATTTTATATTTTTATATATACAAGTGTTCTGTGTTCTTGTTGGGTCCAGTGACTGTATATAACACAATTCCATTATGAATAAATAAAAGTTAATTAATACAGTTATATTCCATTCCATGCAGTTGTGGCAAAGTATACAAAGATGAAACATGTTGAAAGTAAGACTAGAGGAACACCGGAAAGCAGTGGTACAAGGGAAAATAGAAAAGTCTGGTATGGCTGACCATATATGGTAGGAAAAGGGAAATCATCTACCCTTGTGAGATGCAATGAAGATCATAGATAGGGAAGAACATTGGAGAAAATGACGTCTCAAAGAATCAGCTCTCATATGTTAAGCTATAAAAGTAAAAAGTAAATAGAATAAAATAAAAAACAAGTAATTATTAAGAAAATTAGGATAACACAAGTGAATATAATTAATTAAAAGCAAATAAAAGTAAAGTTCTCGGGGTGGCCTAAAGTTGGTATCAGCCAGTCAGCGAGGGAGTCTATCCCCTTTTCAATAGCGTTAGACCAAGGAGATTGTTTTGGTGTCTGAGGTGCAGCACCACACCTACCATCAGCTCCTTACTTTACCGCACAGATCCCTGTGCTACTCATACACTTGAGTTGGCGAGGACCGGTATCAAAAGGAACCTTGTGGTTTCTAGCCGAACGGTCTACCAACTGAGCTAGCCTGGCTTATAGTAACCTCTTAAGAAGAACAAGTATAACAAAAAAAATGCAATATGAGTCAAGGTAAAAAAAAGAATACATGAATATAAAGGTAAATATTCCAGGTAAATAGAAGAAGGCCAGAAGGCACATTGGCCGAAATGTTGTGTAGATAACAATAAAGATGAGGACAATAGTCTGAATAATCCAAATTATCTAAAACATGACAAGAAATCCTTGAAGAAGGACAGAGACACATCAGTTGAAACATTCTGTATATAATAATAAAGAGAAGGACAATAGTCTGTATAATCCAAAATAATTCTTAACATCCTGTTGAGAATTTTCTAAGTCCAGAGTCACATTCCTATAATGATCTATCAAAAATGCTGAAAATTGCCTTTTCATTAAAAGTTACCTGTTATTTCCCTTAAAATAAAGACTTCTAAATATGTTTATATCATATATTTAAACAAAGTCTATCATTTGGGGCAGATTAGGAAAACGAATGTGACTTCCGGCCGGGTGGATTGAGGCGGTATAGCATGTTAAGAGTTAAAAGAAAAATCCTCTCAGAGTGAAAATAAAAAAGTCAAAGTTTTAAAAAATTGAATATTGTTTACATTATTTTTTTTTAAAAAAGAAAAAAAAAGACAAAAGCTGTCAATTATTTTTGTCACACATTTTTATGATGTCTAAGTAATCAAATTAATATATTGAAGTATATATATTAATATATTTGAAGTAATCAAAAATTGTGTATATAATAATAAAGAGGAGGACAATAGTCTGAATAATCCAAATAATCCAAATTACCATGCCTCATCTAAAAAATAATCCAAATTACCATGCCTCATCTAAAAAATAACAAGAAACACCTGAAGAAGGCCAGAGGTAACATCAGCTGAAACGTTGTACAGATAATAATAAAGATGAGGACAATAGTCTGAATAATCCAAATAATACATAATACGGTTATTTCCTATAAGTCTAACATAAACAAAGGGGAACCACTCTTGACTGATAAATTATTTATTTATTTATTTATTGATCTACTAGGAAAAAAGAAATTCAACATTTATTTTAATCTAATTAAAAAAAAAAAAAAATTCAACGATATTAATTAAAAAAAATAGTAATACAGACTAGGCTCTTTAGTTTTGGTCAGGCAACTGACCTAGAAGAAGGAAAATCTCTTGAATTCAAAACCCCATGGGCCATGGGACTCCAATCTTTGTCTGCCTTGACTAGCTTTAATTATCTGCAGACAGCCAACAGCACTTCCACTAGACTACCTGAATCTCTTCACACCTTTTCTTTATTTTATCACGTCGGTAGTCTTCCTGCAAACCAAACCTGTCAATTTTTTATTGCTTACTCTATTATGGGTTATTTCCTATAAGTCTAACATAATCAAAGGGGAACCACTCTTGACTGATAAATTATTTATTTATTTTCTCATTAAACTAACCCTAAACCCATCTTCTTTTTTCCTTATAGATCAATAAATAAATAAATAATTTATCAGTCAAGAGTGGTTCCCCTTTGATTATGTTAGACTTATAGGAAATAACCCATAATAGAGTAAGCAATAAAAAATTGACAGGTTTGGTTTGCAGGAAGACTACCGACGTGATAAAATAAAGAAAAGGTGTGAAGAGATTCAGGTAGTCTAGTGGAAGTGCTGTTGGCTGAGATAATTAAAGCTAGTCAGATTGGAGTCCCATGGCCCATGGGTTTTGAATTCAAGAGATTTCCTTCTTCTAGTCAGTTGCCTTACCAAAGCTAAAGAGCCTAGTCTGTATTACTATTTTTAAAAATTAATATCGTTGAATTTTTTTTTTTTTAATTAGATTAAAATAAATGTTGAATTTCTTTTTTCCTAGTAGATCAATAAATAAATAAATAAATAATTTATCAGTCAAGAGTGGTTCCCCTTTGTTTATGTTAGACTTTATAGGAAATAACCAAATATTTAACTCAGATATTGTTATTTATCTGAATTTTTTAGATGAGTCTTGATAATTTGTATTATTTGGATTTTTTGGGCTGTTGGCCTCATCTTTATTATTATATACACAACGATTTGGCCACTGTGCCCTCTGGCCTAAAATTTAAAAAGTCAAAGATTTAGAAAATTAAATATTGTTTAATTAAAAAAAAAAAAAAAAAAAAGACAAAAGCCGTCAATTATTCTTGTCACACATTTTTATGATGTCTAAGTAATAATCTATATATCAATACCATTTTAATTACTTACACTCATAAATGTTTGTTATATTCAAGGAGATATTATGAAATGTTAGCGGCCATTTTGTTATTTAGATTTAATTTGTGCAGTGAAGTAATGGTTGCTTTCAATTGTTTGTTGGATGGTTGGATGGTTAAATGCCCTCATTTATTTTTTTTCTTCTTTTTCTTTTGCAATGTTTGACTTGTAAACAACCTTTTCATCATAATGATTACACCAGAATGAGGCTAATCTCAAGCTTCACTAGGTGTGCCATATTGGATTTATGTCATATATTCATGAATAATACTTATAATGGAATCATTAATAAATTTATGCTGTCATTTAGAAGCCATTTAATAAATATTCACACACTAACTTAAAAGCCGCCCTATTGGGCAGCAATTAAGCAAGCTCTAACAGAGGGCTCTTGATAGTGCCCTTGACCCAAAAATGACACTTGATATATTAAGTACATATTAATTTGTTTTGTTTTGTTTGTTTTGTTTTACGCATATCAACCTCAGTGGGTCATTTAATGCCGATAAAGTTTTGAAATAAATCAATTCTTAATGGATAATACAATTTTTTTATAAATACATTTTGCTATTTAACCCATAGATGGGATCCTATCAGGTACTACCACTCTGGGTCAGAGTGGACCAGGGAGCAATGGTGATGAAGGGGTGCTCCACATTCCCCAAACCTCCAAAACTGGAACCTCACCATCAGATAGAGAGTTTAACATCATTCCCAGGACATGTAGACCCTCAGCCACCGCCTTCTAGCACCCATATGATAAAAAAGGGTTGGGGCTTGCCATAAAGGCAATAAGGTTGGGAAAATCATATAGTTGCTAGGGCTTGACGTAACCAGCCGATTGATCGGAGGGGCCTCTCCAACCTGAGTACATATTAAATTCAATTAAGGTTGAAGAATATTTTTCAAAGAACAGTTTTCATTGGAACAATATATAATTTGTTTATTTAGAAAAAATCATGTAATAAAAAAAAAATCATTTAAATTAAAAAATCGATAACCAAAAAGATAACCATTACACCACAAGCAACTCGTTACCTACTTCAATTTGGTCACAGCTTTCCCAACACTGCAATTCTACGCATCCCCACCCAAGCAAAACACAAAAAACTAATGGTTAGTTCATTATAATCAACCAGAAGGAGTCAGATTATAATAATAATAGGACTTTATTTGAATAGAATGAATTCTGAAGTGAATAGATAGGGACTTTGAAATATCTCATTATACATGTAAAAAATGCCAAGAAAATTTGGTACAGCCGTGGTGGTGGTGGTGGGGGATTTGGTTGGCAAAGAGTTAAATAAAATCCTTTTTTTGACTCTTTGCCTACATTAAACCACTAACAGCGGATCTTCCACCACACTCAAGCAAAGTACAAAAACTGATGGTTAGTTTATTATAATGATCAGAAGGAAGCAGATTACAATAATAATAGGACTTTATTTGAATAGAATGAGTTCTGAGGTGAATAGATAATGAACTTTGAAAATATCCCATCATACAGGTAAAAGATACCAAGAAAATTTGGTACAACCGTGGGGGGATTTGGTAGGCAAAGAGTTAACATTCATATTTTTCTCCATTGTAAATTGTTAACAAATCTCATGATGCTAATCGAGTACGATTAACATTATCATTTCCACATGCTCACCCCTCTCTCTTCTTTCCCCTACTCTCTTATATTTTTCTATGTAGTATGTCCTTTTTCTTCCCTTTCTTTTTTTCTAATAAAAACAGAATGGTTCATTATTTAGCTGATATGACAACACTCATAAGAAATAAGAATCCGGCAGATAATAACAGATAATCAGAATTTAGATTTTTGCATTTCATCTTCGATGATTTGAATGGTCTCATTTTTGACCAGAGGGTAGTGAAAGATGATAACAGTTGTACTTTTAAGGAACACGAATATTATTATTAGTAGTAGTACAATTATTATTATTGTTAGTAGTAGTATAATTATTATTAATAGTAGTAGTAGTAGTATAATAATGATAATTATTATTATTATTAATNCAGAGAGAGATTAGTATTTAAGCGCCGGGTTCAAACCCTTTCGGCCTCTTTTTTCCTGTCTAGTAACTACGAGCCACATGGAGTAGACACGGCCTACTCCTTCTCGTTGGGGCTTTTGTCCCACTTACATTACTGTAAGTTCTTCACACAGCATGGACTATCCCTAGTCTCATGTCTGTACTTTTATATGTTATCTTGTACCATTCATGAATGTGTCTTCATCTTTATTTATGTACTCTTTGTTGATGTACCCTTTTAACCTATGTACTTTGTTATCTCGTCATATCATGTGCTGTACTATATTAAATGTTTTGTCTGTTAACCTTCGTCGGAGTTTTGTATATTCAAAGTATATATAACTTTGAACCATTCTTACAGTCTGAATAATCCAAATTATCTAAAACATGACAAGAAAACCTTGAAGAGGACACATCAGTTGAAACATTCTGTATTAATAATAAAGAGGAGGACAATAGTCTGAATATCCAAATTAATCTAAAACATGACAAGAAACCCTTGAAGAGGACACATCAGTTGAAACATTGTGTATATAAGAGGAGGACAATAGTCTGTATAATCCAAAATAACTCTTAACATCCTGTTGAGAATTTTCTAAGTCCAGAGTCACATTCCAATAAGGATCTATCAAAAATTCTAAAAATGGCCTTTCCATTTAAAGTTACCTGTTATTTCCCTTAAATAAAGACTTTTAAATATGTTTAATCAATACATTTAAACAAAGTCTATCATTTGGGGCAGATTAGGAAAACGAATGTGACTTCCGGACGGTGGAATGAGGCGGTATAGCATGTTAAGAGTTTAAAAGAAAAATCCTCTCAGAGTAAAAAATAAAAAGTCAAAGTTTTAAAAAATTGAATATTGTTTACATTATTTTTTTTTTAAAAAGAAAAAAAAAGACAAAAGCTGTCAATTATTTTTGTCACACATTTTTATGATGTCTAAGTACTCAAATTAATATATTGAAGTATATATATTAATATATTTGAAGTAATCAAAAATTGTGTATATAATAATAAAGAGGAGGACATAGTCTGAATAATCCAAATAATCCAAATTACACGCCTCATCTAAAAAATAATCCAAATTACCATGCCTCATCTAAAAAATAACAAGAAATAACTAAGAAGGCCAGAGGTAACATCAGCTGAAACGTTGTACAGATAACAATAAAGATGAGGACAATAGTCTGAATAATCCAAATAATACAATAATACGGTTATTTCTATAAGTCTAACATAAACAAAGGGGAACCACTCTTGACTGATAAATTATTTATTTATTTATTTATTGATCTACTAGAAAAAAGAAATTCAACATTTATTTTAATCTGATTAAAAAAAAAAAAAATTCAACGATATTAATTAAAAAAATAGTAATCAGACTAGGCTCTTTAGTTTTGGTCAGGCAACTGACCTAGAAGAAGGAAAATCTCTTGAATTCAAAACCCCATGGGCCATGGGACTCCAATCTTTGTCTGCCTTGACTAGCGTTAATTATCTGCAGACAGCCAACAGCACTTCCACTAGACTACCTGAATCTCTTCACACCTTTTCTTTATTTTATCACGTCGGTAGTCTTCCTGCAAACCAAACCTGTCAATTTTTTATTGCTTACTCTATTATGGGTTATTTCCTATAAGTCTAACATAATCAAAGGGGAACCACTCTTGACTGATACATTATTTATTTATTTATTGATCTATAAGGAAAAAAGAAGATGGGTTTAGGGTTAGTTTAATGAGAAAATAAATAAATAATGTATCAGTCAAGAGTGGTTCCCTTTGATTATGTTAGACTTATAGGAAATAACCCATAATACAGTAAGCAATAAAAAATTGACAGGTTTGGTCTTCTAGGTCAGTTGCCTGACCAAAACTAAAGAGCCTAGTCTGTATTACTATTTTTTTTAATTAAATATCGTTGAATTTTTTTTTTTTTTTTAATTAGATTAAAATAAATGTTGAATTTCTTTTTCCTAGTAGATCAATAAATAAATAAATATAATTTATCAGTCAAGAGTGGTTCCCCTTTGTTTATGTTAGATTTATAGGAAATAACCAATATTTAACTCAGATATTGTTATTTATCTGAATTTTTTAGATGAGTCTTGATAATTTGTATTATTTGGATTTTTTGGGCTGTTGGCCTCATCTTTATTATTATATACACAACGATTTGGCCACTGTGCCTCTGGCCTAAAAATTTAAAAAGTCAAAGATTTAGAAAATTAAATATTGTTTAATTAAAAAAAAAAAGAAAAAAAAAAGACAAAAGCCGTCAATTATTCTTGTCACACACATTTTATGATGTCTAAGTAATAATCTATATATCAATACATTTTAATTACTTACACTCATAAATGTTTGTTATATTCAAGGAGATATTATGAAATGTTAGCGCCATTTTGTTATTTAGATTTAATTTGTGCAGTGAAGTAATGGTTGCTTTCAATTGTTTGTTGGATGGTTGGATGGTTAAATGCCCTCATTTATTTTTTTTCTTCTTTTTCTTTTGCAATGTTTGACTTGTAAACAACCTTTTCATCATAATTGATTACACAAAATGAGGCTAATCTCAAGCTTCACTAGGTGGGCCATATTGGATTTATGTCATATATTCATGAATAATACTTATAATGGAATCATTAATAAATTTATGCTGTCACTTAAAAGCCGCCCTATTGGGCACAATTGAGCAAGCTCTAACAGAGGGCTCTTGATAGTGCCCTTGACCCAAAAATGACACTTGATATATTGAGTACATATTAATTTGTTTTGTTTTGTTTTGTTTAACGCATATCAACCTCAGTGGTTATTTAATGCCGATAAA
>CM042170.1:56810945-56867895 GCA_023376005.1 Doryteuthis pealeii
AAAACATTTAACTCAGATGGTTATTTCCTATAAGTCTAACATAAACAAAGGGGAACCACTCTGATTGACTGATAAATTATTTATTTATTTATTGATCTACTAGAAAAAAGAAGACAGGGTTTAGGGTTAGTTTAATGGGAAAATAAATAAATAATTTATCAGTCAAGAGTGGTTCCCCTTTGTTTATGTTAGAATTCTAGAAAGTAACCACTCAGATATTGTTATTTATCTGAATTTTTTAGATGAGTCTTGATAATTTGTATTATTTGGATTTTTTGGCTGTTGGCCTCATCTTTTGTTAAGTATCTGGTCGGCATCCTTAGTTCCAGATGTAGTAAGTAAGTAAGTAAGCAAGCCAATAAGAATCCGGTGTTATAGTATTCTTTGTAAGTCCGATGTCCAAGATGGTCCGAGTGTCAATGACATAAGTTTAGAATCAGGTCTCTATTAATACAGCAGAAGCAGCAGCAGCAGTGCCAGTGATTGGATAATAGGAATCTTTCTTGGGTCACGTGGTATTCAACGAGTCTATATTTAGGAGTGACCATTTGCCCCAAGCCTTATATACAAAAAGTTGCAACATCTTTATCATTATATACACAACGATTTGGCCACTGTGCCTTCTGGCCTTCTTCAGGTGTTTCTTGTAGAACTCGGGAGCCTTCATCTCCAGTTAGACACATGGCGTAATGGATATAAAGGGGTTGAATTAATACAGTTCTAAGTGATAATTATCTATAGGTTGCAGGTTCAGTCCTGGCCAAGCGTTATAATAACATAGAATGCTTAACACTTGTACCTGGTCATGGTTAGTGGAATGAGAACAGCCTACCCCAGTGGATTGAATAAAGGGTTCAGTCCAAAGTTCTATGAAGGCCCCTGTTTGGTTTGTTTTCTTTTATGGTATATCAACCTCAGTGGGTCATTTAATGCCGATAAAGCTTTGAAATAAAATTCATTCTTAATGGATACACAATTTTTTCTTATAATGACATTTTTCTATTTAACCCATAGATGGGACCCTAACAGGTACTACCACTCCGGGTCAGAGTGGACCAGGGAACAATGGTGATGAAGGGGTGCTCCACATTCCCCAAACCTCGAGAACTGGAACCTCACCATCAGATAGAGTTTAAGGTCATTCCCAGGATATGTAGACCCTCAGCCACTGCCTTCTAGCACCCATATGATAAAAAGGGTTGGGGCTTGCCATAAGGGTAATAGGATTGGGGCAATCATATAGGTGCTAGCACTTGACATGACCAGCCGCTTGATGAGAGGGGGCCTCTCCGACCGCCCGTCTAGCACAAGAAAGGACCAAAGTGGAGTATTACAAGTCATGAACTGCTCAACCACCTGGGTTCTATCCTTAAGCATCACAGGTTGACACCTACGGCCAACAGGTGGCCCCATTGGGGGAGTCTTACCCCTCTGCAGAGGTGCAGCCGGTGCATTCTAACGCCCCAACCAACAGGGTGGGTGAAGGCTCCTGATTATGCCTCACTAAATGCAGTTTAGTGTCATACTCTGAACACACCTTTTTTTTTTTTACACTGGGTAAAAAGTTCTTGATGGGTACTCAATTTGTTGTTAAACACATTTTTTTCTATTTAACCCATAGATGGGACCCTAACAGGTACTACCACACCCAGTCATGACAATGAACAGGTATTCCCCAGAGCTCCAGAACAAGCCTCACCAGATAGAGTTTAGTGTCATATTCTGGACACCGCCTTTTTTTTGGAGGGGGGGGGTCTTACCCCTCTGCAGGGGGATACCGTCAGTGTATTCTAATCCAGGCTGACAGAGCAATCTAATAACAGAAAAGTACTTATACTGTTTTTACAAACTTACTAGCTGACATACCCATTTACGCTTTTTTTTTGGGGGGGGGTCTTACCACTCTGCAAGGGATACAGTCAGAGTATTCTAAGCCCCGCTGACAGAGCATTCTAATAAAATAGAAAAGTATACTTATTCTGTTTTTACAAACTTACTAGCTGACGTACCCATTTACGCTGGGTAAAAGAGGTCAAAAATTGGATCACAGCTGATTATTTTACCATCTTGTTTATCAGTTAAAAGATTTATACAGGACAATTGGCGATTGTTTCTATAAAAGATAAATCCACAAAACAAAAACAAAAAACAAAAAAGATTTATGAATCATATTTTTGTAATATCTATCTCATGAACTTAATATTCTGTGAAAAATCTAATGAACTTTTATCGGGGAATAATTTTTCAACTGAATGTTGCAGAGCTTCCAATTACATGTCAAATCATCCAGAAAAAAAGTAAAATTGTCACCCGCCACCTTCAATTTTTCTGAAATTTTGTGTAGGTGTGAACTGTGTTAAAGTTAGACATTCCCTAAAATTTGAGCTTCCAATTCCAAAAATTGGCGGGTTTATGTCGATTTTTAACTCGACAAATTTGGTGGGGTTCGCGAAAAATAGCAACTTTTTGTAATCTATTTTTGTCTGTAAAATGAGTTTTAGAGCTTGCTTACTCCTAAAAATTGGTTTATAAAAGCATTTTTGCCCAAGGAATCCATGTTTTTGTGACCCCCTCAAATTTGGAGAGTTAAAAATCAACATAACTCCGCCAATTTTTGGAATTGGAGGCTCAAATTTTGGGATCATCTAATGTTAATATAGTCCACACCTGTACAAAATTTCAGAAAAATTGAAGGGGGTGGGTGACATGGCCTGGGTGATTTGACATGGAATTTCCCTGTATAAAAGATTTATATTGGTTTGAACCACAGCAACTGGCCAAGCACAACTGAACCAGCCAGTCAGTCAGTCTCCTATTGGTTTGAACAACAGCAACTGGCCAAGCACAACTGAACCAACCAGTCAGTCAGTCTCCTATTGGTTTGAACCACAGCAACTGGCCAAGCACAACTGAACCAGCCAGTCAATCAGTCTACTATTGGTTTGAACAACAGCAACTGGCCAAGCACAACTGAACCAGCCAGTCAGTCTACTATTTGTTTGAACAACAGCAATTGGCCAAGCACAACTGAACCAGTGTCAAGACAACTGGTACTTATGGAATTCAGAATAGTCCACTCATTTATTTGGGTGATTCCATTCCTTGAGTCCTGATTGGCTGCTTTGTTTCTATGATGTTCTGAGGCTTCATAAATAACCTGCCAATTTGCAGTAGTCTTTGCAGTAAATCAGGTTCGTATTAAGTTATGACTGCTTGCTGCCTTGTTTTACCAATTCGACAGTAATTGGAACTAGTATGATTATTCTACAGTATGTAATTTGCATGTGAAGGAATCAGATAGATATATATTCAAGCTATTCAGAGAAAGGATATACAAGAAAAGGACATACATGGTGTGGTTATTTCCTATAAGTCTAACATGATCAAAGGGGAACCACTCTTGACCAATAAATTATTTATTTATTTTCCCATTAAACTAACTCTAAACCCTAACCCCTAACACTAACCCCGTCTTCTTTTTTCCTAGTAGATCAATAAATAAATAAATAATTTATCAGTCAAGAGTGGTTCCCCTTTGATCATGTTAGACTTGGAGGAAATAACCCATGGTGTAATGGTTAGCAAGCTAGATTAGCAATCCATTTCTACAGAAAATCGCAAGTACGGGGCATCCAGCGAGGATCAAACTTGCTTTCCAGTAGTATCGGATGTGCAAGACTAGCTTGCTAACCATCACACTACGATGGGGCACCCAAACTGAGTTCATGTAAAGTAAAGATACACCAGAAAATAGTTTCAGTTCCAGTCTGAGACTTTCAAATCCTAAGGAGATACCGAATACCTCCATAGAACCACTACTTTATAGACTAAAATCCATAATAACCTTTTCTGGTATTAAATGACTCACAGAGGTTGATGTGCCATTAAACAAAATTCAAGCACAACTTAATCCTAACTACAATGAGAGCCAAAAAAATAATCTACTTTTTACTAATAGATGGAATTATCATGGCCTTGTATTTAAATATATATTTAAAGTTGCATTATGTATAGAGTTTTATGAGAAAATTATTTACAAACAAGAAATAGTCACATAATTTTCTTCTAATTAATAATTTATATTTTATTACATTACACAATGATGAGTTCATATAACGTAAAAATCCACCAGAAATTAGTTTCAGCTCCAATCTGAGACATTCAAATCCTAAGGAGATACACAGCTTAATCCTAACTACAATGAGAGCCAAAATACTAATACTAATACTAATAATAATAATAATAATCTACCTTTTTACTAATAGATGGAATTATCATGGCCTTGTATTTCATTCACTATTATACATTACTTGCCCAGTATATATATCTTGTTTTATCTTAATAAATATTTAAAGTTGTATTATGTATAGAGTTTTATGAGAAAATTATTTACAAACAAGAAATAGTCACATAATCTTCATCTAATTAATAATTTATATTTTATTACATTACACAACGATGGGACACCCAAACGGAGTTCATGTAAAGTAAAGATCCACCAGAAAATAGTTTCAGCTCCAATCTGAGACATTCAAATCCTAAGGAGATACACAGCTTAATCCTAACTACAATGAGAGCCAAAATAATAATAATAATAATAATAATAATAATAATAATAATCTACCTTTTTACTAATAGATGGAATTATCATGGCTTAGTATTTCATTCATGATTATACCTTACTTGCTCTTCCTAAATAGATTCCATTATAATCAAACCTGAAACACAGATTTTTGTATAGCAGCCATAAGGCTAGGATTGAGCCAACTTTTTAGTACGTTTTAGATGGTGGGTAGGGGGATGTTGGTTGATTATAGCAGCTCAGTGGTAGATTAACATACAATAAAAATAAATCTGTCTGTTTGACCATCACAATTCATTGAGTAAAAAACAAAACACTGTGAATGGTCATTGAGATTAGCAAATTGCATAACAACCTTTCTCCAGACACTCCAGTAGACATTTACAGAGTTCAGGGTCACAGCAGTAAGACGCACACAGAGAGGATTAAACATGGTTTGGTTTGTTTTACAGCATATCAACCTCAGTGGGTCATTTAATGCCGATAAAGTTTTGAAATGAATTAATTCTTAATGGATACACAATTTTTTTTTATAAATATATTTTTCTAGTTAACCCATAGATGGGACCCTAACAGGTACTACCACTCCGGGTCAGAGTGGACCAGGGACCAATGGTGATGAAGGGGTGCTCCACATTCCCCAAACATCCGAAACTGGAACCTCACCATCAGATAGAGTTTAACGTCATTCCCAGGACATGTAGACCCTCAGCCACCGGCTTCTAGCACCCATATGATAAAAAGGGTTGGGGCTTGCCATAAGGGAAATAGGTTTGGGGCAATCATATAGGTGCTAGGCTTGACGTGACCAGCCGATTGATTGGAGGTGGCCTCTCTGACCACCCGTCTAGCTCAAGAAAAGGCCAAAGTGGAGTATTGCAAGTCATGGACTGCTTAACACCTTGGGTTCTATCCTTAAGTATCACGGATTGCTACCCATGACCAACAGGTGGACCCATTTGGGGGTGTCTTACTCCTCTACAGAGGTGCAGTCGGTGCATTCTAACGCCCCATTCTAACGCCCCAGCCGACAATTAAACGGGGATTAAACAGGATATTCTGCTATGGTTTGCTAGAGGAACTTTTTAACACCATGCCCCACCCTGCATGGTCTGTTGGTTTACAGCATATTAACCCTTTTCAGGTCTTTTCATTTTGATAAACAAAGTATCCAGGTTCCTTCAGTACCTGCCATTGCATAAATGGCACATGCACGCAAAGAATTCGGAGGAAGATATTGCCAGACATACAACAGTATGAACAGATCCTAGCCACAAGCTAACAGCTCCAGAAATTAGCTTTCAGAAATCTTCTGACGAAGAGATCTTTATCCCGAAATATTAAGAAAATAAAACAAAAGGTAGACGAACAACATCATAGTTACTTCATTTTTCTTTACAGTTGCATTTGTGATAGCCTTCAAAACCAACCACCAGACCAATATATTATAAATATACAGAGATGCTGATATAAAAATCTAAAAGGGCACAGTAAAATCATATCCATGCATCCTAGTGTTTTTCTTTTTTCTTCCCTCACCATTTCAAGCTAACTGTAAATACATTTTGATATTTTCTTAGAAATGAATTACACAGGAGGGATTACAAGGTAGGAGTTAGATGGTTTTAGTTGGGACCCATAAATTTTCCTGGGGACTCGGCAAAGCAAATATGTGCGTCCCAGGATGCACGAAATCAAAAAGCTACCAGCATCACTGTGTGTATATACATATATATGTGTGTGTGTGTGTGTGTGTGTGTGTCTATATCATATAGTGTCTTAAAAAAAAACTACAATAAGCTGTTCTACAGTTTCATATTCAAATTGCATTGGTCACCTTTCCAGTTTCAACATGAAATTTGCAAATTAAGTTGTAGTTGTTCAAGTAAACAACAACCAAGATGATATCCCGACCATTTCATAAATTGTTTTGCTTAGGTTTCTCATGTCCGTCAGATGAATGTTAGGGTTGTGATTAACGATCTGTTTATTTATACAGGTGCTTAAAAGAAATATAATCTAACAGCTCTATTCATAAATTCAAAACTGTCTTAATTATTTTGTATTAAATAAACCATTTAATTCCAGTTTAAATGTGCAGGTATGTATTGTAATTAAAATTGGTTGGTTGGATTTTATGGCCTGTCAACCATTGTTGGGTTATTTTATATAGGTGCTTAAAAAAACATAATCTACCAGTTCTATTCATAAATTAAAATCTGTCTTAATTATTTTGTACTAGCAGCGTCACCTGAGTAGAGGGGGATTTTTTAAAAGTTAGTCCCGCAGATTCATTATTACTTAATCGTGAGTTGAATCCTTGTGGGATGCCCCATTTAAATCCCTATGTAAAAAAAAATAGACCTTGCATTGATCCAGCTACTCTGAAAAGAAATGTTAATGTTTACTATCTAAAATATTAAATGAAAATAAAAATTCCATGCTGTTATCAGTTAAATTTTATTTTTTAATTAACTTCACTAATATAAATCAAATCTCTATTATTTTTGCTCAAAAACCAAGCCCTGGTGATATTTAATGTATGTATATATATATATATATATATATATATAATATATATATATTTACTTTGTCATTAATTGTTTTATTTTCAAAGTTTCATCCGGACATACATATACACACAACTGCCCTTTATATATGTATAGGTAGATTAAATAACCACTTAATTCCAGTTTAAATGTGCAGGTATGTATTGTCAATAAAATTGGTTGGTTGGATTTTACGGCCTGTCAACCATTGTTGGGTTATTTTATGCTAAAGACATTTTGTTTGATTCATTGTGTATGGGTATTCAAAATTTATTTTCTAAACTCAAATCTTTTAAAAAACAATTTTTTACACTTTTTTTCTATTTAAACTATAATGGGACCTTAACATGTACTACCACTCTGGGTCAGAACGAACCTGGGATTAATGGCATGTCAACCCTTGTTGGGTTATTTTATGCCGTAGAAATTTTGTTTTATTCATTCTTGACAGGTATTCAAAATTTTTAAAAAAATCAATTTCTTTTTTAAACACCTTTTTTTACACTTTTTTTTATTTAAACCATAATCAGACTCTAACAGGTACTACCACTCCAGGTCAAAGTGGACCTGGGAGTAATGGTGATGAAGGGGTACTCCATACTCACCAGAGGTCAAGAATTGGAACTTCACCATTAGATGCAGTTTAATGTCATATCCAGGATGTTAGATAATAATGTATAGAAATAAATGTGCTGGTATGTATTGTGAATAAAATTTGTTGGTTGGATTTTACTGCATGTCAACCCTTGTTGGGTTATTTTATGCTGAAGAAATTTTGTTTGATGGGTATTCAAAAAATTTTTGTTCTAAACACCAATTTTTTTAAAGATATTTTTTTACACTCTTTTTTCTATCTAAACCATAATGGGACCCTAAAATGTACTGCCACTCTGGGTCAGAGTGGACCTGGGAGTAATGGCATGTCAACCCTTGTTGGGTTATTTTATGCTGTAGACATGTATTCATTTTTGATGGGTATTCAAAAATGTTGTTTTCTAAACTCAATTTTAAAAAAATACATTTTTTACACTCTTGTTGGCTGACTTCTGGTTTAGGTCGGGAAATTAAAATGGAAAGTTTTTTGGCGGTACCCAATGACAGTTTAACTACAGTCTATGAATTAACATTTTGTGAATTGGGTTACAGTTTTAGGGGATTAAGGTTGTTTTTAATTACATATTGCTTTAAAAAAATAAACAACAAAAACCCAAATTAACACAAATTACTATACATTTAATGTTGAAAAATATTTTTTTTAAACCAAGGTTAATTGAAATTATACATTGCAATACTAACACAAACAACTGTCTCAATAATAGATTCAATAATTAATTTCAGTGGTTAATTAAATGTATAGTAATTTGGTTTTTTTTGTTGTTTATTTTTTTTAAGCAATACGTAATTAAAAACAACCTTAATCCCCTAAAACCGTAACCCAATTCGCAAAATGTTAATTCATAGACTGTAGTTAAACTGTCATTGGGTACCACCAAAAAACTTTCCGTTTTAATTTTCCGACCTAAATCAGAAGTCAGCCCTCTTGTTTTCTATTTAACCAAAATGTGACCTTAACAGGTACTACCACTTCTGCTCAGAATGGACCTGGGAGTATTGCTTCATCACCAGTACTCCCAGGGAGAAATGGTGATGAAGCAATACTCCACAGAGTTTCAGAATTGGAACTTCACCATTAGATGCAGTTTAACATCATACCCAGGACATGAGTAAATAGTAGGGCAGACTGGGCTCTTTAATCTTGATATGGCAACCAATCTATGAGAAAGAAAACTCTGAATTGAAACCTTTTAAACTCTGCTCAGAAATTGACCACGTGTCACATCTTACTCATGTGGAGGAATTGATAAATATATATATATATATATATATATATATATATATATATATATGTGTGTGTGTATTTAGAAAAAAAATACAAATTGCTAATAATTATTTGGGTAATTTATGAGGAAGTGCATCCCAGTCTCCTGCCTCAGAAATAGCTACCCGGTGACTATTAAAATAACATCCACAGCTATGTCGTCTCAGATTTTCTTTTATTCATGTTTGTTTAATGTCTTGTTTTTAGTTTAAATAAACAAGAATTACTACAAAAAAGAAGCGACACCCCACAAATACATTTACTTGTAGAAAATACCTATCTATATCTATCTCCATTTGTTCATATCTATCTATATTATTTTGTTTATCTATCTCAGTCTATTCCAAACTATATATCCATCCTCATATCTAAACAAGAATTACGACAAATTACGATAAATGAACAAGAATTACGACAAATTACGATAAATAAATAATAATTACGCCCAAAAAGAGAAGCCCCCCCGTCTAAAATACATTTAACGCCCTAAGTTGGTTGTTTTCTTTCAAGTAACACCGACATAGCTGGGGACGTTATTTTAATAGTCACCGGGCAGCAATTTCTGAGGCAGGAGACCGGGACGCACTTCCTCATAAATTACCATTATTTGTGTCACAGTAAGTTCCCATTACACTGTAACAAGTCTGATAAATATATAAAGTTACTCTGTGTTTGAAATATAAGTAAACAAATAAATAAATAATATTTTACATTTAATGAATAATATACTAATATTCATGTTCCTTAATAGTATGACCGTTAGCATCTTGCAACACCTTACAGTTAAAAATGAGACGGTCCAAATTGTCCAAGATGGAATGCAAAAATGTATAAAATATTGTTACCTCAGCTAAATAATGGACCATTCCATTTTTATTATAAAGAAAGAGAAGACAAAGGACACACTACACAGAAAAAATATAAGAAGAAAAGAAAGAAAGAAAAAGAGTAGGAGAAATATAGAGAGAGGGTATGAGAGTGCGAAAGTGATAATGCTAAACAAAGAGAAGAAAAAGGACATGCTACTCATACGCTGAGTTGGCGAGGGCCGGTATTGAACTAGGAACCTGGTGGTTTCTAGCCGAATGCTCTACCAACTGAGCTATGTGTGTATTTAGAAAAAAAAAAATACATACAAATAATTAATAATTATTTGCGTCACAGTAATTTTTCATTACACTGTAACAAGTCTAATAAATATATAAAGTGACTGTGTTTGAAATATAAGTAAATAAATAAGTAAATAATATTTGACATTTAATGAATAATAATCCTTCCTAACAAACCTAGCTTCTCTTTTATTTTACTAAACCTGTTTACTAAAAGCAATTTGTCAAAATTGTCCAGAGTCCACTGAATTAAGTGAGTAGTTTTACAGCTATATACTATAAGGACGTCGGCTCACAGTGCAATGGTTAGCAAGCTAGTCTCACAGATCTATTACTACTGAATAGCAAGTTCAATCCTTGCTGGAGGCCCCATACTGAATTGAGTGAGTAATTTTACAGCTATATACTATAAGGGCGTCTGCTCACAGTGTAATGGTTAGCAAGCTGGTCTCACTGATCTATTACTACTGAATAGCAAGTTCAATCCTTGCTGGAGGCCCCATACTGAATTGAGTGAGTAATTTTACAGCTATATACTATAAGGACGTCGGCTCACAGTGCAATGGTTAGCAAGCTAGTCTCACAGATCTATTACTACTGAATAGCAAGTTCAATCCTTGCTGGAGGCCCCATACTGAATTGAGTGAGTAATTTTACAGCTATATACTATAAGGACGTCTGCTCACAGTGTAATGGTTAGCAAGCTGGTCTCACAGATCTATTACTACTGAATAGCAAGTTCAATCCTTGCTGGAGGCCCCATACTGAATTGAGTGAGTAATTTTACAGCTATATACTATAAGGGCGTCTGCTCACAGTGTAATGGTTAGCAAGCTAGTCTCACAGATCTATTACTACTGAATAGCAAGTTCAATCCTTGCTGGAGGCCCCATACTGAATTGAGTGAGTAATTTTACAGCTATATACTATAAGGACGTCTGCTCACAGTGTAATGGTTAGCAAGCTGGTCTCACAGATCTATTACTACTGAATAGCAAGTTCAATCCTTGCTGGAGGCCCCATACTGAATTGAGTGAGTAATTTTACAGCTATATACTATAAGGACATCTGCTCACAGTGTAATGGTTAGCAAGCTGGTCTCACAGATCTATTACTACTGAATAGCAAGTTCAATCCTTGCTGGAGGCCCCATACTGAATTGAGTGAGTAATTTTACAGCTATATACTATAAGGGCGTCTGCTCACAGTGTAATGGTTAGCAAGCTGGTCTCACTGATCTATTACTACTGAATAGCAAGTTCAATCCTTGCTGGGAGCCCCATACTGAATTGAGTGAGTAATTTTACAGCTATATACTATAAGGACGTCTGCTCACAGTGTAATGGTTAGCAAGCTGGTCTCACAGATCTATTACTACTGAATAGCAAGTTCAATCCTTGCTGGAGGCCCCATACTGAATTGAGTGAGTAATTTTACAGCTATATACTATAAGGACATCTGCTCACAGTGTAATGGTTAGCAAGCTGGTCTCACAGATCTATTACTACTGAATAGCAAGTTCAATCCTTGCTGGAGGCCCCATACTGAATTGAGTGAGTAATTTTACAGCTATATACTATAAGGGCGTCTGCTCACAGTGTAATGGTTAGCAAGCTGGTCTCACTGATCTATTACTACTGAATAGCAAGTTCAATCCTTGCTGGAGGCCCCATACTGAATTGAGTGAGTAATTTTACAGCTATATACTATAAGGACGTCTGCTCACAGTGTAATGGTTAGCAAGCTGGTCTCACAGATCTATTACTACTGAATAGCAAGTTCAATCCTTGCTGGAGGCCCCATACTGAATTGAGTGAGTAATTTTACAGCTATATACTATAAGGACGTCTGCTCACAGTGTAATGGTTAGCAAGCTGGTCTCACAGATCTATTACTACTGAATAGCAAGTTCAATCCTTGCTGGAGGCCCCATACTGAATTGAGTGAGTAATTTTACAGCTATATACTATAAGGACGTCTGCTCACAGTGTAATGGTTAGCAAGCTAGTCTCACAGATCTATTACTACTGAATAGCAAGTTCAATCCTTGCTGGAGGCCCCATACTGAATTGAGTGAGTAATTTTACAGCTATATACTATAAGGGCGTCTGCTCACAGTGTAATGGTTAGCAAGCTAGTCTCACAGATCTATTACTACTGAATAGCAAGTTCAATCCTTGCTGGAGGCCCCATACTGAATTGAGTGAGTAATTTTACAGCTATATACTATAAGGGCGTCTGCTCACAGTGTAATGGTTAGCAAGCTAGTCTCACAGATCTATTACTACTGAATAGCAAGTTCAATCCTTGCTGGAGGCCCCATACTGAATTGAGTGAGTAATTTTACAGCTATATACTATAAGGACGTCTGCTCACAGTGTAATGGTTAGCAAGCTAGTCTCACAGATCTATTACTACTGAATAGCAAGTTCAATCCTTGCTGGAGGCCCCATACTGAATTGAGTGAGTAATTTTACAGCTATATACTATAAGGACGTCTGCTCACAGTGTAATGGTTAGCAAGCTGGTCTCACAGATCTATTACTACTGAATAGCAAGTTCAATCCTTGCTGGAGGCCCCATACTGAATTGAGTGAGTAATTTTACAGCTATATACTATAAGGACGTCTGCTCACAGTGTAATGGTTAGCAAGCTAGTCTCACAGATCTATTACTACTGAATAGCAAGTTCAATCCTTGCTGGAGGCCCCATACTGAATTGAGTGAGTAATTTTACAGCTATATACTATAAGGACGTCTGCTCACAGTGTAATGGTTAGCAAGCTAGTCTCACAGATCTATTACTACTGAATAGCAAGTTCAATCCTTGCTGGAGGCCCCATACTGAATTGAGTGAGTAATTTTACAGCTATACTATAAGGGCGTCTGCTCACAGTGTAATGGTTAGCAAGCTAGTCTCACAGATCTATTACTACTGAATAGCAAGTTCAATCCTTGCTGGAGGCCCCATACTGAATTGAGTGAGTAATTTTACAGCTATATACTATAAGGGCGTCTGCTCACAGTGTAATGGTTAGCAAGCTGGTCTCACTGATCTATTACTACTGAATAGCAAGTTCAATCCTTGCTGGAGGCCCCATACTGAATTGAGTGAGTAATTTTACAGCTATATACTATAAGGACGTCTGCTCACAGTGTAATGGTTAGCAAGCTGGTCTCACAGATCTATTACTACTGAATAGCAAGTTCAATCCTTGCTGGAGGCCCCATACTGAATTGAGTGAGTAATTTTACAGCTATATACTATAAGGACGTCTGCTCACAGTGTAATGGTTAGCAAGCTGGTCTCACAGATCTATTACTACTGAATAGCAAGTTCAATCCTTGCTGGAGGCCCCATACTGAATTGAGTGAGTAATTTTACAGCTATATACTATAAGGACGTCTGCTCACAGTGTAATGGTTAGCAAGCTAGTCTCACAGATCTATTACTACTGAATAGCAAGTTCAATCCTTGCTGGAGGCCCCATACTGAATTGAGTGAGTAATTTTACAGCTATATACTATAAGGCGTCTGCTCACAGTGTAATGGTTAGCAAGCTAGTCTCACAGATCTATTACTACTGAATAGCAAGTTCAATCCTTGCTGGAGGCCCCATACTGAATTGAGTGAGTAATTTTACAGCTATATACTATAAGGACGTCTGCTCACAGTGTAATGGTTAGCAAGCTGGTCTCACAGATCTATTACTACTGAATAGCAAGTTCAATCCTTGCTGGAGGCCCCATACTGAATTGAGTGAGTAATTTTACAGCTATATACTATAAGGACGTCTGCTTGTAATGGTTAGCAAGCTGGTCTCACAGATCTATTACTACTGAATAGCAAGTTCAATCCTTGCTGGAGGCCCCATACTGAATTGAGTGAGTAATTTTACAGCTATATACTATAAGGACGTCTGCTCACAGTGTAATGGTTAGCAAGCTTGTCTCACAGATCTATTACTACTGAATAGCAAGTTTAATCCTTGCTGGAGGCCCCATACTGAATTGAGTGAGTAATTTTACAGCTATATACTATAAGGACGTCTGCTCACAGTGTAATGGTTAGCAAGCTAGTCTCACAGATCTATTACTACTGAATAGCAAGTTCAATCCTTGCTGGAGGCCCCATACTGAATTGAGTGAGTAATTTTACAGCTATATACTATAAGGACGTCTGCTCACAGTGTAATGGTTAGCAAGCTGGTCTCACAGATCTATTACTACTGAATAGCAAGTTCAATCCTTGCTGGAGGCCCCATACTGAATTGAGTGAGTAATTTTACAGCTATATACTATAAGGACGTCTGCTCACAGTGTAATGGTTAGCAAGCTAGTCTCACAGATCTATTACTACTGAATAGCAAGTTCAATCCTTGCTGGAGGCCCCATACTGAATTGAGTGAGTAATTTTACAGCTATATACTATAAGGACGTCTGCTCACAGTGTAATGGTTAGCAAGCTGGTCTCACAGATCTATTACTACTGAATAGCAAGTTCAATCCTTGCTGGAGGCCCCATACTGAATTGAGTGAGTAATTTTACAGCTATATACTATAAGGACGTCTGCTCACAATGTAATGGTTAGCAAGCTGGTCTCACAGATCTATTACTACTGAATAGCAAGTTCAATCCTTGCTGGATGCCCCATACTGAATTGAGTGAGTAATTTTACAGCTATATACTATAAGGATGTCTGCTCACAATGTAATGGTTAGCAAGCTGGTCTCACAGATCTATTACTATTGAATAACAAGTTCAATCCTTGCTGGATGCCCCATACTTGTGACCATGTGTCACATCCTACCCGTGACAAACTGTTTGGATAAATACCAAGGGCCTTCCATCATGGCGTAATTGTTAGCAAACTAGTCTCACAGATCTATTACTACTGAATAGTGAGTTTGATCCTTGTTGGATGCCTAATACTTTTGACCTTGTATCACATCCTACCTGTGATGAACTGGTTGGGTAATGATAATGAAATTTATTGTTTACAGTGCTCAGGTGCACCACAACCCATCAAAGTCTCATGTCAAGTACACAGAATAATGTTGTGTCAGGAACATGAACAGTTCACAGTAGTAATATGCATGCATGTGTATGTGGAGAGTGGCATCAGGTATAGTGTTGGCGGACTACAGGAAGCATGGAGGCTTTGAAAGATTCAGTGCTCCGGCAGCCTACAACAGATGCAGGCAGTTTATTCCATGTCTCCGCAATTCTGATACCCAGAGCCTCAGTCATTGCCTTCTAGCACATATATGATGAAAAAGGTTGGAGGTTTACTGTTGTGGGGTTATTTAAGGGTCACAAATAAAGACAAACGACTGGTGAAAGTTGATACAATTGTATTGAACAAAGAAAGTAGAATTTACAGAAGGAAAGTGAAGTTACGTCCGACAATGCAGTCTAGAACTGAATCGTGTCGCTTGTTCTCTAAGCTACAATTGTCTTTGCTACTTATAGTAGTAGTAGGATTATTCCATTATGTAAATAGGTTATATCACCTATAACACTATCTATTCACCCCAGAACTCATCCTATTCAAATAATGTTCCCCACGGTGTTTACCGAGTTTTCTGGTCGGGGTAATTTAATCTAATTAATATATAACTGTTGTGGGGTTATTTAAGGGTCACAAATAAAGACAAACGACTGGTGAAATTTGATACAAGTGTATTGAACAAAGAAAGTAGAATTTACAGAAGGAAAGTGAAGTTACGTCCGACAATACAGTCGAGAACTGAATTGTGTCGCTTGTTCTTCAAGCTACAATTGTCTTTGCTACTTATAGTAGTAGTAGGATTATTCCATTATGTAAATAGGTTATATCACCTATGACATTTACCATAAAAGCAATAGGGATAGAACAATCATATAGGTACTAGGGCTTGATATGATCAGCTGATTGATCAGAGGGGACCTCAATGGCCACCTGTCTAACCCAAGTAAGAGCCAAAGTAGAGTGTTGCTTATCATGGACTGCTCAGCCACCAGGATTCCAACCTTAAGCATCACGAGTCACCACCCACGGCCAACAAGTGACCCCATTGGGTGGGGGAGAGTCAACCCTCTGCAGAGTTGCAGTCGGCCTATTCTAGCTGATAGGGTTTTTTTTAGATGGGACCCTAACAAGTACAACCACTCCGGGTCAGAGTGAATCTGGGAGTAATGACAATGAAGGGGGTACTCCATACTACCCAGATATTCAGAACTAGAGCCTCACCATAAGATCCAGTTTAATGTCTTACCTAGGATACCCAAGAGAGTGGTTAAGCGCTGTGAAATAGACATTCTTTTACAGCAAAGGAAGGGGGGGGTGATGATACAATGTAAAAGATGAGAGTTGTCACCTTAAAACTAGTCTAAACTCGATCTTATTCTTGTTTAAAACTTTCCAGGCATGACGAACAATTTTGGAAAGTTTTGTTGAAATCAGGTCAGAAGAGACAGAACATTAGGGGAATTTAGATTAATGGAGAAGTCAATACAAGATGTGTAGGTGTGTGTGTGTGTGTGTGTGTGTGTGTGTATATATATATATATATATATATATTAACAGTCAGGGTTCGAATCACACACAGAGCGGTCTTCCTGTCTATAACTCTGCTGATGAGGCCTAATAGGCTGAAATGTACATACAGAGATTGATTTTTCTCAATTTGTTTAGCCTTACATTTGAATAGGTATTCCCGCCTAATTCATTAATCATTAATTAATTAATTTTCAAAAATTAGGTGCGACTTCAATTAAGCACATATTCTCCTAAAAATTGTCGGCTAAAAAATGCCATATCAAAACACATCGTCTGTTTGTTTACTTCTTATATATATGTGTGTGTGTGTGTGTGTGTATGTGTGTGTGTGTGTGTGTATGTGTATGTACGTATGTACGTATGTGTGTGTGTCTGTATACATTTATGTGTGTGTAAATGGCGTTTTTTTTTCCTTTCAAATGTGTGTGTATATAATGCGTATTGAGGTGGGGGCATGTATGTACCTGTAAACATTTTCAGGGCTGAAAGGAGAGGGGGTGTTCTAAAGCGCATAGACAATAAAAACAACGAAAGATCCTGCTATCCTATTTTTTAAAGTTTACCAATACATTTACAGCCATAATACAAATTTAAAAATACAAGTTATAAATTATTCCCAATCCCCAGCGTGGGAGGCTAAGTAGAGATTTTAGGAGGGCACGACGGGGTAGTGGTCTGATTCGTTGAGAGGCCCCCTTCTAACATTTAGTGAGATTTTTTAATGTCACCTTCAGTAAAGAATTTCTTTAAAAATAATTTTTTTTTAAAAAGCAATAGATGAACTAATTGAGCATTTACACGCCCAATGAGACAGATTTCAAATAGCACCCTCCTCAACTACGTCTCTGTATCCCAGCGAAAAAATAAAAAAAATTAAATAAAAACAATGAAAATAAACCATCTTCCCGATGCAAATAAATTATTTCAACTAGAAAGTATGTCAGAAAAAAAAACCATGTTTTTATTGGATCTAGGAAGGTCGACTACAAAGGATTCCGTTAAACAGTGAAAGAGAAAAAAACTAGGACAATATTGTTGTTGTTAATTTTATTTTGCCAATAAAAGAAGGAAGTAAAGATGCTATTTATTCATTTTTTTTAAGGTAAAAAGATTTTTTTTAAAAGATGAGGGGTTAGGGGTCAGTAAGGTCAACAAAGCAAGGTCAAAAGTCAATAAAATTGCTCGGATGACCTGCCTAAGGTTACTGGAAGGTCAAAAACATTCAAGGTTAATAAAAATGAAAGCAAAACATTAAACAGCTCAGTAAACAAACAGTAAATAAATACGAACTGAAAATTAACCTATTTATTTGCGACAGCAAATTTGATCAACAAAACTTTCAATTTTAAAAAATTCTATTTTATTTTTTAAAGTACACTAAGAAGAGAGTAAAATCTTCATTTAAAACTTAAGTGAATTTTTCTTTTTAAATTTTTTTTTTTTAGGTCAGTTATCCTGCTAATAATTGCAATTAGACTTGGTAATTACCACTGATATGTTTAGTAGTCAAATGGTTAAAAGTTAAACAAAAAAAAAAAAATTCATTAAAAATGATAGGTTTTATTTTTATTTATTTATTTATTTTATTTTTATTTATTTATTTATATTTTCTTTAATTTTTTTTTTTTTTTTTTTAAATTTTACTTATTTTTTTTTTTTTTCACAAATCCTGAACCTTTTTTTGTCCGATCTTTTTATTTTCATTTTTAATATTTTAATTTATTGATTTTAACTTTAATATCTTTATTTTTATTTTATTTTATTTATTTATTTATTTTACAAACCCGGAAACTTTTTGTTTAATATCTTTACTTTTATTCATCTTTATTTTTTATTTATTTAAAATAAAAAAATTTTTTTACAAATCCTGAAACTTTTTATCAAATATTTTTATTTATTTTTAATATTTTTTATTCATTTATTTATATTTATTTAAACATTTTTATTTATTTATTTACTTTTTTTTCACAAATCCTTAAACTTTTTGTCTAATAATAATTTTATTATTTGATAATAAAGTTGAAGTGTTAGGAAATAATTCATAAATAACATTTATTTATCATTATTTTAATTTTTAATTCATAACTATTTTAGTTTTAGTCTTTCTTTATTATTATTTACTTATTTATTCATAAAAAAAAGCTCTATTTCTTTCTCTATTTTCAAAATTCTTAAATTATCTATTTATTTTTTTGTTTGTTTCTTTTTTACGGAATTCCTTTTGTGGCGGATGACCTTTCTCTGGAAAATCCTCAAAATAAAACAAGAAATATCCTTTCCTCCTACACAGGACAAGTTTAAAGGACACACACACACACACACACACACACACACACACATTGTATGTAAACTTGTAAACAAAACGACTTACGGTAATGTAGACTTTAACAGTAACACACTTTAATATTAAACAATGAGGAAATTAAACTTTTAGAATTAAAATAAGATAGTTTATATTGTTTTATTTGAAGAATTAAAGTAATAGTTATTGTTTTCCTTTTCGACCTTTCGTTGAGGAAAATGATAGACTTTTAAAAAATAAAATATAAATGTAAATTCGTGAAGGCGTGGGATGGACAAATAAATGTAAATCGATTATTATCTTATTTTAATTTTAGAACAATCAATTTGATTAAAAATCAAACCTTCTGAAAACGATGATGATAAATAAATAGATAAAAAAATCGATAAACATTGTTTATCGATTTTTTTAGTTTATTAAACAAAACTAATGAAATAAAATAAATAAACAAAACTAGGCAAAATTTATTTTAATTAATAAAACTAAGTTTTATTAATTTACTTTATTCACTTAGGAAATAATAATAAAGCTTCGAAAAAAACTGGAGGAACTGGAAATTAGAGGAAGAATTGAAACTATCGAGAAAGCAGTATTGTTAAAATCAGCTAGAATACTCAGGAGAGTCCTGGAGATCTGAGGAGACTTGTTGTCAGTCAAACTCCAGAGAAAGATATCAGCTAACGCTGGTGTGAATAATAATAATAATAATAATAATAATAATAATAATAATAATAATAATAATAATAATGAAATAATAATAATAATAATAATGAAATAATAATAATAATAATAATAATAATAATAATGAAATAATAATAATAATAATAATAATAATAATAATAATAATAATAATAATGTAGTTGGTGCACTTGGAACAGTCCCAAAAGGATTAGAAAAGGGTTTGGAAAGTTTGGATATCAAAGGAAGGATTGAAACCATTCAGAACACTGCACTGCTGCAATCTGCCAGAATACTCAGAAGAGTCCTGGAGACTTGAGGAGACTTGCTGTCACTCAGACTCCAGTGAAAGACCATCAGCTAATGCTGATGTGAAAACTCAAAAGGAGTAAATAATAATAATGTGAGATTATGCATTCGTTCATGTGTAGACAAACAAAAACATAATCCAAACAGATTACTTTTTAAACTAAGTTATTTCATTATATTACATTTATTACTACAAAATAATAATGTCCAGAATAGTCCACAGGGGAAACTGATATATTGAGACTCAGCCATTATACATTTCCTCGGCGGGCTATTCTGGACAAATACCAAATAATCGACTGACTTAATCGAATCAAATGTCAATTTGATTATAAGAAGCAGCAGCAGCAGCCGATGGTTGTGAACATTATCAATCATCACTAAGGTTTATTTTGATAGTTTGTTGAAGAATAAATAAAAATAAATTTAAAATAAATAGATAAAGAATAAAGATAAAGTAGGTATTTACTATTTATCAAGTTAATTAAATAATACTACCTGCTTTATTTTTATCTAATTTAAATATATATTTGATTCAAATATTTATATTTAATTTATAATTTATATAAATGAATAAAGTAGATACTATTAAGGAGATACGACTTTAGAAATACAACATCCAAGTATTTAAAATCATTACTAAACTTGTTTTCTTTTTACTGTGTGAGAATGTTGTGAATTCTTATTTATTTATTTTTTTTTTGACAAGCTCAGAGTACAATGTTGTCATCTTTTGTTTACTAACTTTTAAAAGTCAGTCATGTGTGCCAAACAATACAGAAAATAAATAAATAGATAAATTAAATAAATAAAAAATAACGAGTAAAAAACAAAGTTTTTTCTACGACTTCCCTTTAAATAAAAATCGAATATACGCCTTCTTTTTTTTTTTTTTTTTTTAACTTAACACCACATGGTCATTAAATAAAAACTAAAAGGCCAAAATGGGGAATTTTTTTAAATCATCAAGTAAAAATAAGACTTGGTTTCCTTTGTCTCTTTAAGTACATT
Source organism: Doryteuthis pealeii (assembly GCA_023376005.1). NCBI lineage: Eukaryota > Metazoa > Mollusca > Cephalopoda > Myopsida > Loliginidae > Doryteuthis > Doryteuthis pealeii. The sequence goes on from CM042170.1 coordinate 56,831,907, forward strand.
TTTTGCAGTTCTGAGGTTTAAAAAAAAGTGTATAACTGAATCATTACGCAACAACTTTAAATCTATACAACATCAATTAATAAATGTTGTCCTTTATTTATTTATTTTTTAAACTTAAATGAATTAAAGTATTAAGTTGTTTTCCTAAGAGTTTGATATTTATTAAAAGTATCAATTCTAGTTGAGAAATTAAAAACATATACTACATTGGACATCATTTCATATTCCACTAATATCTGTCCAATAAACTATGGTAAAAATTTACGCATTTGAATTCACAGTCTACCATATTAAATATAGTATTATAAAATGAGTAATTCTTATGTTTCTTCGTATAATAATTATATCAAATTATATCAATAAGCATAATAATTACTCGTAGAAATGCCAAGTTTTTTGTTTTTTTTTTACTAAAATGCGATGTGGAATTGAAAAAAAAAATGTCCATGCATGCACAGTTGTTGTCTAAACAAAACAGTAAACAAACAGTGTTTGTTTACTGTTTTAAACTTTAATGACATATCAACACCTTATGGGTTATTTAATGCTGAAATTTAATTCATTTCTAGATGTTAAATATGATTTTTAATGTACCAGTTCAATATTAATTCATTTGTCTAATATTTCTTTGCGCACGATTATATAATCAACAAACTTGGTATTTATTTATAATCATATGAAGTTTACTAAAACAAACACATGTATATATACTATACACATACATATGTATACTATACTTAATACTAAATTGTATAGTATACACATGTTATTAAAGTTTTAAGTTATTTTTGCAGTCACATGAAAGGAAGTTTGTCTTGCTCGCACTTTTTTTTAATAGAAAAAAAGGGACTTAAAATCTACAATCTTTCGAAGTAAAGGGAAAAAGGAAAAACATTACGTAATGTATCATTATGAATGATATTTATTGTAATTAGCACTAAATTGCATATATATATATATATATATATATATATATATATATATATATATATATATATATATATATATATATATACGCAATTTAGTACTAATTAAAAAATTTCCGCGAACAGAGAAAATAACTACGGAAGCCTAACAGGAACAAAAATAAATAAATAATATACACTGTTAAATTGGTTAACTGTAGTAGAAAGTGTGAAGTAAATTAGTTTATCACAGATATTATTATTATTATTATTATTATTATTATTATTATTAGCAACAGCTTTAAAAACTCAAGAAAAATATTATGGAAATACTTACGATATAATAAATGATTAAAACTAATTTAATTCTTCTGCGATCGTTATTGGAGCATTTTATTCAAATAAAAATATTAAAAACTTATTTTTTTAAAGATGTTATTGCTGTTTTTTCATTAACTTAAAAACAACAACAAAAGGGTAACTTTTAAATGCAATTATTTCATCGATCCTTTTCTTTGGTTCATTTAATTATTTTAATTCATTTTTAACAATTAAAGACACAAAATAAAATCATAGACCAGTTTGTGTTTTTAAAGTAATGTTTATTGTTTACGTTTTACCAAAGTCTGTGTGAACTTTTTTTTTTTTTTGTAACGTTTTCTGACAAAATGGATTTCCCGAAAATTTTGGTAAGCTTTGCTCAATTTTAAAACTTAATAATTCTTTCAAAACATATATACAGATATTTAATCCATATTATTTATATTTTACACACACACACACACACACACACACACACACACACACACACATTATTTATATTTTTACACACACACACATTATTTATATTTTTACACACACATTATTTTATATTTTACATACACACACACACACATTATTCATATTTTTACATAGACACACACACACATTATTTATATTTTTACACACACACTATTTATATTTTTACACACACACACGCATTATTTATATTTTTACCCACACACACACACACACATTATTTATATTTTTTACACACACACACACTATTTATATTTTTACACACACACTCACACTATTTATATTTTTACACACACACACACACTATTTATATTTTTACACACACACACACACACTATTTATATTTTACACACACACACACACACTATTTATATTTTACACACACACACACACTATTTATATTTTTACACACACACACACTCACACTATTTATATTTTACACACACGCATTATTTATATTTTTATACACACACACACACACATTATTTATATTTTTACACACACACACATTATTTATATTTTACACGCACGCACATACAAATATTATCTATTTTAAACACAGATAAGTACATAAATATTCATATTTTACACACACACATAAAATACATAAATATTTATTTATTGTTTGTAGACAAAACTGAGAACACATGAGTATGAGACTCATACTATGAGTGCAATAGGTTTTTCCCAACACTATTGAGTGATATTATTCATTTCTTCAAAGAAATAACTTCGCACTAGTATTCATCTTGTACATTTTTATTTGTTACTATAGAAACTTATCACTTATGATCATAATGTCTTATCACATAGACAACTTATCGAAAAACGTGCTTAAGAAAAGCAGGGGGAAATCCTTATTATTATTTTATTTTAATTATTATTTTATTCATTTATTTATTTATTTACTTAACTTATCTTTTTTTTTTTTTTTAAAGATTTTTTTATCGTTTTTCTGAAACTTCGACAAAGATTTTAGCCAATTTCGAAATATCTATAATATGAGGCAGAGTAAAAAAAAAAAAATTAAAAAAAAGAAAGAAAGATACAGGAAGGACTTCGTTGTTGTTTTTTGTTTGTTTGTTTTTTTGTTGTTTTTTTCTTCTTCAATTATTACAATTTGAAAGAGAAATTACTTACCTATAACATCGGCTACTTTATTCCTTGCTATAAAATAAGCATCATCCCCAAAAGTCCATTTTCGTAATAATTCAGATTTAGGCATTGCTGATTTTGAGAAACCGGAGGTGCCAGTCACTAAATGAAGTTCTTTGGGTTTCTCTCGAGGTTTTATTTGAAATTCGTTGTGGAAACCCGTAACTATCGCTCTGGCTAAAAGACGTCCATATAAAGTAACGGACTGCATGGCCAGATATATATATATCTTTTTTGGGGGGCACTGGTCAGTTAAAAAGAGAGAAAAGCAAAGAAAAAAAGACACAAAAAAGAAGAATCCTGGTATTAGTCCTCTGTTGGCTGAGTAGACTATTTTCCTTTGTTTCGGTACACAGATTCAGCTCAAACTGATATGTTTGGTAATAGTAATAATTTCAAAAAAATGTATAGCACTTCAAAATAAAAAAAAATTTTTTTTTTTTTTAAGGAACGTATCGATTTGTCCAATTTGAAGTTTTTTTTTGTACTGAAAAAAAAAAAAAATCAGTTTTAGCACTGTGGTGGATCGATGTAAATATATCCGTAGAGGTGAGAGATTATGACTCCAAAATAAAAAAAATAAGAACTCCAATAGTTACATTTCTGTCTCCACTTTTAGTGGAGACTGTTTAAAAGCGAAGATGACCTCTGTGTCAACGACAAGCACCTGTCCACATGGCGGAGGAGAAGGAGCAGTATTGCTCCATCTTTGTCTCTGACGTCACTCGCCCTTCACTGTAAGACTAACCTTCACGTCAAGGGACACAACTCATGTACAGTAATCGATTAAAATGAACATGGATTATCTACCTTGTTTGTTTTATTTACTCGCGAGTTGACAAAATTTTACACTTATCCTAAAATGTACTTAGCATTTTTTTTTAATTAAATAAATTAAAATAGATCACTAAGTAGGCCTGAACCTATTCTAGTAGTGACCACCCCAAACGGAGATTTAAGAGATTTGAATTCAGTTTTCCTTCTCCTAGACTGGTTGCCTAACCAAGGTTAAAGAGTCCAGTCTGCCCTACTATTTACCCATAGTGGAGGGAGAATAGTTGGATTCATACCTTTTCCAAGAGTATTAGCACTATGTGAACTGTGGCTTTGTCCAGGATTTGAACTCGGGTTGATGAGTCCATTTCCTATGACAACTAACCTGTACACCACCGCTCTCCTAAAATCATTATTTGATGGTTGGTTGGTTTTATGGCATGTCAACCCCTCCTGGGTTATTTTATGCCAAAGATGTTTTGTTTTATTCATTCTTGATTGGTACACAATTCTTTTTAAAAACATTTTTTCAAACTCATTTTTTTCTATTCAACCCATAGATGGGACCCTAACAGGTACTACCACTCCAGGTCAGAGTGGACCTGGGAGTATTAGTGATGAAGGGGTACTCCACATTCCCCCAGAGCTTCGGAATTGGAACTTCATCATCAGATAGAGTTTAACGTCATACCCAGAACACCAAAACCCTCAGTTACCGCCTTCTAGCAAATATATGTTAAAACGGGCAATAGGGTTGGGACAATCATATAGATGCTAGGGCTTGACGTGACCAGCCGATTCATCGGAGTGGGCCTCTCTGAAATTTTAAAGTTATAAGCTCTTTGTAAAGGATAACTATATAAATTGTGACTTTATTTTTTTTTAAGTTAAGTTTAAATAAAGATATAAGTAGTAAAAAAATGATGGTGGTTGTAATGGTGGATATATATATATATATATATATATATATATATATATATATTGGTAATTACAATAAACATACCATAAGGTCACATATATTAAGACAGAAAAACAAAGAACTCATAAATACAACAAGTAATATGTGTATTAAAACAAATAGATTACAGTAGTCAAGAATACTGATCCAAGACATGATTTTTGGAAACATTTTTTCACCCTCAGCGTTGCCGAGGCATGGAATAAGCTGCCTGCATCCGTTGTGGGCCGCCAAAACACTGAATCTTTCAAAGCCTCCATGCTTCCTGTAGTCCACCAACACTATACCTGTTGGTTTGGACAACAGCAATCTGGCTAAGCACAACTGCCAGTGCCAAGACAGCTGGTATTTATGGAAGTCAAGAATAGTCCATTCATGTATTTGGGTGATTCTATTCCTTGAGTCTTGATTGCTGCTTGGTTTCTATGATGTTATGAGGCTTCATAAATGCCCTAGCATTCTGCAGTAGGATTGCAATAAGATTCGATCCGTATTCAGTTACGGCTACTTGTTACCTTGTCTTACCAATTCTATAGAACTTAGTATGATTATTCTACAAGTAACAGTTACTATAAATTGTAATTTACAAATAAAACTGATATACAAGTCAACCACAGTATTTTTTAGGCTTATACCTACTATATAAGTCACCCATCTTAGTAGACCACAATTCCAAACAGTCACCGTCAAAATCTCATCGTTTACAATTTATTGCAACTAAACTAATGTATCTAAATTTATATCTGAACAATATCTATACATCTTGATCATTACATCTTGTTCTTTAATAAATTAGATTGTTTGTTTCTATAGTATTGGATCGATAGATAAATATGAACAGACTGCAATTGATATATATGGAAATAGATTTATGAATAGATAAATATATATGAACAGAGGAAGATAGATAGATAGATAGATAGATAGATAGATATTAACAGACTGCAATAGATAGATATATAAAAATATAGATATGATAGATCAAAATATATATATGAACAGATTGAGATAGATAGAAATTGATAGAAATAGATAAAAAGATAGATATGAACAGACTGAAATAGATAGATAGATAGGTAGATAGATATGAACAAACTTACTATTAGTAGGTATAAAGCATAAAAAAATACTGTTGGTTTGACTTGTAGTAATACAGTTTCTATTGTACAACTTACAATTTATAGTAACTGTTACTTCTTAGAATAATCATACTAAGTCTATAGAATTGGTAAGACAAAACGGCAGGTAAGCAGAGCTGTAAACTGACATACCGGATCGAATCTTGTGGCCAATCCCTACTGCAGAATGCGAGGGTGATTTATGAAGCCTTCATCAACATCAATAGAAACCAAGCAGACAATCTCAGGACTCAAGGAATGGAATCACCAAATACATGAATGGGAAACTATTCTTACTTTCCCATAAATACCAGCTAATCTGGGCACTGGCAGTTGTGGCTTGAGCCAGATGGCTGTTCGTGATTCCGAAACCACAGGTATATGTTGGTGGGACTCAAGGAAAGCTATGGAGGCTTTTGAAAGATTCAGTGTTTCGGCGCCCACAACGGATGCAGGCACTTATTCCATGCCTCGGCCAACGCTGCAGGTGAAAAAATGTTTCCAAAATCATATGTCTTGGATCACTGATTCTTGACTGCATGAATCTAATTTGTTTAATACACATCACTTACTTGTTGTACGTTATGAGTTCTTGTTTTTTCTGTCTTTAACTGATATAATGACCGCTTATGTTATGGTTATTGTAATTACCAAATATATATATATATATATATCATATATATTATATATATATATATATATCCACGCATTACAACCCACCATCATTTTTTTTACTTACTTATATCTTTATTGTAAAACTAACTAAAAAAAAAATAAGTCACAATTTATAATATTATCCTTTACAAAGAGCTTATAAACTTTAAAATTTCGAGAGGCCCACTCCGATGAAAATCGGTGTCACGTCAACCCCTAGCATCTATATGATTGTTCCCAACCCTATTGCCCTTTTTAACATATATTTGCTAGAAGGCAGTAACTGCAGCGTTTTGGTTTCTGCGGTATGACGTAAACTCGACGTCTGATGATGAAAGTCTCCAATTCCCGGAGCTCGGGGGAATGTGGAGTACCGCCTTCATCACCATTACTCCCCAGGTCCACTCTACCTGAGTGGTTTAGTACCGGTTAGCGGTCCCATCTATGGTTGAATAGAAAAAAAATGAGTTTTGAAAAAATGTTTTTAAAAAGAATTGTGTACCAATCAAGAATGAATAAACAAAACATCTTTGGCATAAAAATAACCCAGGAGGGGTTGACATCCAACCATAAAACCAACCAACCATCAAATAATGATTTTAGGAGAGCGCAGTGGTGTACTGGTTAGTTGTTCATAGGAAATGGACTCATCAACCCGAGTTCAAATCCTGGACAAAGCCACAGTTCACATAGTGCTAATACTCTTGGAAAAATATGAATCCAACTATTCTCCCTCCAACTATGGTAAAATAGTAGGCAGACTGGACTCTTTAACCTTGGTTATGCAACCAGTCTAGGAGAAGGAAAAAACTGAATTCAAATCTCTTAAATCTCCGTTTGGGGGTGGTAACTACTAGATAGTTCAGGCCTACTAGTGATCTATTTTAATTTATTTAATTAAAAAAAAAAATGCTAAGTACATTTTAGGATAAGTGTAAAATTTTGTCAACTCGCGCAGTAAATAAAACAAACAAGGTAGATAATCCATGTTCATTTTAAATCGATTACTGTACATGAAGTTGTGTCCCTTGACGTGAAGGTTAGTCTTACAGTGAAGGGCGAGTGACGTTCAGAGGACAAGATGGAGCAATACTGCTCCTTCTCCTCCGCCATGTGGACAGGTGCTTGTCGTTGACACAGAGGTCATCTTTCGCTTTTAAACAGTCTCCACTAAAGTGGAGACAGAAAATGTAACTATTGGAGTTCTTATTTTTTTATTTTTGGAGTCATAATCTCTCACCTCTACGGATATATTTACATCGATCCACCACAGTGCTAAAACTGATTTTTTTTTATTTTCAGTACAAAAAAAAACTTCAAATTGGACAAATCGATACGTTCCTTAAAAAAAAAAAAATTTTTTTTTATTTTGAAGTGCTATACATTTTTTTGAAATTATTACTATTACCAAACATATCAGTTTGAGCTGAATCTGTGTACCGAAACAAAAGGAAAATAGTCTACTCAGCAACAGAGGACTAATACCAGGAGTCTTCTTTTTTGTGTCTTTTTTGCTTTCTCTCTTTTTAAACTACCAGTGCCCCCCAAAAAAAGATATATAAATATCTGGCCATGCAGTCCGTTACTTTATATGGACGTCTTTTAGCCAGAGCGATAGTTACGGGTTTCCACAACGAATTTCAAATAAAACCTCGAGAGAAACCCAAAGAACTTCATTTAGTGACTGGCACCTCCGGTTTCTCAAAATCAGCAATGCCTAAATCTGAATTATTACGAAAATGGACTTTTGGGGATGATGCTATTTTATAGCAAGGAATAAAGTAGCCGATGTTATAGGTAAGTAATTTCTCTTTCAAATTGTAATAATTGAAGAGAAAAAAAAACAAAAAAACAAACAAACAAAAAAACAACAACGAAGTCCTTCCTGTACTTTCTTTCTTTTTTTTAATTTTTTTTTTTTTACTCTGCCTGCATATTATAGATATTTCGAAATTGACTAAAATCTTTGTCGAAGTTTCAGAAAAACGATAAAAAAATCTTAAAAAAAAAAAAAAAAAAATAAGTTAAGCAAGTAAATAAATAAATAAATGAATAAAATAATAATAAAATAAAATAATAATAAGGATTTCCCCTGCTTTTCTTAAGCACGTTTTTCGATAAGTTGTCTATGTGATAAGACATTATGATCATAAGTGATAGTTTCTATAGTAACAAATAAAAATGTACAAGATGAATACTAGTGCGAAGTTATTTCTTTGAAGAAAATGAATAATATCACTCAATAGTGTTGGGAAAAAACCTATTGCACTCATAGTATGAGTCTCATACTCATGTGTCTCTCAGTTTTGTCTACAAACAATAAATAAACTTATGTATTTTATGTGTGTGTGTAAAATATGAATATTTATGTACTTATCTGTGTTTAAAATAGATAATATTTGTATGTGCGTGCGTGTAAATATAATAATGTGTGTGTGTGTAAAAATTAAATAATGTGTGTGTGTGTGTGTGTGTGTATAAAATATAATAATGCGTGTGTGTAAAAATATAAAAGTGTGTGGTGTGTGTGTATAAAAATATAAATAATGCGTGTGTGTAAAAATATAAAAGTGTGAGTGTTGTGTAAAAATATAAAATAAGTGAGTGTCTGTGTAAAAATATAAATAGAGTGTGTGTGTAAAAATATAAATAGTTGCGTGTGTTGTGTAAATATAAATAGTTGTGGTGTGGTGTGTGTAAAAATATAAATAGTGGTGGTATGTGTGTGTGTAAAAAATATAAATAGTGTGGTGTGTGTGTAAAAATATAAATAGTGTGAGTGTGTGTGTAAAAATATAAATAGTGTGTGTGTGTGTAAAAAATATAAATAGTTGTGAGTGTGCGTGTGTAAAAATATAAATAGTGTGAGTTGTGTGTGTAAAAATATAAATAATGTGTGTGTAAAATATAAAATAATGCGGTGTGTGTGGGTAAAAAATATTAAATAATGGTGTGTGTGTGTAAAAATATAAAATATGTGTGTGTAAAAATATAAATAATGTGTGTGTGGTCTATGTAAAAATATGAATAATTGCGTGTGTGTGTGTATGTAAAAATATAAATAATGTGTGTGTAAAAATATAAATAATGTGTGTGTGTGTAAAAATATAAATAATGTTTGTGTGTGTGTGTGTGTGTGTGTGTGTTGTGTGTGTGTGTAAAATATAAATAATATAAATTAAATATATATATATGTTTTGAAAGAAGTATTAAGTTTTAAAATTGAGCCAAAGCTTACCAAAATTGTCGGGAAATCCATTTGTCAGAAAACGTTACAAAAAAAAAAAAAAGTTAACACAGACTTTGGTAAAACGTAAACAATAAACATGACTTTATAAAACACAAACTGGTCTATGATTTTATTTTGTGTTTTTAATGTTAAAAATGAATTAAAATTATTAAATGAACCAAAGAAAAGGATCTAAGGGATCGATGAAATAATTGCATTTAAAAGTTACCCTTTGTTGTTGTTTTTAAGTTAATGAAAAAACAGCAATAACATCTTAAAAAAATAAGTTTTTAATATTTTTATTTGATAAAATGCTCCAATAACGATCGAGCAGAAGAATTTAAATTAGTTTTAATCTATTTATTATATCGTAAGTATTCCCATAATATTTTTCTTGAGTTTTTTTAAGCTGTTGCTAAGGTATATAAATAATTATAATAATAATAATAATATCTTGTGATAAACTAATTTACTTCACACTTTCTACTACAGTTAACCAATTTAACAGTGTACATATTAATTAGATTTCTTTGTTCCCTGTTAGGCTTCCGTAGTTATTTTCTCTCGTCGACGCGGACCATTTAACATTCCAAGTACTAATTGAATATGATATAAATAGTGCTAATATATTATAAATATATATATATACGATATATATATATATAATATATTATATATATATATAATATAATGACATACAATTATCAATACTTCAATTCTAAATATCATAATAATGATACATTACGTAATGTTTTTTTCTTTTTCCCTTTTACTTCGAAAGTTTTAAGTCCCTTTTTTTCTATTGATAAAAAAAAAAAGTGCGAGCAAGACAACTTCTTTCATATGACTGCAAAAATAACGTAAAACTTTAATAACATGTGTTTACTATACAATTTAGTATTAAGCTTATAGGTATACATATGTATGTGATAGTATAATATACATGTGTTTGTTTTAGTAAACTTGATATGATTATAAATAAATACCAAGTTTGTTGATTATATAAAATCGTGCGAAAAGAAATATGTAGACAAATGAATTAATATTGAACTGGTACATTAAAAATCATATTTAACATCTAGAAATTAATCAAATTTAGGCATTAAATAACCCATAAGGTGTTGATATGCCATTAAAGTTTAAAACCGTAAACAAACACTGTTTGTTTACTGTTTTGTTTAGACAACAACTGTGAATGCATGGACATTTTTTTTTTTCAATTCCACATCGCATTTTAGTAAAAAAAACAAACTTGGCATTTCTACGAGTAATTATTATGCTTATTGATATAATTTGATATAATTATTATACGAAGAAACATAAGAATTACTCATTTTATAATACTATATTTAAATATGGTAGACTGTGAATTCAAATGCGTAAATTTTTACCATAGTCTTATTGGACAGATAATTAGTGGAATATGAAATGATGTCCAATGTAGAATATGTTTTTAATTTCTCAACTAGAATTGATACTTTTAATAAATATCAAACTCTTAGGGAAAACAACTTAATACTTTAATTCATTTAAGTTTAAAAAATAAAAAAATAAAGGACAACATTTATTAATTGATTTTGTATAGATTTAAAGTTGTTGCGTAATGATTCAATTACACTTTTTTTTAAACCTCAGAACTGCAAAAAAATGTACTTAAAGAGACAAAGGAAAACCAATCTTATTTTTACTTGATGATTTAAAAAAAATTCCCCATTTTGGCCTTTTAGTTTTCATTTAATGACCATGTGGTGTTAAGTTAAAAAAAAAAAAAAAAGAAGGCGTATATTCGATTTTTATTTAAAGGGAAGTCGTAGAAAAAAACTTTGTTTTTTTACTCGTTATTTTTTATTTATTTAATTTATCTATTTATTTATTTTCTGTATTGTTTGGCACACATGACTGACTTTTAAAAGTTAGTAAACAAAAGATGACAACATTGTACTCTGGGCTTGTCAAAAAAAAGTAAATAAATAAGAATTCACAACATTCTCACACAGTAAAAAGAAAACAAATTTAGTACTAATTTTAAATACTTGGATGTTGTATTTCTAAAGTTTTATCTATTTAATAGTATCTACTTTATTCATTTATATAAATTATAAATTAAATATAAATATTTGAATTAAATATATATTTAAATTAGATAAAAATAAAGCAGGTAGTATTATTTAATTAACTTGATAAATAGTAAATACCTACTTTATCTTTATTCTTTATCTATTTATTTTAAATTTATTTTTATTTATTCTTCAACAAACTATCAAAATAAACCTTAGTGATGATTGATAATGTTCACAACCATCGGCTGCTGCTGCTGCTTCTTATAATCAAATTGGCATTTGATTCGATTAAGTCAGTCGATTATTTGGTATTTGTCCAGAATAGCCCGCCGAGGAAATGTATAATGGCTGAGTCTCAATATATCAGTTTCCCCTGTGGACTATTCTGGACATTATTATTTTGTAGTAATAAATGTAATGTAATCAAATAACTTAGTTTAAAAAGTAATCTGTTTGGATTATGTTTTTGTTTGTGTACTTACTACTACACATGAACGAATGCATAATCTCACATTATTATTATTTACTCCTTTTGAGTTTTCACATCAGCATTAGCTGATGGTCTTTCACTGGAGTCTGAGTGACAGCAAGTCTCCTCAAGTCTCCAGGACTCTTCTGAGTATTCTGGCAGATTGCAGCAGTGCAGTGTTCTGAATGGTTTCAATCCTTCCTTTGATATCCAAACTTTCCAAACCCTTTTCTAATCCTTTTGGGACTGTTCCAAGTACACCAACTACATTATTATTATTATTATTTAATAATAATAATAATCATTATTATTATTATTATTATTATTATTATTTATTAATAATAATAATAATAATAATAATAATAATTATTATTATTATTATTATTATTATTATTATTATTATTATTTTTGAGTTTTCACATCAGTGTTAGCTGATGGTCTTTCACTGGAGTCTGAGTGACAGCAAGTCTCCTCAGGTCTCCTATTCACACCAGCGTTAGCTGATGTCTTTCACTGGAGTTTGAGTGACAACAAGTCTCCTCAGATCTCCAGGACTCTCCTGAGTATTCTAGCTGATTTTAACAATACTGCTTTCTCGATAGTTTCAATTCTTCCTCTGATTTCCAGTTCCTCCAGTTTTTTCGAAGCTTTATTATTATTTCCTAAGTGAATAAAGTAAATTAATAAAACTTAGTTTTATTAATTAAAATAAATTTTGCCTAGTTTTGTTTATTTATTTTATTTCATTAGTTTTGTTTAATAAACTAAAAAATCATAAACAATGTTTATCGATTTTTTTTAATCTATTTATTTATCATCATCGTTTTCAGAAGGTTTGATTTTTTAATCAAATTGATTATTCTAAAATTAAAATAAGATAATAATCGATTTACATTTATTTATCCATCCCACGCCTTCACGAATTTACATTATATGATTTTATTTTTTAAAAGTCTATCATTTCCTCAACGAAAGGTCGAAAAAGGGAAAACAATAACTATTATTTTAATTCTTCAAAAAAACAATTATAAACTATCTTATTTTAATTCTAAAAGTTTTAATTTCCTCATTGTTTAATAAAGTGTGTTACTTTTAAAGTCTACATTACCGTAAGTCGTTTTGTTTACAAGTTTTACATACAATGTGTGTGTGTGTGTGTGTGTGTGTGTGTGTGTGGTGTGTCCTTTAAACTTGTCCTGTGTAGGAGGAAAGGATATTTCTTGTTTTATTTTGAGGATTTCCAGAGAAAGGTCATCCGCCACAAAAGGAATTCCGTAAAAAAGAAACAAACAAAAAAATAAATAGATAATTTAAGAATTTTGAAAATAGAGAAAGAAATAGAGCTTTTTTTAATGAATAAATAATAAATAAATTAATAAGAATAAAGAAAGAAAGACTAAAACTAAAATAGTTATGAATTAAAAATAAAAATAATGATAAATAAATGTTATTTATGAATCATTACCTAACACTTCAACTTTATTATTAAATAAAAAAAAATATTATTAGACAAAAAGTTTAAAGATTTGTGAAAAAAAAGTAAATAAATAAATAAAAATGTTTAAATAAATATAAATAAATGAATAAAAAATATTAAAAATAAATAAAAATATTTGATAAAAAGTTTCAGGATTTGTAAAAAAAATTTTTTTTTAAATAAATAAAAAATAAAGATGAATAAAAGTAAAGATATTTGACAAAAAGTTTCCGGGTTTGTAAAAATAAAAAATAAATAAATAAATAAATAAATAAAATAAAAATAAAGATATTAAAGTTAAAAATCAATAAATTGAAATATTAAAAATTAAAATAAAAAGATCGACAAAAAAGTTTAGTATTTGTGAAAAAAAAAAAAGTAAAATTTTAAAAAAATAAATAAATAAAAATTTTAAAAAAAAATATAAATAAATAAAATAAAATAAAATTAAATTAAAATAAATAAATAAATAAAAATAAAACCTATCATTTTTAATGAATTTTTTTTTGTTTAATTTTTAACCATTTGACTACTAAACATATCAGTGGTAATTACCAAGTCTAATTGCAATTATTAGCAGGATGACTGACCTAAAAAAAAAAATTTTTAAAGAAAAATTAAATTAAGTTTTAAATTCAGATTTTACTCTCTTCTTAGTGTACTTTAAAAAATAAAATAGAATTTTTAAAAATTGAAAGTTTTGTTCATCAAATTTGCTGTCGCAAATAAATAGGTTAATTTTCAGTTCGTATTTATTTACTGTTTGTTTACTGAGCTGTTTAATGTTTTGCTTTCATTTTTATTAACCTTGAATGTTTTTGACCTTCCAGTAACCTTAGGCAGGTCATCCGAGCAATTTTATTGACTTTTGACCTTGCTTGACCTTATTGACCCCTAACCCCTCATCTTTTTTTAAAATCTTCTTTTTACCTAAAAAAAAAAAAATGAATAAATGGCATCTTTACTTCCTTCTTTTATTGGCAAAATAAAATTAACAACAACAATATATCGTCCTAGTTTTTTCTCTTTCACTGTTTAACAGAATCCTTTGTAGTCGACCTTCCTAGATCCAATAAAAACATGTTGTTTTTTTTTTCTGACATACTTTCTAGTTGAAATAATTTATTTACATCTGAAAGATGGTTTAATTTCATTGTTTTTATTTAAATTTTTTTCTTTTTTCGCTGGGATACAGAGGCGTAGTTGAGGAGGGTGTTATTTGAAATCTGTCTCATTGGGTGTATAAATGCTCGATTAGTTCATCTATTGCTTTTTTTTTTTAAATTATTTTTAAAAGAATTCTTTACTGAAGGTGACATTAAAAAATCTCACTAAATGTTAGAAGGGGCCTCTCAACGAAATCAGACCACACCCGTCGTGCCCTCCTAAAATCTCTACTTAGCCTCCCACGCTGGGGATTGGGAATAATTTTATAACTTGTTATTTTAAATTTGTATTATGGCTGTAAATGTATTGGTAAACTTTAAAAAATAGGATAAGCAGATCTTTCGTTGTTTTTATTGTCTATGCGCTTAGAACACCCCCTCTCCTTTCAGCCCTGAAAATGTTTACAGGTACATACATGCCCCCACCTCAATACGCATTATATACACACACATTTGAAAGGAATGAAAGACTAAAAAAAAAACGCCATTTACACACACATAAATGTATACAGACACACACACATACGTACATACGTACATACACATACACACACACACACATATATATAAGAAGTAAACAAACAGACGATGTGTTTTGATATGGCATTTTTTAGCCGACAATTTTTAGGAGAATATGTGCTTAATTGAAGTCGCACCTAATTTTTGAAAATTAATTAATTAATGATTAATGAATTAGGCGGGAATACCTATTCAAATGTAAGGCTAAACAAATCGAGAAAAATCAATCTCTGTATGTACATTTCAGCCTATTAGGCCTCATCAGCAAGAGCTATAGACAGGAAGACCGCTCTTGTGTGATTCGAACCCTGACTGTTAATATATATATATATATATATATATATATATATATATATACACACACACACCTACACATCTTGTATTGACTTCTCCATTAATCTAAATTCCCCTAATGTTCTGTCTCTTCTGACCTGATTTCAACAAAACTTTCCAAAATTGTTCGTCATGCCTGGAAAGTTTTAAACAAGAATAAGATCGAGTTTAGACTAGTTTTAAGGTGACAACTCTCATCTTTTACATTGTATCATCACCCCCCCTTCCTTTGCTGTAAAAGAATGTCTATTTCACAGCGCTTAACCACTCTCTTGGGTATCCTAGGTAAGACATTAAACTGGATCTTATGGTGAGGCTCTAGTTCTGAATATCTGGGTAGTATGGAGTACCCCCTTCATTGTCATTACTCCCAGATTCACTCTGACCCGGAGTGGTTGTACTTGTTTAGGGTCCCATCTAAAAGAACCCTATCAGCTAGAATAGGTTGACTCTCCCCCACCCAATGGGGCCACTTGTTGGCAGTGGGTGGTGACTCGTGATGCTTAAGGTTGGAATCCTGGTGGCTGAGCAGTCCATGATGTGCAACACTCTACTTTGGCTCTTACTTGGGCTAGACAGGTGGCCATTGAGGCCCCCTCTGATCAATCAGCTGGTCATATCAAGCCCTAGTACCTATATGATTGTTCTATCCCTATTTCTTTTATGGTAAATGTCATAGGTGATATAACCTATTTACATAATGGAATGATCCTACTACTACTACTATAAGTAGCAAAGACAATTGTAGCTTGAGGAACAAGCGACACGATTCAGTTCTAGACTGTATTGTTGGACGGAACTTCACTTTCCTTCTGTAAATTCTACTTTCTTTGTTCAATACAATTGTATCAACTTTCACCAGTCGTTTGTCTTTATTTGTGACCCTTAATAACCCCACAACAGTTATATATTAATTAGATTAAATTACCCCGACCAGAAAACTCGGTAAACACCGTGGGGAACATTATTTGAATAGGATGAGTTCTGGGGTGAATAGATACTGTTATAGGTGATATAACCTATTTACATAATGGAATAATCCTACTACTACTACTATAAGTAGCAAAGACAATTGTAGCTTAGAGAACAAGCGACACGATTCAGTTCTAGACTGCATTGTCGGACGTAACTTCACTTTCCTTCTGTAAATTCTACTTTCTTTGTTCAATACACTTGTGTCAACTTTCACAAGTCGTTTGTCTTTATTTGTGACCCTTAATAACCCCACAACAGTAAACCTCCAACCTTTTTCATCATATATGTGCTAGAAGGCAATGGCTGAGGCTCTGGGTATCAGAATTGCGGAGACATGGAATAAACTGCCTGCATCTGTTGTAGGCTGCCGGAGCACTGAATCTTTCAAAGCCTCCATGCTTCCTGTAGTCCGCCAACACTATACCTGATGCCACTCTCCACATACA
Source organism: Doryteuthis pealeii (assembly GCA_023376005.1). Lineage (NCBI taxonomy): Eukaryota > Metazoa > Mollusca > Cephalopoda > Myopsida > Loliginidae > Doryteuthis > Doryteuthis pealeii. The sequence goes on from CM042170.1 coordinate 56,848,943, forward strand.
CATGCATGCATATTACTACTGTGAACTGTTCATGTTCCTGACACAACATCATTCTGTGTACTAGACATGAGACTTTGATGGGTTGTGGTGCACCTGAGCACTGTAAACAATAAATTTCATTATACCAACCAGTTCATCACAGGTAGGATGTGATACAAGGTCAAAAGTATTAGGCATCCAACAAGGATCAAACTCACTATTCAGTAGTAATAGATCTGTGAGACTAGTTTGCTAACAATTACGCCATGATGGAAGGCCCTTGGTATTTATCCAAACAGTTTCTCACGGGTAGGATGTGACACATGGTCACAAGTATGGGGCACCCAGCAAGGATTGAACTTGCTATTCAGTAGTAATAGATCTGTGAGACTAGCTTGCTAACCATTGCACTGTGAGCGGACGTCCTTATAGTATATAGCTGTAAAAACTACTCACTAAATTCAGTATGGGGCATCCAGCAAGGATTGAACTTGTTATTCAGTAGTAATAGATCTGTGAGACCAGCTTGCTAACCATTACATTGTGAGCAGGACGTCCTTATAGTATATAGCTGTAAAATTACTCACTAAATTCAGTATGGGCATCCAGCGAGGATTGAACTTGTTACTTCAGTAGTAATAGATCTGTGAGACTAGCTTGCTAACCATTGCACTGTGAGCGGACGTCCTTATAGTATATAGCTGTAAAATTACTCACTCAATTCAGTATGGGGCATCCAGCAAGGATTGAACTTGTTACTTCAGTAAGTAATAGATCTGTGAGACCAGCTTGCTAACCATTACACTGTGAGCGGACGTCCTTATAGTATATAGCTGTAAAACTACTCACTAAATTCAGTATGGGGCATCCAGCAAGGATTGAAACTTGTTATTCAGTAGTAATAGATCTGTGAGACTAGCTTGCTAACCATTACACTGTGAGCAGACGTCCTTATAGTATATAGCTGTAAAATTACTCACTAAATTCAGTATGGGGCATCCAGCAAGGATTGAACTTGCTATTCAGTAATAATAGATCTGTGAGACCAGCTTGCTAACCATTGCACTGTGAGCGGACGTCCTTATAGTATATAGCTGTAAAACTACTCACTAAATTCAGTATGGGCATCCAGCAAGGATTGAAACTTGTTATTCAGTAGTAATAGATCTGTGAGACCAGCTTGCTAACCATTACACTGTGAGCAGACGTCCTTATAGTATATAGCTGTAAAATTACTCACTCAATTCAGTATGGGGCATCCAGCAAGGATTGAACTTGTTATTCAGTAGTAATAGATCTGTGAGACTAGCTTGCTAACCATTGCACTGTGAGCGGACGTCCTTATAGTATATAGCTGTAAAATTACTCACTCAATTCAGTATGGGGCATCCAGCAAGGATTGAACTTGTTATTCAGTAATAATAGATCTGTGAGACCAGCTTGCTAACCATTACACTGTGAGCAGACGTCCTTATAGTATATAGCTGTAAACTACTCACTAATTCAGTATGGGGCATCCAGCAAGGATTGAACTTGTTATTCAGTAGTAATAGATCTGTGAGACTAGCTTGCTAACCATTGCACTGTGAGCGGACGTCCTTATAGTATATAGCTGTAAAATTACTCACTCAATTCAGTATGGGCATCCAGCAAGGATTGAACTTGTTACTTCAGTATAATAGATCTGTGAGACAGCTTGCTAACCATTGCACTGTGAGCGGACGTCCTTATAGTATATAGCTGTAAAATTACTCACTAAATTCAGTATGGGGCATCCAGCAAGGATTGAACTTGTTACTTCAGTAGTAATAGATCTGTGAGACCAGCTTGCTAACCATTGCACTGTGAGCGGACGTCCTTATAGTATATAGCTGTAAAATTTACTCACTAAATTCAGTATGGGGCATCCAGCAAGATTGAACTTGTTACTTCAGTAGTAATAGATCTGTGAGACTAGCTTGCTAACCATTGCACTGTGAGCGGACGTCTTATAGTATATAGCTGTAAAATTACTCACTCAATTCAGTATGGGGCATCCAGCAAGGATTGAACTTGTTACTTCAGTAGTAATAGATCTGTGAGACCAGCTTGCTAACCATTGCACTGTGAGCGGACGTCCTTATAGTATTATAGCTGTAAAATTACTCACTCAATTCAGTATGGGGCATCCAGCAAGGATTGAACTGTTACTTCAGTAGTAATAGATCTGTGAGACTAGCTTGCTAACCATTGCACTGTGAGCGGACGTCCTTATAGTAATAGCTGTAAAAATTACCACTCAATTCAGTATGGGGCATCCAGCAAGGATTGAAACTTGTATTCAGTAGGTAATAGATCTGTGAGACTAGCTTGCTAACCATTGCACTGTGAGCGGACGTCCTTATAGTATATAGCTGTAAAATTACTCACTAAATTCAGTATGGGGCATCCAGCAAGGATTGAACTTGTTATTCAGTAGTAATAGATCTGTGAGACAGCTTGCTAACCATTGCACTGTGAGCGGACGTCCTTATAGTATATAGCTGTAAAATTACTCACTAAATTCAGTATGGGGCATCCAGCAAGGATTGAACTTGTTATTCAGTAGTAATAGATCTGTGAGACCAGCTTGCTAACCATTGCACTGTGAGCGGACGTCCTTATAGTATATAGCGTAAAATTACTCACTAAATTCAGTATGGGGCATCCAGCAAGGATTGAACTTGTTACTTCAGTAGTAATAGATCTGTGAGACTAGCTGCTAACCATTGCACTGTGAGCGGACGTCCTTATAGTATATAGCTGTAAAATTACTCACTAAATTCAGTATGGGGCATCCAGCAAGGATTGAACTTGTTATTCAGTAGTAATAGATCTGTGAGACTAGCTTGCTAACCATTGCACTGTGAGCGGACGTCCTTATAGTATATAGCTGTAAAATTACTCACTCAATTCAGTATGGGGCATCCAGCAAGGATTGAACTTGTTACTTCAGTAGTAATAGATCTGTTGAGACTAGCTTGCTAACCATTGCACTGTGAGCGCGGACGTCCTTATAGTATATAGCTGTAAAATTACTCACTAAATTCAGTATGGGGCATCCAGCAAGGATTGAACTTGTTACTTCAGTAGTAATAGATCTGTGAGACCAGCTTGCTAACCATTGCACTGTGAGCGACGTCCTTATAGTATATAGCTGTAAAATTACTCACTAAATTCAGTATGGGGCATCCAGCAAGGATTGAACTTGTTATTCAGTAGTAATAGATCTGTGAGACCAGCTTGCTAACCATTGCACTGTGAGCGGACGACGTCCTTATAGTATATAGCTGTAAAATTACTCACTAAATTCAGTATGGGGCATCCAGCAAGGATTGAACTTGTTATTCAGTAGTTAATAGATCTGTGAGACCAGCTTGCTAACCATTGCCACTGTGAGCGGACGTCCTTATAGTATATAGCTGTAAAATTACTCACTAAATTCAGTATGGGGCATCCAGCAAGGATTGAACTTGTTATTCAGTAGTAATAGATCTGTGAGACTAGCTTGCTAACCATTGCACTGTGAGCGGACGTCCTTATAGTATATAGCTGTAAAACTACTCATTCCAATCAGTGGACCTGGACAATTTGACAAATGCTTTTTTAGTAAACAGAGTTTTAGTAAATAAAGAAAAAAGCTAGGTCTGTTAGGAAGGATTATATTCATTAAATGTCAAATATTATTTACTTATTTATTTACTTATATTTCAAACACAGAGTAACTTTATATATTTATCAGACTTGTTACAGTGTAATAAGAAATTACTGTGACGCAAATAATTATTAGCTATTTGTATGTATTTTTTTTTCTAAATACACACATAGCTCAGTCGGTAGAGCATTCGGCTAGAAACCACAAGGTTCCTAGTTCAATACCGGCCCGGCCCTCGCCAACTCAGCGTATGAGTAGCATGTCCTTTTTCTTCTCTTTATTTAGCATTATCACTTCCGCACTCTCATACCCTCTCTCTATATTTCTCTTACTCTTCTTCTTTCTTTCTTTCTTATATTTTTCTGTGTAGTGTGTCCTTTGTCTTCTCTTTCTTTATTTCTTATATTTTTCTGTGTAGTGTGTCCTTTGTCTTTCTCTTTCTTTATAATAAAAATGGAATGGTCCATTATTTAGCCTGAGGCAGGCCGGTACACTATTTTATACATTTTTGCATTCCATCTTAGGACCAATTATGGACCCGTCTCATTTTTAATTGTTAAGGTTGTTGCAAGATGGTAACCGTCATACTATTATCAACATCATCCTCATCATCATTTATCAACATCATTCATCATTGAAATTCAATCTATTTTTCAATAGAGGAAATAATTATAATCTTCACGTGGTGTTGTGTCGTGTGTGTGTGTGGTGTGGTGTGTGTGTGTGTGTGTGTGTGAAGTATGGTTAAGAAATATATAGATACCTTGAAATAACACTTAGTAACTGAGTAGAATAAAAAAAACCAAATTACTTATACATTTAATTAACCACTGAAATTAATTATTGAATCTATTATTGAGACAGTTGTTTGTATATAGTTTTACAGCTATATACTATAAGGATGTCTGCTCACAGTGTAATGGTTAGCAAGCTGGTCTCACAGATCTATTACTACTTAATAACAAGTTCAATCCTTGCTGGATGCCCCATACTGAATTTAGTGAGTAGTTTTACAGCTATATACGCAATGTATAATTTCAATTAACCTTGGTTTAAAAAAAATATTTTTCAACATTAAATGTATAGTAATTTGTGTTAATTTGGGTTTTTGTTGTTTATTTTTTTTAAAGCAATATGTAATTAAAAACAACCTTAATCCCCTAAAACTGTAACCCAATTCGCAAACTGTTAATTCATAGACTGTAGTTAAACTGTCATTGGGTACCACCAAAAAACTTTTCCGATCTAAATCAGAAGTCAGCCAACAAGAGTGAAAAAATGTATTTTTTAAAAATTGAGTTTAGAAAACAAAATTTTTGAATACCCATCAAAAATAAATACATGTCTACAGCATAAAATAACCCAACAAGGGTTGACATGCCATTACTCCCAGGTCCATTCTGACCCAGAGTGGCAGTACATTTTAGGGTCCCATTATGGTTTAGATAGAAAAAAGAGTGTAAAAAAAATATGTCTTTAAAAAAATTGGTGTTTAGAACAAAAATTTTTTGAATACCCATCAAACAAAATTTCTTCAGCATAAAATAACCCAACAAGGGTTGACATGCCGTAAAATCCAACAAACCAATTTTATTCACAATACATACCGGCACATTTATTTCTATACATTATTATCTAACTTCCTGGATTATGACATTAAACTGCATCTAATGGTGAAGTTCCAATTTTTGACCTCTGGCGAGTATGGAGTACCCCTTCATCACCATTACTCCCAGGTCCACTTTGACCTGGAGTGGTAGTACCTGTTAGAGTCCGATTATTGTTTAGATAAAAAAAAGTGTAAAAAAATGTGTTTAAAAAAGAAATTGATTTTTTTAAAAATTTTGAATACCTGTCAAGAATGAATAAAACAAAATTTCTACGGCATAAAATAACCTAACAAGGGTTGACATGCCATTACTCCCAGGTCCGTTCTGACCCAGAGTGGTAGTACATGTTAAGGTCCCATTATAGTTTAAATAGAAAAAAAGTGTAAAAAATTGTCTTTAAAAGATTTGAATTTAGAAAAAATTTTTTTGAATACCCATAAACAATGAATCAAACAAAATGTCTTCAGCATAAAATAACCCAACAATGGTTGACAGGCCGTAAAATCCAACCAACCAATTTTATTGACAATACATACCTGCACATTTAAACTGGAATTAAGTGGTTATTTAATCTATCTATACATATATAAAGGGCAGTTGTGTGTATATGTATGTCCGGAAGAAACTTCGAAAATAAAACAATTAACGACAAACTAAATATATATATAATATATATATTATGTATAATATATATATGTATATATATATATAACATTAAATATCACCAGGGGCTTTGGTTTTTAGCAAAAATAATAAGGATTTGATTTATATTAGTGAAGTTAATTAAAAAATAAAATTCAACTGATAAACAGCATGAATTTTATTTTTTCATTTATATTTTAAATAGTAGACATTAACATTTCTTTTCAGAGTAGCTGGATCAATGCAAGGTCTATTTTTTTTACATAGGATTTAAATGGGGCCATCCCACAAGGATTTCAACTCACGATTTAGTAATAATGAATCTGCGTGACTAACTTTAAAAAATCCCCCTCTACTCAGGTGACGCTGGGTGGCCGCTGCTAGTACAAAATAATTAAGACAGATTTTAATTATGAATAGAACTGGTAGATTTAGTTTTTTTTAAGCACCTATATAAAATAAACCCAACAATGGTTGACAGGCCATTAAAATCCAACCAACCAATTTTAATTACAATACATACCTGCACATTTAAACTGGAATTAAATGGTTTATTTAATACAAAATAATTAAGACAGTTTTGAATTTATGATAGATAGAGCTTAGATTATATTTCTTTTAAGCACCTGTATAAAAACAGAATCGTTAAATCACAACCCTAACATTCATCTGACGGACATGAGAAACCTAAGCAAAACAATTTATGAAATGGTCGGGATATCATCTTGGTTGTTGTTTACTGAACAACTACAACTTAATTTGCAAATTTCATGTTGAAACTGGAAAGGTGACCAATGCAATTTGAATATGAAACTGTAGAACAGCTTATTGTAGTTTTTTTTTAAGACACTATATGATATAGACACACACACACACACACACATATATAACACACAGTGATGCTGGTAGCTTTTTGATTTTGTGCATCCTGGGGACGCACATATTTGCTTTGCCGAGTCCCCAGGAAAATTTATGGTCCCAACTAAAACCATCTAACTCCACCTTGTAATCCCTCCTGTATAATTCATTTCTAAGAAAATATCAAAATGTATTTACAGTTAGCTTGAAATGGAGGGAAGAAAAAAGAAAAACACTAGGATGCATGGATATGATTTTACTGTGCCCTTTTAGATTTTTATATCAGCATCTCTGTAAATATTATAATATATTGGTCTGGTGGTTTTTGAAGGCTATCACAAATGCAACTGTAAAGAAAAAATGAGTACTATGATGTTTTCGTCTACCTTTTGTTTTATTTTCTTAATATTTCGGATAAAGATCTCTTCGTCAGAAGATTGTGAAAGCTAATTTCTGGAGCTGTTAGCTTTGGCTAGGATCTGTTCATACTGTTGTATGTCTGGCATATCTTCCTCCGAATTCTTTGCGTGCATGTGCCATTTATGCAATGGCAGATACTCGAAGGAACCTGGATACTTGTTTATCAAAATGAAAAGACCTGAAAAGGTTAATTGCTGTAAACCAACAGACCATGCAGGTGGGGCAATGTTAAAAGTTCCTCTAGCAAACCATAGCGAATATCCTGTTTAATCCCCCGTTTAATGTCGCGGCTGGGGCGTTAGAATGCACCGACTGCACCTCTGCAGAGGATAAGACACCCCAAATGGCCACACTCTTGGTCATTGGTAAGCAATCCGTGATACTTAAGGATAGAACCCAAGTTAACAGTCCATGACTTGCAATACTCCACTTTGGCCTTTTCTTGAACTAGACAGGTGGTCAGAGAGGCCACCTCCATCAATCGCTGTCATCAAGCTCTAGCAACTATATGAATTGCCCCAACCCTATTTCCCTTATGCAACCCCACCCTTTTTTATCAATAGGGGTGCTAGAAGTCAGTGGCTGAGGTCTACATGTCCCTGGAATGACGTTAAACTCTATCTGAGTGAGGTTCCAGTTTCGGATGTTTGGGAATGTGGAGCACCCCTTCATCACCATTGGTCTCTGGTCCACTCGACCCGGGTGTAGTACCTTTAGGTCCCATCTATGGGTTAACTAAAAAAATATATTTATAAAAAAAAATTGTGTATCCATTAAGAATTAATTCATTTCAAAACTTTAATCGCATTAATGACCCACTAGGTTGATATCTGTAAAAAAACCAAACCATTTTAATCCTCTCTGTGGGGCGTCTTACTGGCCTTGTGACCCTGAACTCTGTAAATGTCTACTGGATGTCTGGAAAAGGTTTATGCAATTTGCTTAATCTCAAACCATTCACAGGTTGTTTTTTACTCAATGAATTGTGATGGTCAAACAGACAGATATTTTATTGTATGTTAATCTACCACTGAGCTCTATAATCAACCACATCCCCCTACCCACCATCTAAAAACGTACTAAAAAGCTGGCTCAATCCTACCTTATGGCTGCTATACAAAAATCTGTGTTCAGTTGATTATAATGGAACTATTTAGAGAGCAAAGTAAGGTATAATCATGAATGAAATACAGCCAATGATAATCCATCTATGTAAAACAGTAGATAATTATTATTATTATATATTATTATTATTATTTTGCTCTCATTGTAGTTAGGATAAGCTGTGTATCCTTGGATTGAAAATGTCTCAGATGGATCTGAAACTATTTCTGTGGATTCTTTACTTACATAACTTCCAGTTGGGTTCCATGTTGTGAATGTAATAAATAATTATTAATTAGATAAATTATGTGACTATTTCTTGTAAATAATTTTCTCATAAAACTCTATACATAATGCAACTTAAAATATTAAAAGATAAAAAGCTATATATACTGGCAAAGTAATGTATAATAGTGAATGAAAATACAAGCCATGAATAATTCCATCTATTAGAAAAAGTAATTATTCTTATATTATTAGTATTAGTATTAGATTGTGGCTCTCATGTAGTTAGGATAAGCTGTGTATCTCCTTAGGATTTAATGTCTCAGAATTGGAGCTGAAACAATTTCCTTCTGGCTGGATTTTTACGTTCTATACTCATCATTTGTAATTAATTAAAAAAATTATTAATTAGAAGAAAATATGTGACTATTTCTGTGTAACTATTTCTCATAAAACTCTATACATAATGCAACTTTAATATATATTATACAAGGCCATGATAATCCATCTATTAGTAAAAAGTAATTAATTTTTTGGCTCCATTGAGTAGATAAGTTGTCGAATTGTTTAATGTCAATCACCTCTGTGAGTCATTAATACCAGAAAAGTTTTATGATTTTAGTCTAAAAGTACGTGGTTCCTAGAGGTAGTCGTATCCCTTAGATTTGAAAGTCTCAGACTGGAACTGAAACTATTTCGGATCTTAACTTTACATGAACTCAGTTGGGTCCCCCATCTAGTGTGATGGTTTAGCAAGCATCTGCACATCCGATCTACTACTGGAAAGCAGTTGATCCTCGCTGGATCCTACTTTCGATTCGTAGAAATGGATTGCAATTCTAGCGTTGCTAACCATTACCATGGGTTATTTCCTCAAGTCTAACCATAATCAAGCGACCACTCTGACTGAAAATTTTATTTATTTATGATCTACTAGAAAAAAAGACGGGTTAGTGTTAGGTTAGGGTTAGAGTTAGTTTAGGAAATAATAAATAATTTATTGGCAAGAGTGGTTCCCTTGAATCATTTAGACTTATAGGAATAACCACACAGTATGTCCTTTTCTTTAACGTCCTTCTCTGAAAGCTGAATATATATCTATCTGATCCTCACAATCAAATTACATTACTGTAGCATAACATACTAGTTTCCAATACGCGAATTGGTAAAACAAAGGCGCAGCATCATAACTTATACGAACTCTGATTACTGCAAAGACTACTGCAATTGGCAGTTATTTATGAAGCCTCGAACATCATAGAAACAAAGCCAGCCAATCAGGATCAAGAAGGACCACCAAAATAAATGAGTGACTATTCCTGAATTCTAAGTACCATTGTCTTGACACTGTTCAGTTGTGCTGGCCTAATGCGTTGCAAACAAATAGTAGACGACTGCTTGTTCAGTGCTTGGCCAGTGCTGTGTCAAACCAATAGTAGACGATTGACTGCTGTTCATGTGCTGGCATTGCTTGTTAAACCAATAGGAGACTGACTGACGGTTGTTCAGTTTGCCTTGCCAGCTGTGTCACATCAAACCAATAGGAGACTGACTGACTGGCGTTTCAGTTTGTCCTTTGCCCAGTGCTGGGTTCAAACCAATATCATTTTATACAGGGAAATTCATTCAAATCACCAGGCCACTGTCACCCCCCTCAATTTTCTGAAAATTTTATGTACAGTGTGACTATATTAACATAGATATCCCCAAAATTGAGCCTCCATTCCAAAATTGGCGAGTATGATTTTTAACTCTCCACATTTGAGGCGTCACAAAAACAGGATTCTTGCAAAATCTTTTATAAACAATTTTTAGGAGTAACCAAGCCCTTTTTTCCTTTAAAACTCCCAAATTACCAGAACAAAAAATTAGATTAACAAAAAAAAAGTTTCTATTTCGCGACGCCCACCAAATTGTCGAGTAAAATCGCATAACCGCCAATTTGGAATGAACTCAATTTTAGGGAGTCTAACTTAACAACAGTTCACACCTACACAAAATTCAGAATTGGAAGGTGCGGTGACAATTACTTTTCGATGATTGACATGTAATGGAAGCTCTGCACATCATGAAAATATTCCCCGATAAAAGTTCATAGATTTCAACAAAATAATTCATGAGATGATATACAAAAATAATTCTAAATCTTTTTGTTTTTGTTTTGTTGTGATTACTTTTATAGACAAACAATCGCCAATTTCCGTATAAATCTTTAACCTGAATAAACAAGATGGTAAAATAATCACTGTGATCCAATTTTTGCCTTTAACCCCGAAATGGTACAGTCACAGTAAGTTTGTAAAAACCGAATAAGTATACTTTTCTTTTTATAGACATGCCTCGTCAGCGGCTAAATACCTGACGTACCTTAGAGTGTAAGACCCCCCCCAAAAAAAAAAGCGAAAGGTATGTCAGCTATAAGTTTTAAAAAACATATAAGTACTTCTGTATTAGATGCTCTGTCACCTGGATGAGAATCACTGACGTATCTGACCTGCAGAGGTGAAGACCCCCCGCCAAAAAAAGCGGTCCAGAATATACACCTTAACTCTATCTGTGAGGCTTGTCTGGAGCTCTGGGGAATACCTGTTCATGGCATACTGGGGGGTAACCGTTAGGGTCCATCATGGTTAAATGAAAAAAATGTTCTTAAACAACAATTGAGTACCCATCAAAACTTTTTACCCATGTAAAAAAAAAAAAAGGTGTGTTCAGTATACAACTCAACTGTGTAGTGGGCATCAATCAGAGCCTTCACCACGCCTGTTTGGGCGTTAGAATGCACCGCCGCACCTCTGCAGAGGGTAAACTCCCAAATGGGCACCTGTTGCCGAGTGTAACCTTGACTAAGGAAGAACCCATGTGGTTGACAGTCATGTACTTTAAACTCCACCTTGGTTCCTTCTGTGCTAGCGGCGGCGAGAGCCCCTCTCATCAAGCGCTGGTCAGTCAAAGTGTAGCACTATATTTGCCAATCCTATTACCTTATGGCAACCCAACCCTTTTTCATATGGGTGCTAGAAGCAGTGCTGAGGCGTCTACATATCTCTGGGAAGACCTAAACCTATCTGTGGACGTTCCAGTTCCCGGTTTGGGGAATGTGGAGCACCCCTTCACACCATTGTTCGCCTGTCCACTTGACCCGAGTGGTGACTTAGGGTCCCATCTATGGGTAAATGAAAAATGTCATTCTAAAAAAAATGTGTATGCATGAGAATGAATGTTATTGAAAGCTTTATCGCCTTAAAGACGCGCACGAGGTTTTTATTATATTCCATAAAAAAAACAAACCAACAAGGCCTCATAGAACTTTGACTGAACCCTTATTCAATCCACGGGTAGCTGTTCTCATTCCACAACCATGACCATACAATGTAACAATCATGATAATACGCTTGCCAGGAATTGAACCTCAACTTAGATAATTATCTTAGAACTGTATTAATTCAACCCCTTTAATCCAACCCATGTGTCAATGAATGAGGCTCCGAGTTCTACAAGAAACACCTGAAGAAGGCCAGAACACAGTGCCAATCGTGGTATATAAGAATAAGATTCAACTTTTTTGTATATAAGGCTTGGGGCAAAATGTCATCCTAAATATAGACTCGTTGAATACCACGTGACCAAGAAAATTCCTAATTATCCATACTGCCCCTGCGCGCTTCTGCGTAAAATACGAGACTTGATCAAACTATGTCATGAACTACCGACCACTGAAATCGGACTTACAAAAATACATAACACCGGATTCTATGGCTTCTTACTACTTACTACTACTCTGAACTAAGATCCGACCATACTTAACAAAGATAGGCCACACAGCCAAAAAAATCCAAATAACTACAAATATCAAGACTCATCTAAAAAATTCAGAATAAATCCCAATATCTGAGTGGTATTCTAGAATATATACATAAACAAAGGGAACCACTCTTGACTGATAATATATTTATTTTGCCCATTAACTAACCTAAACCCCCTTTTTTTTCTAGTAATCAATAAATAAATAAATAATTTATCATCAAGACAGAGGGTTCCCCTTTGTTTATGTTAACTTATAGAAATAACCATCTGAGTAAATGTTTTATATTAAAACCTTCAAACATAATAAAAAGAATAAGATAAAATAGGTTAAGTATTTATTCAAATAAATATCTTTGTTTATCACAAAACGCAGATGTGCACAGGCAAAAAATCACTGATTACATTTACATATAAACCAAGAAAAAACTCTAAATCCATTCTTAAAAAAACAAAGATGAGAATAAAATAAGCAGGTCTTCTTCTTCTTCTTCTCTTCTTCTCCTTCTTCTTATCTCTCTTCCTTCTCCTCTTCTTTCTTCTCCTTCTTCTTCTCTCCTTCTTGTTCTTTCTCTCCTACTCTTCTCTCCTCTGTCTTCTTTCTCTTCTTCTCTCTCTCCTTCTCTTCTCTTCTCCCTTTCTCTTGTTCTTCTCTTCTCTCTTCTTTCTTCTCCTTCTTCTCCTCTCTTCTCTTCTCCTTTCTTTGTCTCTTTCTTCTTTCTCTTCTTCTCTTCTTTCTTCTTCTCCCTTTCTTGCTTCTTTCTCTCTCTTTCTCTCTTCTCTTTCTCTCCTTTCTTCTTTCCCTTCTTTGTTCTTCTCCTTTCTTTCTTCTCTCTTCTTCTCTCCTTCTTCTTCTTTCTCTCCCTTCTTTCTTCTCCTTCTTCTTCTCCTCTTTCTTCCCTCTTCTTTCTCTCCCTTCTTCTTCTTCTTCTTTCTTCTCCTTCTTCTTCTCTCTCCTGTTCTTCTTCTCTCTTTCTCTCCTTCTTCTTTCTTCTCTCTCCTTTCTTTCTCTTCCTCTCTCTTCTCCCTTCTCGTCTTCTTCCATCTGTCTTCTTCTTCTTTCTCCTTCTCTTCTTCTCTTCTTCTTCCTGCATTCCTTCTTCATATGGTCTCTCAAAGATAATAATAATAAATAAAAAATAATATAATAATCAGAGGAATATATTCACACTCCAACACACACACAAATATTAATCAACAGAGATCATCTCCATGACCTTACTTGCCACCCCACTTCCTACGCCATCGATCCTCAAAGGTCCTCTTCTTATCCCTGTATATCCACAAGGCATCCCATGCAGATGCAACCTATAGATTTAACATAATTATTCAAATCCTAAAACTTCAATGTATATGATAATTTATGTACAAGGAATTTATATATACATTGTTTTTCACACCTGCTGTAGCTGTGGTTCACTTGAAAACGAGTACGCAATCTTCAGGTTCCAGAACTCTTCTGATATCTACGCGACCCAACATACTCGTAGTGATTAGTCTCGATTCTCTCTATATTCCATCACCCAAATTCTTCAGGCTTTGGGATTGTCCAAGGGCAACCAATACAATGTACGACCTTCACTTTATATATATTGTGTTTTAAATGAGAAAATCCCATAACAAAAAAATAATTTTTTTCCTCATTTTGATTTTTTTCTCCATTGTAGAGACAACCGTATGAACTGTCCTCTTTAGATATAAAACCAGCTGAATACATTTATATTAACGCCAATAGGTCGTTATTTTCCTCTTATTGAAGTTAATTTGTGTGTAATATAATATATATTTAAGAAAAATATTTTAAAAATATATACAAACACAGGATATACGATCAAGAAAAAAATTTATGTTCAATCCTTAATTTTTCGGTATTAGACCATCATCAGACACTGTAAGTAATGTTTTGTGAGAAAATGAAAAATGTAATTTAGTGAACTGGGTAATAGATTTATTAATCGTTATTTTTATAGTGTTGTTGTTAACCAGAAAGCTATACATATCATTGCATTGCAAAAAGGAAGTGAAATTTTCTTCATAGTCGAGTTAATTTCCGTCACCGCATTCCATATATAAATATAATATTGAGAATATGTCTTAATGAAGTCGAACCTATTTTTTGGCAAATTAAATTCATTAATAATATTAGGCGGAATTAAACTTTTTTAAATGAAGCTAAACAAATCGAGAAAAAAATCATCTCTGTATACATTTCGGCCTATAGCCCATCAGCAGAGCTATAATATAATATAAATTTATATAGATATAGATATAGATATATAATATATAGATATATAGATTTATAGATAATATATATATAATAGATATATAGATATCACAATCAAACATGCTGTCCACCGTATCCATGATGACACCATGCGAATCATTTCCTACAATTTAATTGGTTCTCTGGTGCGTCTGCAACTGCCATGGGAATGTTCTAAGTCCTTCAGTTCTCTTAATGTTGTCTTTGTACCTGCTTTGTCTAACCGATTGCTACGTGTCCTTCTCTCAGTTGAGATACATAATCTGCTTTGGTAGTTCTGTCATCCCGCAGTTTGTTTAAGTGGCCAGCCCATCTCAGTGCATTGCCAGTATTTCGGCATACCAGGAGTCCAGTCTCTTAAGGATGGTCCTGTTAATAAAGAGCCACCACTTGATTATATATAAAACCAGATTGGAAAAAATTGACAAAGTGAAAAATAAAAATGGAAAAAGTGTAAACCACACAAACAAAGTTCAATTAATGAATTATTGTTAGCCTTTCCTAAGTTGATATGAAGCTGCTGTTCTGTAGAGAATCATACTACCGAGGTAATGTGAACTGGTTATTTGAATGCTTACCCTCTGTTTAAACCCCATAAAACCATTTCAACAGAGGCGGTGTCTCTTGCTCTAAAGCATGATAAGACTTTGTTAGAAAATACGTAGGTGTTACAAGGAAAGGCTAAAAATTGAAAGTCTCAATGTCTCTAAGATTCAATCCTACACAGTTAACAAAATAATCTAGAAGATAAGTATCACTGTTTAAGTTGACAGGCAATAAATACACATGATTTTCCAATGTAAGTTGAAAAATTCAGTGAGTTATCTGCCCTTAAATCGACACTCAAAATCCGTTTAGTTATCTAAAAACATATTACAGCTTAGAATACATACTACTAACACTATAATAATAACAATACTAACTACACTAAATATCTTATAATAATAACATACACTACTATTATAAAATAATAATTATACTATGAACTATAAATACTACTATTAATAATACTAACTATCTTACGACACTATTAATATATATATATTTATACTATACTACTATGGCTAGCGCTTGAAAAGGGAGACTCCCTCGCGACTGCTGATACCTACGACTTTAGGTCGCCACCGACGACTTTACTTATTTACTACTACATTATAATAATATACTACCACATTATTAATAATAATACTATTACTACTACTATAATAATAATAAATTATCATATTATCTAACACACATTACTAATAATTATACTACTACTAACAATAATAAAATGTCTACATAAAATAATAATTCGTGTCCTTAAAAGTGACAAACTGTTTCATCCTTCACTCCCTCTGGTCAAAAAGAACCATTCAATCAACGAAAGAATGAAATTCAAAAATCTAAAATCTGATTATCTTTATATCTGCCGATTCTCTATTTCTTAAGTGGTTGTATATCAATCTAAATAATGAACATCTGTTATTGAAAAAAAGAAAGGGAAGAAAAAGGACATACTACAATAGAAAAATATAAGAGAGAAGGGAAAGAAGAGAGAGGGTGAGCATTGGAAATATAATGTTAAATCGACTCGAAGCATCATAGATTTGTAACAATTTACAATGAAAAAATATAATGTTAAACTCTTCCTACCAAATCCCCCACGTTCCACAATTTCTGGTAACTTTCCCTGTAGATGGATATTCAAAGTTCATTATCTACTTCACCAGAACCATCTATTCAACTAAAGTCCTTATATGTAAATTGCTTCTCTATCAAATTATATAAACTAACCATCAGTTTGTATTTGCTGAGGTGGTGAAGATCCGCTGTTAGTGGTTAAGTAGGCAAAGAGTCAAAAAAAGGATTTTATTTAACTCTTTGCGCAACCAAATCCCTCCACCACCACACTCACGGCTGTACCAAATTTTCTGCATTTTTACATGTATATGAAATATCAAAGTCCCTGATCTATTCACTTCAGAAGTAATTCTATCAAATAAAGTCCTATTATAATGGGATCTGACCCTCCTGTTGATTAATGAACTAACCATATATTTTTGGTTTTTTGCTGGTGGATGCGTAAATTGCAGTGTTGGAAAGCGTGACCAAATTGAGTAGGTTAACATTGCTGTTGGTGTTAAGTTATCTTTGTAATCGATTTTTAATTTAAATATTTTTTTTATTACATGATTTTTCCTAAATAACAAAATATAATATGTTCAATGAAACTGTCTTTGAAAAATATCTTCAACCTAAGAATTATATGTCTCAGTCGGAGAGGCTTCCCTCCGACATCGCTGGTTACTCAACCCTACACCTATTATTTCCCCAACCTATGCCTTTATGGCAAGCCCCAACCCCTTTTATCAAGGAGCTAGAAGCGGTGGCTGAGCGCCCTACATGTCCTGGGAATGGACGTTAAACTCTATCTGAATGGGAGGTCCAGTTTTGGAGGTTAGGGGAAGTGACACCTTCATCACCATTGCTCCTGGTCCACTCGTGACCAGATTGTATACTGTTAGTGTCCCATCTATGGAAATAGAACAAATGTATTATAAAAAAATTAATTATCATTAAATTGATTTATTTCAAAACTTAATATCGCATTAAATAAACCATGAGTTGATATCGTAAAACAAACAAAACAAAACAATTAATATTACTCAATATATCAAGGTCAATTTGGTCAAGACTATAAGAGCCTGTAGAGCTGCTCAATCTGCCCAATAGGGGGCTTAAGTGACGCATAAATATTAATGATCATAAAATAATTCATGAAATATACAAATCCAATAGGCACCTGCTAGTGAAGCTTCGAGATTAGCCCATTCTGGGGTAACTCATTATGATGAAAGTCTTGTTTACAAGTCAAACTTGCAAAAGAGAAAAAGAAGATAAAAAATAAATGAGCATTTACATCCAACCTATCCTAACAAATAATGAAAGCAACATTACTTTCACTGCAAAATTAAATCAAATAACAAATGCCGCTTAACATTCATAATACTCCTGAATAAAAACATTTATGAGTGTACAGTAATTAAAATGTATGATATACTAATTATTACTTAGACAATAAAAATGTGACAGAAAAAATTGATCGCTTTTGTCTTTTTTTTTTCTTTTTTTTTTTTTAATTATAACATATTATTCCTAAATTTTTGACCTTTTTAAAGTTTTTAGCCAGAGGGCACAGTGGCCATCGTGGTGTAATAAAAAAAAGAGCCACAGCCCACAAAAATAATCAAATAAACAAATTATCAAGACTCATGCCAATAAATTCAGATAAATAACAATATCTGAGTAAATATTTTGGTTATTTCCTATAAATTTAGAAACAAAAACAGGGAACACCTTGACTGACTAAATATTTATTTATTTATTATGATCTACAGGAAACGAAATTCAAACATTATTATAAATCATAATTAAAAAAAAAAAAAAAATAAATTCAAAGAGTTATTAATGAAAAAAAAAAAGTAACTAGAGTGACATATGACTAGTCCTCTCTTTATATTATTGTGTCATTAAGACTATAAGAATGACCTAAATCAGTAAGCTAATAAATTGACAGGTTTGGTCTTCTAGTGTTCAGGCACTGTTGACCTAAGAAACACAACACCTGTCATTATTATTGCTAACAGAGTTCATGGATCTGTATTCCTATAATTTCTAAAATACTACAATAGGGAACTCATCTCTATAGACTGTATTTAATTGAATTTATCGTATGATTTTCTCTTATTTAATACTAATTCTTTTTCTTATATAATCCCATCTAATGCATATTTTAATCTCTTAGAAATCAATATAATAAATAATAATTTTAGTCTAGTCATCCGAGAGAGTTCAATATCATTAAATAAAATAATAATTTTCTTATCAACATGAAAGTGAGAAATAACTCCATAATTTATGAGTAAGCATAGAAAATATCAAATTGTTCGCAGGATAACTTTATCGATGACCGAGATATGCAATAATAAGATAAGAGGTGTGACATAAGATTCAGGGTTAGTCTAGTGAAATTTTGTATTTGGCTTCTGCAGGATATTAACTCTGGCTCAAGACTATACCCAAGTTTAATGGAAAGCCATCCATTCTCGGAATGTGCCTTGGAGAACTTAAAAAGTCAATGAATGATCAAGATTTTCACAATATAATACTTCTATGGACAAGTTAATAATAAACAACAAAGAAAAACGACAAGCGCCATTAAATCTAAGCGTGTCCATCATATCTGTTAGAACTAAGCTTATATACTTTTATAATTAAAAATATCTCCAGTTTGAATTTTATTTTTTATAATCTTAGATATCACTAAAGTAAATTAATTTGAATTTCTTTTTCTAGTAAAGTCATAGATAGAATTAAAAAATAATTATCAGCA
>CM042170.1:56867995-56915495 GCA_023376005.1 Doryteuthis pealeii
GCCTAAGGGCATCATATACGGTCACTTTGCAGCGCCCCATACTTTTTGGCCTGTGCACATCTAAGTAGCTTAACTTATGCAGCCCACCTCACATGGTATAATGGCGTTTAAGCCAACTAGATAGAGCACATTGTTAGATCGTTATGCATTCTCATCAGGACGTCGGCCCCATACTTTTTTGGCCTTGCTAGCCCACATCTAAGACTAGTAACTATGAGCACCTCACAGTAGTCATAAGGTTAAGCAAACTAGATTTTGGAAGGACCATTTAATTGGTATGTTTAATTTCTAATTGGCCGCCCATACTTTTAGGCCTTGTGCCACATCAAACTAAAGCCTTAGTAAATTAACTATGCGGCACCTCATATTGTGTAAATGCTTAGCAAGGCCTAAATTTTTAAGACATTAGTTAATGAGTGTTCAATTCTTCTTTTGGGCGCCCCATACTTCTGGCCTATGTTGCCACATCTAAGCAAGCTTAGTAAATAACTATAGGGCACTCATAATGGCTCTGTATATGGTTAGCAAGACCCTAAATTTGCAGACCATTGTTAAGAGTTGCACTATTATCATTGGCGCCCATACTTTCTGGCCTGTGTACCACACTTCTCTAAGCAAGCTTATAGGCTAAATAACTATTAAGTCGGCACACTCATATGGTGGTAATGGTTAGCCAAGCTAAATTTGCAGACACCGATTGTTAATGATTCAATTCTCATTTTGCAGGCAGCCCCATGACTTCTGGCCCTTGTGCCTACAATCTAAGCTAAGCTTATGTAAATAACTATATGGGCCACTCACTATTGGTAGTTAATGGCTTAGCCAGCCTAAATTTGCCCCAGACCATTGCTTAATGAGTTCAATCCATTGCGGCGCCCATTACTTCTGGCCATCTGATACCACATCTAAGCTAAAGCTTGTAAATAAACATACTAAGGGCACCTCATATGGGTAATGCGTTAGCATAGCTAAATTTGCAACCATCTGTTTAAATGAGTCAATTCCTACATTTGGGCCGCCCCATACTTCTGCGCCTTGCTGCCACATCTAAGCTTAAGCTTTAGCTAAATAACCTCAGTAGGGCCACCTCATATGGAATAGTAATGCGTTAGCAAGCTAAAATTTGCCAGACCATTTGTTAATGAGTTCAATCTCATTGGGCGCCCCATACTTTCTGGCCTGTACCACATCAAGCCTAAGCTTAGAAAATAACTATAGGCACCTCATATGGTGTAATGGTTAGCAACGCCTAACATTGGCAGACTTTGTTAATGAGTTTCAATGCTCATGGGACCGCCCCATACTTCTGGCCTTGTGCCACATCTAAGCTAAGCTTAGTAAATACTAAGCGGACCTCAATGGATGTAATTGGATTACGCCTAGCTAAAATTTGCAGACCATTGTTAATGAGTTCATTCTCATTAGGGCGCCCCATAGTTATTTACCTAAGCATTAGCTTAGATGTTTGGCACAAGGGCCAGAAGTCAGAAGTATGGCGCGCCAAACTGATGCATTGAACTCATTAAAACAATGCGTCTGCAAATTACTTGGGCTAAAACATTATACCATATTGGACGGCTGCCCTATAGTATATTTACTAAGCCTTGCTTAGATGTGGTTACAAGGCCAGAGTACTTGGGCGCCCAATTTGAGAATTGAACTCATAACAATGCCGTCTGCAATTAGCTTGCTTAAACCATTACACCATATGCCAGGGCCCGATATCAGCCCTATTTACTTAAGCTTAGCTTAGCCATCTGTGGCACAGCGCCAAAGTATGGCGGGACGCCAATGAGAATTTGAAACTCGACTACACAATGGTCTAGCAAATTTAGCTGCCCTAACCATTACCACCATATCGACGGCCTGCCCTTATAGTATAATATTACCTAAGCCCCCTTAGCTTTAGCATTGTACGCCGTACAAGACCTCCAGAATGATTATGTGGGCGGCGCCTCCAATGTAGGCAATGAACTCATTTAACAATGACGTCCTGCAAATTTAGCCTTGCTAACCATTACACCATTATGCATTGGTGCCCGTATAGCCTTATTTACTAAGCTTAGCTTAATGTGCGCCCAGCCGCCAGACAGTATGGCGCCGGCCCCAAGTGAGAATTGAACTCTATTAACAATTTGGTCTAGCAAAATTATAGCTTGCTAACCATTACACCATATAGATGGTGCCTCTATAGTTATTTACTAAGCTTAAGCTTAAGCATGTGCGTACACAAGGCCCAGAAGTATGGGGCGCCAATGAGAATTGAATACTCATTTAACAATTTTGCCGTCTGCCAAATTCTTGCTTTGCTAACCATTACACCATATGAGGTGCCCTATATTATTATAAGCTTATAGCCATAAATAGATCAGTGGCACGAAGGCCAGAAGATATGGCGAGCCGCCCCAATGAGAATATGAACTCTATTACAATGGTCTGCCCAAATTGAGCTTGCATAACCAACCACAATATAAGAGGTGCCATAGTATATTTTTTACTAAGCCTTAGTTTTAGAATGTTTTGGCACAAGGCCTAAAAAGTTATGGGGCGCCCAATGGAGAATTCAAACATACTTAACAATGCGTCTCCAAATAAACTAGTTTCAGACCTAAACCATTATACCATGTGACGGTGCCTT
Organism: Doryteuthis pealeii; assembly: GCA_023376005.1. Lineage (NCBI taxonomy): Eukaryota > Metazoa > Mollusca > Cephalopoda > Myopsida > Loliginidae > Doryteuthis > Doryteuthis pealeii. The sequence continues at coordinate 56,870,634 of CM042170.1, forward strand.
CATAGTTACTAAGCTTAGATGGTGCGCAACAAGGCCAAAGTATGGGGCGCCCAATGAGAATCAAAAATAACTAACAATGGCCTCCAATCTAGTATTGCTAACCTATTATACCATGCATGAGGTGTCTCAATAGTTACTACAGCTTAAGCATGTAGGCACAAGGCCAAAAAAGTTTATGGTGCGCTCAATGAGAATCAAACTCATTAACAATGTGTCTAGCAAAAATCTTTAGCTTGCTAACCATAAAAAAAAAAATAATAAAACACAAATAAGATAAAGAGGACAATAAGAATAATAGTATACAAATAAGAACTTAGAAGATAGAAAAAACAATGCAAGACAAAGTATAAGAAGAAAAAAAGACAGAAACAACCAATAGAAGATACAAAAATATAAACAAATACAATGGTCCATCACAAATCTGTATGACTAAAACAACTTATTACCATGTCGAAGGTGCTCATACGTTACTAAAAGCATTAGATGTGCCCGCACCAAAGGCCAAAAGTATGGCGGGCCAATGAGAATCAAAACAGTCACTAACAATAAGGCGCCAAATACTAGTTGACTAACCATTTATACCATTTGAAGTGCTCATAGTTATCTAAGCTTTAGCATTGCTTGGCACAAGGTCAAAAGTATGCGTGGCGCCCAATGAGAACTCAAACATACTAACAATGGTCTTCCCAAATCTATGTTTGTAACCAATATACCATGTGAGCTGCCCCATAGTTAATAAGCCTTAGATGGCACAAGCGCCAAAAAGTAGGGCGCCCGCCCCAATGAGAAATTTCAAACATACTTAACAATGGCTTCAAATCTGTTTAGTTTGCTAACCATGTATACCAGGGAGGTGCTCATAGTTACTAAGCCTTAGATGGTCTGCACAAGGCGCCAAAGTATGGCGCCAATGGAGAAGCAAACATCACTAAACAATGGTCTCCCAAATCTAGTTGCTAACCATATACCATGTGAGGTAGCGTACAAATAGTTACTAAGCTTTAGATGTGCCACAAGGCCAAAAGTATGCGGGCGCCCAATTGAGAATCAAACCATACTAACCAATGGCTCCAAAATCTAGTTGGCTAACCTCTATACCATGCTGAGGTGCTATAGTTACTAGCTTAGAATGTGCCACAAGGCCAAAAGTATTGGGAGCGCTCAATGAAGAATCAAACTCATTTAACAATGGGTCTGCAAATCTAGCTTAGCCTAACCTATATACCATGTGAGGTGTCTAGTTACTAAGCCTTAGATAGTCCTGGCACAAGCGCCAAAGTTATGGGCGCCCAGAGAATCAACATTACTAAAACCAATGCGTCTCCAAATCTATGTCTTTGCTAACCCATTATACCATGCTGAGGTGCTCATAGGTTACTTAAGCTTAGTATGTGGGCACAAGGCCAAAGTATAGGGCGCCAATGACGAATCAAACCATACTAACACATTGCCGCACTCTCCAATCTGAGATTTGCTAACCATTTATACCATGGAGGTGCCTCATAGTTACTAAGCTTTAGATGTGGCACCAAGGCCAAAAGTATGGGGCGGCCCCAATGAGAATCAAAACATACTAACAATGCACGCTCTCCAATACTAGTTTGCTAACCAGATACCATGTGAGTCCCATACGTACTAAGCTTTAAGATTGCTGCACACAGGCCAAAAGTAGCTTACGTGGGCGCCCATGAGAATACAAACAATACTAAACAAATCGGTCTCTCAAATCTAGGTTGCATAACCCATTTAATCAACCATGTGAGTTGCCTACATAGTACTAAGCCTGTGTAGCCATGTGCACAAGGCAAAGCTATAGGGCTGCGCCCACATGAGAATCAACATACTAACAATGTCTCCAAATCTAAGGTTTACATGCCATATACCATGTATAACCATTGTGTATGGTGCCTCATAGTTACTAAGCTAGATGTGGCACAAGCCAAAAAGATATTGGGAGCGCCCAATGAGAACTCAACATATACTAACAATTAGCAGTCTCCAAATCTAGCTTTAGCTAACCATTATACATGTTGAGCGTATGCCTCATAGTTACTAAGCTTAGTATGTGGCCCACAAGGCCAAAAGTAGTGGGGCACTCAATGACAGAATCAAACTCAATTAACAATGTCTGCCCAAATCTAGCTTGCTAACCATCTATACCATGTGAGGTGCATCATAGTTACTAAGCTGTTAGATGTGGCGACAAGGCCAAAAGTATGGGGCCGCCCATGAGAATCCAAACATACTAAACAATGGTCTCCAAATCTAGGTTTTAGCCTAACCATATACCATTGTGAGGGATGGCCATAGCTTTACTAGCTTAGATTGTGGCACAAGCCAAACAGTATCTGGCCGGCGCCAACTGAGAATCAAACATACTAACAATGGCTCTTTCCAAATCTAGGGTTTAGCTAACCATATATACCACTGTGAGGTGACTCATAGTTACTAAGCCTTAGATGTGGCACAAGCGCCCCAAAAGTATTTTGGGTCGCGCCCAATGAGAATCAAACATACTAACAATGGTCTCAAATCTAGGTTTGCTAACCATCTAGGTATACCATAGCTGACGACCGTGCTCCACATATCAGATAAGTCTTAGATGTTGCCACAAGCCGCATAATAGGTATGCCTCGGTGCGCCCAATGAAATCAAAAACATTACTAACAATGGTTCTCCAAATCTAGTTTGTAACCATTATTACCAGTTGTTAGAGCGTGCTCATAGCTTACTAAAGCCTTAGATGGTGGCCAAGGCCAAAAGCCTAATTGGGCGCGCCCAATGCCAGAATCAAACCATACTAACAAGCCAGTCCCAAATCTAGTTTAGCCCTAACATTTATACCATGTGAGCGTGCTGCATCAGTTTACTTAAGCTATACGCATTTGTGCGCCACAATGGCCAAAAGCGTTGCCGGGGCTGCTCATATTGAGAATCAAACTCCATAATCGGAACAATGGTCTGCAATCGAGACCTTGCTATACCATTATACCATGTGAAGTGTCATAGTTTACAAGCTTAGATGTGCACAGGCAAAAGCTATGGGTGCCCGCCCAAATGAGAACATCAACACATACTAACAATTGTCTCCAATCTAGTTTCCCGCTAAACTCATTATACATGTGAGGTGCTCCATTACGTTACTAAGCCTTAATGTCGCACAAAGGCCAAAAGTACTAGCGGCGCCCAATGAGAACAAACAATAACAATAGGCATCCGTCCACATATATCTAGTTCAATTTGCTAACCACTATACCATGTAGGTGCTCATAAGTTACTAAGCTAATAAGGCAGTGGACACATTGGCCCAAAAGTATGGGCCCCGGCCCAATAGAGCAATCAAAACATACTAACAATGGGCTCCAAACTCTTAGCGGTTACTTGCCATAACCATTATACCATTAGTGAGCCGCTGCCTCATAGCTTACTAGCTTAAGATGTGGCACCAAGGCCCAAAATGCTATGAAGCAGGTACGGCGCTCGAATGCAGAATCAAACCTCATTAACAATGCGTGCCAAATCTTAGGCTTGATAACCATTATACCATGTGAGGTCGCTCATAGGTATACTAGCTTAGAGTGGGTGGCACAAGCCCAAAAAGATATGGCTCTGCGCCAAGAGAATCAAACATACTAACAAATGGCTCTCCAAATCTAGTTTGCTAACCATTATACAGATGTGAGGTGCTCATAGTTACTAAGCTTAGATGTGGCACAAGGCCAAAAGTATGGGGCGCCCAATGAGAATCAAACTACTAACAATGGTCTCCAAATCTAGTTTGCTAACCATTATACCATGTGAGGTGCTCATAGTTACTAAGCTTAGATGTGGCACAAGGCCAAAAGTATGGGGCGCCCAATGAGAATCAAACTACTAACAATGGTCTCCCAAATCTAGTTTGCTAACCATTATACCATGTGAGTGCTCCATAGTTACTAAGCTTAGATGTGGCACAAGGCCAAAAGTATGGGGCGCCCAATGAGAATCAAACTACTAACAATGGTCTGCAAATCTAGTTTGCTAACCATTATACCATGTGAGGTGCTCATAGTTACTAAGCTTAGATGTGGCACAAGGCCAAAAGTATGGGGCGCCCAATGAGAATCAAACATACTAACAATGGTCTCCAAATCTAGTTGCTAACCATTATACCATGTGAGGTGCATAGTTACTAAGCTTAGATGTGGCACAAGGCCAAAAGTATGGGGCGCCCAATGAGAATCAAACATACTAACAATGGTCTGCAAAATCTAGTTTGCTAACCATTACATGTGAGGTGCTCATAGTTACTAAGCTTAGATGTGGCACAAGGCCAAAAGTATGGGGCGCCAATGAGAATCAAACTCATTAACAATGGTCTGCAAATCTAGCTTGCTAACCATTATACCATGTGAGGTGCTCATAGTTACTAAGCTTAGATGTGGCACAAGGCCAAAAGTATGGGGCGCCCAATGAGAATCAAAATCACTAACAATGGTCTCAAATCTAGTTTGCTAACCATTATACCATGTGAGGTGCTCATAGTTACTAAGCTTAGATGTGGCACAAGGCCAAAAGTATGGGCGCCCAATGAGAATCAAACATACTAACAATGGTCTCAAATCTAGTTTGCTAACCATTATACCATGTGAGGTGCTCATAGTTACTAAGCTTAGATGTGGCACAAGGCCAAAAGTATGGGGCGCCCAATGAGAATCAAACTACTAACAATGGTCTCCAAATCTAGTTTGCTAACCATTATACCATGTGAGGTGCTCATAGTTACTAAGCTTAGATGTGGCACAAGGCCAAAAGTATGGGGCGCCCAATGAGAATCAAACATACTAACAATGGTCTCCAAATCTAGTTTGCTAACCATTATACCATGTGAGGTGCTCATAGTTACTAAGCTTAGATGTGGCACAAGGCCAAAAGTATGGGGCGCCCAATGAGAATCAAACATACTAACAATGGTCTGCAAATCTAGTTTGCTAACCATTATACCATGTGAGGTGCTCATAGTTACTAAGCTTAGATGTGGCACAAGGCCAAAAGTATGGGGCGCCCAATGAGAATCAAACATACTAACAATGGTCTGCAAATCTAGTTTGCTAACCATTATACCATGTGAGGTGCTCATAGTTACTAAGCTTAGATGTGGCACAAGGCCAAAAGTATGGGCGCCCAATGAGAATCAAACATACTAACAATGGTCTCAAATCTAGTTTGCTAACCATTATACCATGTGAGGTGCTCATAGTTACTAAGCTTAGATGTGGCACAAGGCCAAAAAGTATGGGGCGCCCAATGAGAATCAAACATACTAACAATGGTCTCAAATCTAGTTTGCTAACCATTATACCATGTGAGGTGCCATAGTTACTAAGCTTAGATGTGGCACAAGGCCAAAAGTATGGGGCGCCCAATGAGAATCAAACTACTAACAATGGTCTCCAAATCTAGTTTGCTAACCATTATACCATGTGAGGTGCTCATAGTTACTAAGCTTAGATGTGGCACAAGGCCAAAAGTATGGGGCGCCCAATGAGAATCAAACTACTAACAATGGTCTCCAAATCTAGTTTGCTAACCATTATACCATGTGAGGTGCTCATAGTTACTAAGCTTAGATGTGGCACAAGGCCAAAAGTATGGGGCGCCCAATGAGAATCAAACATACTAACAATGGTCTCCAAATCTAGTTTGCTAACCATTATACCATGTGAGGTGCTCATAGTTACTAAGCTTAGATGTGGCACAAGGCCAAAAGTATGTTACAAAAGCTATTCTGAATGTAATAGAGTAACATTGGTGCTTGTGTGTGCAGTTGGAACAGTAGATGATGACAGATTTCTAGGTGGAAGAAATCTGGTAGTTTAGAGGAGTATCGAGAAAGAATCAATAGGTTTGTTGGTTGGATTTTATGGCATGTCAACCCTTGTTGGGTTATTTCATGCCGAAGATGTTTTGTTTTATTCATTCTTAATGGGTATTCATTTTTTTTTCTCAACCAAACTTTAACCCCCCCCCCCAAAAAAAAGAAAAAAACCCACTCATTACCCTCTAGCAGATAATTGTCAGACACTGGAGGTAAATTACCTTTCATGACTCCTAGCATCAAATAAGAGAAATGGGTCATTTCCTATAAGTCTAACATGATCAAAAGGGAACCACTCTGATTGACTGATAGATTATTTATTTATTTATTGATCTACTAGGAAGACAGGGTTGGGTTTAGGGTTAGTTTAATGAGAAAATAAATAAATTTATTTTCCAAGAGTGGTTCCCCTTTGATTATGTTAGATTTATAGGAAATAACCGAGAAATGTGTAGTAGGTAAGAGATGTAATCCCTACAGGCCAATCAGCCTGGTTTGGAATTTATAGCATGTCAACCCTTGTTGGGTTATTTTATGCCGGAGATATTTTGTTTCATTCCTTCTTGATGGGTATTCAAATATTAAACAAATTGAAACTCAATTTGTTTTAAACACTTTTTTAAAACTCATTTTTTTTTCTATTTAACCTATAGATAGGACCCTAACAGGTACTACCACTCCAGGTGAAATAGAAATTAATTTGGAGGTTATGAAATGTGCTGGGTTGGATTGAACTCTAAAATCCACAACTCTGGGATCCTGGATGGAAACAAGTAACAACAAACAAGAGTTAACCCGTTCACCCAACTAGGGATTACAAATTTACTATAAAGGCAGGGTTCATTCAAAATAAGTTATCCCTTTAGTAGTGTGACAATATGCATTGCTGCACAAATGCAAATTTGGTGCAAGCAAGTGTGTGTGTGTGTGTGTTATATATATATATTGTAGTGAGAGAGAGGACCTACCTCGTACAACACAGTGTGACAGAGAGAGTGGCGGGCGCGAAGACTTGCCGTATTCTCGAAGGAAGCGGGCTAGGCTTTGCCTGTCGTGTAGGACTGACCTAGAGACGAACCCGCTTCCTTCAGAATGTGAGAGATGTGGACAATCAGTGAAATAAAAAATAGCACAGTGGCCCGGATGTAGGTGGTCGCGCCGTGCTGCACAGACAATTATGAGTGAGGAGCCCGGATGTGTTGAAATTGAGGTGTATTTAAAAGACTTATTCTCACAGACCAAAAAGAACGACTGCAGTAGTATTTTGTTGTCGAGACGAGCGGGACAAAGAAATAATTTTGGATATCGGATTTTGGAGCGTGATACAGTTGGGAGTGTGTAGACTGTCGATTGGAACCTTGAGTCAGACTTGACTGTGACCCCCCCCCCTGATTTTATATATATATATATATATATATATATTATTTGTATCAATAAGTGTATGTGTGTATGAGTGTCAATGGCAGGTCAGTAGGACCATTAACTAAGGTGTAGAATTAGAATAGATAAAAAAGGTGATAAGACCATTAGCCAGACGAAATGTCTGGTTTTGGGAAAAATTTGGTGGTTAAGTAGAGGTCAAAACAGCAATAAAGTTTGACCAGATTTTAGAACAAAAGATTTTGAAATCCCGTATGAAATCTCGAACGGTATGAGATTGAAATGAGATTTGCAAAGTAGAAAAGAGATTTGAAAGTTTTGGCAGTTGAGATCCTGGACGGCACAGTTACAGTAAAAAAAAAAGCATTTATTTTATTTTGAAATAATAGTAGTATATAACATTTATATTATAGTATACATTATTATAGTAGTAGTTACATTATATATGTATATAACATGATTATGCATATTATATATAGTATTCCTACATTATAGTAGTATATAACATTTATTTGAAATATTAAGCTGAAATGAGATTTGAAAAGTAGAAAAAGATTTGAAAGTTTGGCAGTTGAGATCCTGGTCACGGCACCAGTTGTTACAGTAGAACAAAATAAGAATTAAAAAAAAAAAAAAAAAAAAAAAAGCAACACATTTTAGTCGATTGAAATAAGAAAATCATTTTTTTCTATTTACCTATAGATGGGACCCTAAAGGTACTACACCAGGTGAAATAGAATTGATTTGAGTTATGAAATGTGCTGGGGGGATTGAGCTCTAAAATCCACAACCTGGGATCCTGAATCGAAACAAGTAACAAGAGTTAACCTGTTTGGCAGTTGAGATCCTGGTCACGGCACCAGTTGTTACAGTAGAACCAAAATAATAAATAAAAAAGGTCACACATTTTAGTTGATTGAAATAAGAAAATCTTTACCATTTAACAATGTGATCATAAATCACACTTGGCATCACAGTTACGGTTATGGTTCGGCCACCAGCATCAATCACTGTACCAATCTCTTTGTCCTGAAATTAAAAGAAAAAAAAGAAATATTAATATTAGATTGAGTGATTTTAACAGCATCTGTTATTTCATGAAAGAAATTAAAGAACTGTATTCATTATACATGTATATTTAAATTTTTTATGTAATTGTTTTGTGCATACATTTATGATATCAACTATTCCCATCTAATACAAATAATTTGCACACAGTTATATGGTTTCAAGTATTCCCATCTAATACTAACAATTTTATATACAGTTATATGGTTTCAAGTATTCTTATATAAGTAAAGTAAAGTAAAGTCGACGGGGCGGCCTAAAGTCGGTATCAGCCAATCAGCGAGGGAGTCTATCCCGTTTTCAATAGCGCTAGACCAAGGAGATTGTTTTTTAGCATCTGAGGTGGAGCTCCACACCTACCATCAGCTCCTCACTTTACCGCACAGATCCCTGTGCTACTCATATGCTGAGTTGGCGAGGACTGGTATCGAACTAGGAACCTTATGGTTTCTAGCCAAATGCTCTACCGACTGAGCTATTATTAATTTATACAGTTATATGGTTTCAAGTATTCTTATCTAATACAAATAATTCATACAGTTATATGGTAGTTATATCTTAGTACATTTCACCAAATATTTATTAGTACACTATTAGGTGAAAAGTACTCAGATAATTCAATCCATGATAAAGAAAGAAAAAAATCAGAAGTGTTGTTTCTTGCTGAAAACCTGACCTATGCAACCTCCTCAGACAAAATCAGTGGGGTTACTGGTTTAGTCACTGATGATCCAATTATATAACAGATATTACTGGGTTACATAGTACCAGTAGCATATTGAGCGACCCAACACAAGATAATTCAAGCTATGATAAAAGCTTGTAGCTTGTCAATCCTAATTTGTTACAATGAATCAATTAAAAGACAATGATAACTGTAACAGCTTTCAACTTCCTCCTCAATTGGATTTACACTCAATTAATTGAAAAATTATTTAAACAAAAAACACTTAGACATAACACTGCCCACTCAATGGTGAAAATGAAACAGCTTACCAGAACATTTGTTGATAATATTTTCATATGGGAGAAAAAAAAAAAAAGAAAAAAAAAAAAAGAAATATTTCCAAGTTATTTCAACTATGATAACCCATTTTGTGACAATGATTGATGTCATCTGAAAAGTAGGCAGTTAGTATGTATATATCCACCTCCTCGAGAGATTCCATCAGAATTGTCTTCGTAGGATTTTAGGGATAGAATGGTTGTCATTTATACCAGACACCACAATACTTGAAAGATGTCACCTGCCTAGTATTGAGAGTTTAATCCTTAGATCACGTCTTCGCTGGTCTGGTCATCTAGTTCGCATGAATGATTGCCAAATCCGAAAACAACTATTTTACAGGGAAATCTCAACTGGCAAACGTCAGTGCAAACCCAAATTGAGGTTTAAGGACTGCCTCAAGAACACTCTGAAGAACACTGCTATTGCCGTGGAGGACTGGGAGAAGCTAGATTGTAATAGACCTGGCTGGAGAGCCACCATCTACTTTGAATTTGAGTCCAACCGAATTAAACACCTAAAATTGAAGCGGGCTATTAGAAAGGTTAATTTTCAGCCCAGCAACATTCAAAGTGGAGAAGTTCCAATATGTAGTTTATGTGGAAGAGCATGTCTCTCCAGGGCTGGCCTGGTGAGTCATCTGAGAAAACAAGGATAGAGTGTCAAATGCTACTGGCACCCAAAGAAAGAGAAAAAAAACAAAAAAAAACAGGAAATGGTCTTACTCGAACACGAGTTGACAGCCATTATCCAACCCCTCCACACAAGTAGGATGCAACGCATGGTAAATTTTTAAAGAATTTAACAGGTTTGAATTCAGTTTTCCTTCTAGACTGGTTGCCATAACAATGTTAAAGAGTCCAGTGTGCTCTACTATTTACCCATAGCTGGAGGGAGAATAACCTTCTCAATGCCTAGTTGGATTTTACAGCATGTCAACCCTTGTTGGGTTATTTTATGTCAAAGAGGTTTGGTTTTATTCATGATGGGTATTCAATTTTTAAATAAATTTTTTAAAACTTTTTTTTTCTAGTTAACCCATAGATGGGACCCTAACACTCTGGGTCAGAGTGGACCAGGGAGCAATGGTGATGAAAGGGTGCTCCACATTCCCCAAACCTGGAACCTCTCCATCAGATAGTTTAACATCATTCCCAGGACATGTAGACCCTCAGCCACAAAGGTTGGGGTTTGCGATATAGGGCAATAGGGTTGGGGCAATCATATAGGTGCTAGGGCTTGACGTGACCAGCCGATTGATCAGAGGGGACCTCTCTGATCACCTGTCTAGCCTAAGTAAGGGTCCAAGTGGAGTTGTATGATATGAGCAAGATCTAAAGTATAAATATGGCATTGTTGTTTGTTTTAAATATCCCATTGATTAATGAAAAGAAAGTCATTACAACTACAAACCTTCAGTCCATTAACTTTGTTCAAAAAGCAAGATCTTGTGATAGTGAATGTATATATATATATATGACTGTAGTTAATTTAAAAAAAATTTTTTTAAATACTTTCCTCAGGATATACATACACACAAAGTGCCCTTTATATACGGGTAATTTTCACCTTTAGTTGGCTAAATTCCTAGCAAATAAGGCAATTAGAGTAACCTCCCTTGACCTTCACTTTGAAACAAGCCGGTAGGCATTTTGAAAGTCTCAGTGCGAAATAAACAAATCTTAGAAACTTTTTCGAAAAAACAATACAACTGCATGCTTTAACACAAAAATATCATAAAATGTGTGCTTAATAACAATTAAATTCATTTCAGATAATGTGCATACACAATTTTATGCTAGGAATTTAGCCAACTAAAGGTGAAAATTACCTATATACGTATTAATAGGCAGGACCTGAATTATAAATATCACATTGTTGTTTGTTTTAAATATCCCATTGATTGATGAAAAGACAAAAGAAAGTTATTAGATTTACAAACCTTCAGTCCCACAAACATTCTGTCCATTAACTTCAATAAGCTGATGGTCAGTAAGAAGACCATTTCTGGCAGCAGAAGAATCCTTTACCAAAGATTTTATCTTGCCATCTTTGTACACAAATCCAACATAACCAAGACTGTCTTTTTGCATGGTTACTGTCCTCTCAAATGGTCTGAAACAAAAAATAAAATAAAATAAAATAAACAAATAAAATATAATTCTTATTATAATAGAGATTCGTTATCTGTATCTGTAACAGAAACTATGTCACTACTTACGTCAGAAATGCCCCCAGGAATTGCGTAAATTTATCAACAAGTATTTAATTTATAGTCAAAATCCTTAAAACTTAGAATAAATCTTAATGAGAACAACTTTAACTTACTTTTTGTTAGCTCAGTCGGTAGAGTGTTCAGCTAGAAACCACAAGGTTCCTAGTTCGATACCGGCCCTTGCCAACTCAGCGTATGAGTAGCGCATGGATCTGTGCAGTAAAGTAAGGAGCTGATGGTAGGTGTGGTGCTCCACCTCAGACGCAAAAACAATCTCCTTGGTCTAGCGCTAGTGAAAAGGGGATAGACTCCCTCGCTGATACTGACATTAGGACGCCCCAACGACTATTATAATGGAGATTCGTTATCAGTGTCTTTAACAGAAACTATGTCATTACTTACGTCAGCAATGCCCCCAGAAATTGCGTAAATTTATCAACGAGTATTTAATTTATAGTCAAAATCCTTAAAACTTAGAATAAATCTTAATGAGAACTTTATCTTACTTTTTATAGGCTATTGTTCATAAAGCCTATATAATATATATTCACATTAAAAGTTCTATACTTTTACCACATAAACAATTAAGAAATAACACTAGCCAGGAGCAAAATTTGTGTTATATAGTATACAATATTCATCTAACAATATTATTATTTTCTTCAAGGTAACTGTCTTTCAACAAAAGTGCTCATGATTTGCTCATATGGATCACGTCTAACCATCTATCTCCCAGGAAAAATGGTGATTCAGCCATTCACGAACAACAATAACAAATGTGAAGGAGCACCATCTTGCATAAAAATCATGGTGAGATATTGTTTAAAATAGGGAGTTACATCACAATCACCCTGTATAAATGTATACAATATTCATCTAACAACATTATTATTTTCTTCAAGTCAATTGTCTTTCTACAAAAATGTTCATGTTTTGCTCATGCAGACCATGTCTAACCATCTATCTCCCAGGAAAATGATGATTCAGCTATTCATGAACAACAATAGCAAAATGTGAAGGAGCACCATCTTGCATAAGAATCAAGTCTTCAATATTCTCCCAAGTATTGACAACTGGCAAGATTTCATCTTACAGCATGGTGAGATATTGTTTAAAATAGGGAGTTACTTTACAATCACCCTGTATAAATGTATACAATATTCATCTAACAATTTCATTACTAACTTTCTTCAAGTCAATGATCTTTCAATGCCAGAGATGCTGATATGTATGCGTATTGCGTCCCCGACGCATAAACATCTAAAAGGATGCAGTAACATCATATCCATGCATCCCAGTGTTTTTCTTTTCCCACTATTTCAAGCTAACTGTAAATACATTTCAATATTTTCTTAGAAACAAATTACACAGGATAGGTTTCAAGGTAGGAGTTAGATGGCTTTAGTTGTTTCCCCAGATCATAAATAAAAACTCTACAATTTATTAAGAAACTTTAATTGGGATTCCTTCAAAGCAAATATGGGTTATTTCCTATAACTCCAACCTAAAAAAAGGGGAACCACTCTGAATGAATTTCATCTGTTAATTAATCCACCCATTATTTTCCTATTAAACTAACCCTAACCCCGTCTTCTTTTTCCTAGTAGCTCAATAAATAAATAAATAATTTATCAGTCAATCAGAGTGTTTCCCCCTTTTTTTAGGTTGGAGTTATAGGAAATAACCCAAATGTGTGTGTCCCAGGACGTGCTAAATCAAAAAGCTATCAGCATCACTGAGTGCTCATGTGTTTTTTTTTTGGTTTTTTTTTGTTTTTTGGGTATTTTTATAACTTACCTGTCCCTGACAGCCATCGAAATACTTTGTGGATTAGCATCCTTTAAATATTTATGCACTTTTTCATTATCCCAACCAGCCACTGATTGGTTGTCAATTTGAAGGATTTGGTCACCAAATCGAAGACCAACCATTGAGGCAGGAGAACCAGATTGGACCAAAGCAACAAATACACCCTGAAAAAAATCAGAGGAAAAACATAAACAATTATACTTATAACACTAAATAATTAAAAAAAACTTAAAACTGTAACCATATCTCAACTCAATATATCTTCCTATATTTATACCTCCCTCTAATATATAAAGTTTTACCCAAAAAATAAGACCTTGTAAAATAAATCCGAGAATGATTTTTCAGGATGAATTAAATAAGCCCTCCCCTTAAAATAAGCCCTAGTTGAGAGTGGCAGACAGATGAAAGAAAAAAGCATTCTTCACAATCACATCATGTGACGCAAACATTCTAGATCCCTCGAAGACAAGCCCTAGTGTTATATTTCGGAGTGAAAATTTATATAAGCCCTGTCTTATTTTCGGGGTAATATGGTATGTGATTTTTCAGGATGACTTTAATATAAGCCCTCCCCTTAAAATAAGCCCTAGTTGAGAGTGTCAGACAGATGAAAGAAATAAGCATTCTTCACAATCACATCATACAACACAAACACTCAGGCTGACTTTAATATAAGCCCTTCCCTTAAAATAAGCCCTAATTGAGAGCGGCAGACATATGAAAGAAATAAGCATTCTTTACAATCACATTATATAACACAACACTCAGGATGACTTTAATATAAGCCCCCCCTTAAAATAAGCCCTAATTGAGAGTGGCAGACAGAAAGAAATAAGCATTCTTCACAATCACATCATATGACAAACACTCAGGATGACTTTAATATAAGCCCCCCTTAAAATAAGCCCTAATTCAGAGTGGCAGACAGATGAAAGAAATAAGCATTCTTCACAATCACATCATATGACAAACACTCAGGATGACTTTAATATAAGCCCCCCCCCTAAAATAAGCCCTAGTTGAGAGTGGCAGACAGTTGAAGAAATAAGCATTCTTCACAATCACATCATATGACAAACACAGGATGACTTTAATATAAGCTCCCCCCTTAAAATAAGCCCTAGTTAAGAGCAGCTGACAGTTGAAAGAAATAAGCATTCTTCACATCATGTGATGTAAACAGTCAACATCCCCTGAAAATAAGCCCTAGTGTTATATTTTGGAGTGAAAATTGATATAAGCCGTGTCTTATTTTCAGGGAAATATGGTATGTTATAAATAAATGGAATAAATCCAACATTATGTGTGAAAATTATAAATAAATGTGAAAAAAATAAGAGTTATGAAGATGACGTAATATTTGAAAATATAGTCAATGTTTAAAATTCACATTTATCTATTGTTTTTCCACACACACACACACACACACACAATTTCTTTTAAGAGAATGACTCAACAGGAAAAGAAAAAGGAAAAAATATTGACTCACAATATTGACTATGTTGGTAAAAAAAATAAATAAATAAGAATCACAATAAATATAGGAAAGTGCTCAATATGTACCAAAAGCCAGTATAGAGAACTGAACCAAAACAGAACTACCTAGGTTTCACCAAAAAAGATGTTCGGGAAAACTATATAGATATCCTATATCTATCCCCACTCTCTCATTATATATACTAGCAAATATATGCACCCTCCGGGTGCAAGTATTTAAGTTTTAATGTAATAAAATATTGTATTAAATTAGAAAGGCTAATGAAACTAAATAAGAATACAGATAAAAAGATTTGAAACAGAGGGAGTATATTAAAAGATTTGAAACAGAGGGAGTATAATAAAAATGGAACAACTGAAACTTACTCTTCCATCACTCTCGTCTTTCATTGTTATTTTTCTAATTTAAGTATTTAGTTATAAGAGGAAGTAAAGAATAAAATGACAGTTATTTTATCTTGTTAATGGATTTCTTTAAAGATTCATTGAAGAAATTTTTGCTTATATTCATTAAAATAAAACCAAACAGTTAGAAATCAATAATACTAAGCACATATCTATTAAATTCGATTTTTTAATATTATTATGCAAATTAGCCTTCCTGTTCACACTGTAAACCGCTATTTTGTTGTATATATAAATATAATTGCATGTTGTCAGTATGTAGACATGGTTAACAGTATTAATAAAGTAAGACAATTTTATTAATAATTGAGGTTTAAATAAAAATAAAATCATGTAGAATGTGATGTCAATAACTAAGAGAATTGTGACTTGAGTAGGAATATAGTTTCGGTTACAGACAGAAAAACACACTATCTCCATTATAATAATATATATTATATATATATATATATATATATATATACACACACACAATCCTATTAGTAAACTCTTGTGGTGAGAAACAGCAAATAATTTGTGAGTAACAATATACTACCAAAACTTTCCTGGGGGGGAAAAAAAAAAAAAAAAAAGACAGAGTCGCACTAACCAAAAATAATCAATTAACTCTATATCACTTGGCCAAAAGAATATATAAATATGCCGATAGGTTTGTCTAAATCTAAAATGTAAAGAGTGCTTGATACCTAAGTAGAGCAATTAGTAATACTAATCCTAATGAGTCAGATATACCAACTAATAGTTTCACTTACTAGCTCAACATAGTAAGAATCTGACATATACATAATTCTTTAAAAATGTAGGGATTTCACATATACTTCTAGTATGAGATAAGATCTTTTAAATTATTTTTAATATATAATCATATCACCCCCTCTATAAAAATACTAGTTTCAATTAATATTCCACAATCGCCTCACACACCTTAATACTTTTTTTTTCATCAGTGAATTTAAATGAAAGAGGATACTTAAATCTTTGAGGAAGTCAACTCGGCTATAAAATCATTTGAGAAATTTCCAAGTGTAAATAAAAGTTTTTTTTGTTTTTTCTCTCTCTTATTAGTCATGTAGAAAACAGCTGTTATAATATTCAGTCAATGTTGCACATGGGACAGGGAAAGAATAAAATTAAAAAAAAAAAAACATATTTACAGCAGTGACTTAATTCTGCAGATTTCAAGATAAAACTTTATTTCAATTAATCGAAAAAACAGCTGAAAATCGTGACAGCTCTATTGTTTGTCTGAATTTAAAAAAAAAAAAAAAAAAAAAAAAAAAAAAAAAATCAAGCTTAATAATTTCTATTATTTAGATTTTTTGGACTGTTGTCCTCATCTTTATTGTTATATTCACAATGTTTTGGCCGATTTACCCGCCGGCCTTCTTCAGGTGTTTCTTGCTATTTTTGAGATGAAACTTTGATTTAGATTTTTTTCGACTGTTGTCCTCATCTTTGTTATATACATAATTTTTTTGGCCAATTTGCCCTCCGGCTTTGTTCAGGTCTTTCGTGTTGAATTTATGTGATGAGACTTAACAATTTCTATTTAGATTTTTGGGATTGTTGTCCTCATCTTTATTGTTATATACACAATGTTCTGGCCAATTTGCCCTCCGGCCTTCTTCAGATGTTTCTTGCCAAATTTTTTAGATGAGGCTTGATAATTTGTATTATTTAGATTTTTCAGACGGTTGTCCTCATCTTAGTTATATACACAACATTTCAGATGATTGTCACTTAGAACTGTATTAACTTAACCCTTATATCCGTTGCACCATGGTGGTTGCAGGTTCAATCCTGACTACAGGTAAAAATAACAGATTGTTTAACATTTGTTTAACATGATTAATGGAATGAGAACCTCTACCTTAATGGATTGAATGGTTTGGTTCAAAATTCCATGAAAGGCACCTAACACATGAGGTGCCGCATTCTGAAGATGGCAATAGCCAGAAACATTAGGTAAATGCTCCCTAAAACCTCTGTATAAACAGTTATATTTAATAAATACAGCTCTTACATTCGTAATTGAGCACTTTATTTTCCTTTATTTCATTTCGGAAAAATTACATATACACACACACATATATATATATATAAAATTGTCGGCTTAAAGCCATATAAAAATAAACACATTTGTATGTTTACTAAACTCATATAAGAAAATGCCAAAAATAGCCCCAATCTCCTTCAGTGTCCTGCTTAAATGTAATCATACTAAAAAAAAAAAGAAAAAAAAAAGTTGAGAGCCATCACAGACAGACATTTAGTAAACCCTCCACAAAAGCAGGATGTGACACAAGGTCAATTTCTTAAGTGGAGTTTAACAGGTTTTAATTCAGTTTTCTTCTAAACTGTTTATCTAACCAAGGTTAAAGAGCCCAGTCTGCCCGACTGTTCCCCCATAACTGGAGGGAGAATAATTGGATTCATACCTTTCCCAAGGATATTAGTGCTATATGAAATGCAAACAACCTTGTCCAGGATTTGAATTTGTCTTGTGTCCATTTTCTACGATGCTAACCATTACTCCACCACGTGCCATGCCTTCATTACCCTAACACACACACACACACACACACACACACACATATATATATGAAAGTTAGGGTAATAAAGACATGAAGTCAATGTTGCTGGGCAACTGATATTTTCGTGATTTTCAAACCAAGGACTTGACAAATTATCACCACACACAAGTGAACACAAATATAAACATGTATAGGCATGTCTAACTGTAGAAATATATTCACACACACCTCAACATAAAAAAAAAAACACTCCTCCCCGCCCCCGGGTCATTGTCACTCCTAAAAGAGATGATAAAATGCATTGTCCAAAATTTAAGAACATGATAAAGACAAATAATCAGTTCAATTGACCAAATAACTTTTATAATGATATTAACTCTTCTTAAAAGACAATAATAAAATTGTTCTAAATTTAACTAGTCATGTTAGTAACATCTTTTTGTATATTACAATATAAACAACTTAATCTTGAAGACTTATTCATTTAGTAAAACAAGTTTAGCAAGTTCATATAATGGATATGAAAAAAAAAATCATTAATTTTTCATCAAGTTATTAATAATGAAACAGACATTTCTTGATTATTTTTCCCAATGTCCATTTTGCCTCAAACATTGAGACACAAAATAATGTAGCCAGAACCATAAATTGATTTAAACTCTTCACTAACCTAGACCCATTTTAGGGATTAAATGTGTATTCAAAAATATAGAGATCTGTGCACAAGGGAGAACATTAATTCTATTTGCACTTTCAAGATATCTTCTCTTTATTAACAAATAACTAGTTCTTTGAACCTTTTGATACTTTGGTTTGGTTTATTTTAATATAAAAAGGGTTGGGGGTTGCCATAAGGGCAATAGGGTTAGGGCAATCATAAGTGCTAGGGCTTGATGTGACCAGCCAATTGATCAGAGGGAGTCTCTCTGAACACCCGTCTAGCCTAAGTAAGGCCTATGTCATGGACTTGCTCAGCCACCAGGATTCCATCTTTGAACCCTTTAGGCCCCAAGATGGCAGAGTTCTCAATAACTAAAGCACAAAACATTCAAATTTTGCTACAAGGCATAGATACTGTATTTCCCAAAAACAAGACAGGGATTATATTAATTTTCACTCTGAAATATAACACTAGGGCTTATTTTCAGGGGATGTTAAATGTTTATGTTGCATGTGATTGTGAATAATGCTTATTTCTTTTGTCTGTTTGTCACTCTCAACTAGGGCTTATTTTAAGGGGAGGGATTATAACACTAGGTCTTATTTTTGGGGGGTGGGAATGTTGAGTGTGTTGTATGGTATGATTGAGAAGAATGCTGATTTCTTTCGGTTGTCTGCCACTCTTAACTAGGGCTTATTTTAAAGGGAGGGCTTACATTAAAATCATCCTGAAAAACAATGCTAGGTCTTATTTTGCAGGTAGGTCTTATTTTCTGGGAAATGCAGTTCCTTTGTTTGAAGCGATCTTATTTTACAATTAAGAATAAATAAAGTCATTTATAAAGGCTGTGAACAGTCACCATCATAAGCATTTTATTGGTTGGCACCCTTTTGTCTACAAGAGACAATGGAGTAGTATCAAAGTTTTCTTTTTGTTTGTTTTTTTTCGTTTTTTTTTTTTTTTTTCAATTTGAAGTATATAGCCTTGGTGGGTTCATATGGAGGATAAACTGTTGCCCATGCAGCAAATCACCCCTCTCCACACTGCCACTGTGATCCAAAGGAAAGGTAAGGTACCAATACAGTTTGGCAACGGTAGTGTCGCAGGAGTTGATGGGTAATACTGGATTTCAGCATCACACCACCTTAGGGACTCCAGCTCCTGATTTGTTTTCGGGTTTACTCCCCTAGCCTTTCCTTGAAATTGTATAGGAGAGTGGTTGAAATAAACAATCCTCTCCTGACAAGGCCATGCAAAATAGTTCTGCACTCTTTCCAAAGTAGACAATAAGCTATGAAAACTGGCTAGATATAACAGTAACCATCCAAAATGAATCTGGATTTTCTATAGGTACAATAAAATATCAGAAGTTAATGGTTTCTGGAACAATACTTACCCACCTCAGGGTGGGTAAGTGAGGTAAAATAAATTGCATGGTCCTAGGTTTGCAACCCTAACACCACTGGGTGACAGACCAATATGCCTTGAGAGGCCCTACCAGGAACTTGAGTTCCGGATGGCATAATTCTGACACTACCTTATTGTCACCACCCTGCTATGGTGAAGAGTGGTTGGACTTTAGGTTTAAATTTATCCTATCTTCCAATTAAAAATAAATACTCATTTATAAAGACTGAATAGTCATCATCAGTATTTTATTACTAGAGATAAATTATATAGGAGAGTGGTTGAAATAAGCAACAATCCTTTCTTTTCACAAGGCCATGCAAAATAGGGTACTTTTTGCAGAGAACCATCCTGGCCTCCTGCCTCAAAAATTGCTACCTGGTGGCTACTGAAAAAAAACACCAGCTACAATTGAAGTCCATAGCCGAAGTGGTGTTTGAGAAAAATGCCCTGAATTGGTTGTTTTTTGCAGGTGACACCGCTTCGGCTACGGACTTCAATCGTAGCTGTTTTTTTTTTTTTTTTTTCAGTAGCTACTGTGTAGCGATTTTTGAAGCAGGAAGTCGGGACGGTTCTCTGAAAAAAGTACTCAAAATAGTTCTGCACCCTTTTTCCAGAGTAGACAAAATAAGCCATGAAAACTGGCCAGATATGAAAATCAGTTACCATCCAAAGTGAATCAGGATTTTGTATAGGTACAACAAAGCATCAGATCTTAGATGATTTCTGGAGCAATATATACCTGGTCCAGTCGCTTCAGCCCTGGACCGTTGAAGTAATTAACAGCGTTGATCCCAGGGGGTTATTCCCCTCAGGCAATACCTGCCCCCTTAATTTAAAAGGGTGGGGCTGGGTTTATTGCCTTTACTTAGGAAAATTTAGCAATGAAAGTGATGGAAGAGTAAGTTTCAGATCTATTTTTTTTTTTTATTATACTCTCCTCGGTTTCAATCTTTTTATCTGCATTCTTATTTAGTTTCATTAGTCTTTCTAATTTAATATAATATCTTATTACATTAAAATTTAAATACTTGCAGCCAAAGGGTGCATATATTTGCTAGTAAATTAAAAAAAAAAAAAAAAATACAAACAAATGTCCAAATGATTGCATCAAGCTAAATCAATTGAAATACTCACATTGTTCACATGTCTGAGTCGAAGTCCAATTTTGCCATGTTCATCCTTACAGAGAATAACTTCCCTGATTCCTTGTTTTATTTCCGCCCTCATTAAACCCTTGTTTGAACCAGTGACAGGGGCGACCTGCATTTGACTGCTATTGCCATGCCAAATACCAACCTAGAAAAAGATAAGAAATTTGAATAAAATAAATCAATGATGAAAAACATTAAAATATACCACCTAGTAAAAAAAAAAAAAAAAAAAAAATAATAAATAAAATCAAAAAAATAATAAAAAAAAAAAAAAAAAAAAAAAAGATATGAATGAAAAACATTAAAATATCCAACCTAGTAAAAAAAAAAAAAAAAAAAATATATATAATGATAATAAAATAAAAAAAGATATTTAAATATTAACACCTAAAACTGACAGTTTAATTAAACACTGACAGAGACTGTAATGAAATTAGATATTTCATAAGAGAGCCTTAATGTTGCCACTTGACCCTGTGTTACATGATTGATAGGTTACCTATCAATTGTGTATGGTAGTATAGTTAAATAAAACTAACATTTTGTAGGAAAATACAGGGAATTTGATTGACAAGATTTAACCCTGTATTTGACCTATATTCTTCAAAGGTTAACAAACATAGTTGCTTTATTTTTTTCTTTACACTTACATTGTGATAGCCTTCAAAACCAACCACCAAATATTTAAATATTAACACCCGAAACTGACGGTTTAATTAACCACTCACAGAGACTGTAATGAAATGAGCTCTTTCCTAAAAGGCCTCAATGTTGCCACTTGACCCTGTGTTACATGATTCATAGGTGAACTATTAATTGTTTACCATAGTGTAGTTAAATCAAACTAATGGTTTTCTGGGAAAATACAGGGAATTTGATTGACAAGATTTAACCCTGTATTTGACCCCACTTCTGATTGGACGAGCTAACTTGAAAAAGTTTAGAGAATTCAGATTTGGCTGGTTGACTGGACGAGTAATATGTACAATGATGTCTCTCGTCAAATAGAGATTTTCTCACATGTTTGTCTTGAGTTTAATATTAAAATAAAGGTGTCTATTAAAAAAAAAAAAGTCTTGTGTTCATAATCAAAAACAAACAAAAGACCAAGACACAGAAACTTCCCAAGATCAAGACAATAATTCAGATAAACCCAAGACCAGAGGAACAGCCACCCAGAGATAGATCCAGCTACACAGATAATATAATATCTACCCAGATTCATAGAAGATAAGTATGTGTCCTCATTTTCAAAATATTAAGTTTTTTGGACCATGACATTTAGGCACTCCTTTTGCGATCTTGTTTCATAAGAACATTGTTTTCATTTCCACCGTCAAAATCCGGTTGTTTGTTATGGGTTAGGGTTAGGGTTATAATTTAAAAAAAAAAAAAACTCTAAAAATCGTCTATTAACAAACAAACAACCAGATTTTGGTGGTAAATGAAAAAAATTTCCTTATGAAACAAGATCGCAAAAGGGGTGCCTAAAGGTCATATGGTCCATTTTTTTTCTTTTATTCAAAATATTTAAGTGTTTCGCAATTTTGAATTTTTTTTTCAAAATAAATTTTTAATTTTTTCTCTTTTTTGCCGACCCAGCAGTTTCAAATGTCTATCATCTTTGGGAATTCATCCGTGATTTACTGAAGGATCCTCATCACAAACACCTCATCACATGGGATCACATCATCTATTCAAAGAATGGCTATGTAACACCTGGCATCGAGCTCAGATCAGAGTGTAGTATATGCGCCCAGGCAGGGAAGCCACAAAAGCTTCCCACTTGATTCTAGGGGGCCATCCCTCAACCAGCATCTACCTCGCCTAAAAGGGTCAGGGCTAGGTTTATTGCCTGTGGTGCCTGAGGCACCCCGAAATGTGAATGCTGACAGAATTCTAAGCAATTTTTAGACCCTGCTGCATTATCCCACATTAAACAACCATGTGTCACATTTGGCTGGGTGGGTAGCCAATAAATAGCCCTTGACCCCAGCCCTGATGTTGGTCATGAAAAACACTTTAATTTTAAGAGGTTTACATTTTTTTTTTTGGACCAGTCCCAAAAGAAAGAGGTGTAGCTTTGCCTAGTCAATGGAGTGTAATACAATTTTATTTTTTTGCAATGTATTAAGTTTTCTTAGTCAAGCCAAAGGGATGGTATAGATCAGTTGGTAGAGTGTTGGACTAGGAATCACAAGGTTCCAGGTTCGATACTGGCCCTCGCCCACCCAGCATATGAGTAGCACAGGGATCTGTGAGGTAAAGTGAAGAGATGATGGCAGGTGTGGTGCTACACCTCAGACACCAAAAACAAACTCCTTGATCTGGCGCTACTGAAAAGGGATAGACTCCCTCGCTGTCTGGCTGATAGCGACTTTAAGCCATCCCCGACGACTTTACTTACTTATACAATTGTAAGTATTTGCAAAAAAAAAAAAAAAAAAAAAAAAAATCAATCATATTTGATTTAATCTCAAGACACCCTAAATAAAGTACAGGGTGTGGCAGAAATACCACCCACATTTCAAACAGTCACCTGTGTGGTGCAAGTGAACTTAGGCAAGTAGCAATGGTAGTTCCATCTTATTATAATGGAGATTCGGTGTCTGTAACCAAAACTATGTCGTTGCTTACATCATATTACCCTCAGGAATTGCATATGTTTATCAATGAGTATTTAATTTATAGTCAAAATCAATAATACATAGAATAAATATCATTTATTAACTATGTTTATGAAAATCTGAATTAGATTTGCCTCAAAACGGCCATGTTATTAGTGCATTTATAACTCTGCAATGTGTCTTATATATCACTAAGAAATAAAGGTTTACACAATATGTAGTGTTGTTAATTTGCATACTGGTTTTAAAAACCAGGTTTAATAAATAATTATTTGGTATTATGGATCTCTAATATTATGTTTTATTCTCCAATGTATTAAAATCAATCCTATGAATGATTTTATATAGAAACCAATTAAAATATGAGATTAAGGTAATTTGCTTTAGAAGCATTGTTGAGTAAAGTATATTATTATTTATATTTTTTTTTTTTTTGCTTGAAGGCAGTTACAATGTGTATATATATCATATAAAATTTGTGCCTTCAAGCAAAAAATATAAATAATATAAAATTAAAATAAGTAATCTTTTTATGTGTGTTCTTATTTAATTTTGTTAGTCTTTCTAATTTAATATATTTCATTATATTAAATACTTATGCCCAGAGGGCACATATTCTTGCAAGTTTAAATAATGACAAAAAAAAAGTACTTACTTGTGTATCTACTGGTACTATGTCCTGAACCAAATCAGGTGTAAGTTTCAATCCCATATATTCCCCTAAGCTTGGATAAAGGGCAGAGTGTTCCAGACTGGAAGATCCAGTGTCTGTATCCATGGGATACTGGATAGATTGGTAGGGAGAGTGAGCATTGTGTTGGGCCTGGAAATAAAAAATAGAAAAGAAAAAATTAGTTTCATTTATGAATAGACAATTTGAAAAAAAAATTGAAAACAATATCAGGATTTTGAAAAATTAAGTGAAAAAATTTCCTGGTTTGAGGGTCAAGAAATGACCGATGATATCCCATCATAGTGGTAGTATTCATCATCATCAGGTCACACTGACAGTACTGATTCCCACAAATCTTTCGTGCCACCCATCCCTGGTGTTACATAAATAGGTTAGCCTATTCATTTTTGTGATATAGTGTAGAATTTGAAATTTAACTATGGATAGTCATGGAAAGATACAGTGGGGACAGATAGGTTTGACCTGGTACAGGATTTCTCTCATTGGTTTAGTGAGTCATGTGATGATCAAATATAAATATGATGTACAATTAATGCAATTTTTTACATAATGAATGTGTTTGCCTATTCATTTTGTAATGTAGTGTAAAAATTGAAATTTAACAATGGAGAGTCATGGAATGATACAGTAAGTTCAGATAAATTTGACAGACAGGTTTTTACCCCTTTGACCTGTGGGGGAGGATTTTCTATGGTAACTTTAGATTTGGTGATGAGAACCTTGGGTTTGGATGACTAATGATATTGGTGCAATTCTTCTCCACGTGCATGTTAAAATATTGGGTCTTTGGGAAAATAATAAAGATGTAGATATCGAAAACAATCTAAGTCTCTGTATTCCTGATTTTAAGAAATCCTATTATAATGGAGATTGTGTGTTTTTCTGTCTGTAACCGAAACTATATTCCTACTCAAGTCACAATTCTCTTAGTTATTGACATCACATTCTCAATTATTAATAAAATTGTCTTACATTATTAATACTGTTAACTAT
Source organism: Doryteuthis pealeii (assembly GCA_023376005.1). Classification (NCBI taxonomy): domain Eukaryota; kingdom Metazoa; phylum Mollusca; class Cephalopoda; order Myopsida; family Loliginidae; genus Doryteuthis; species Doryteuthis pealeii. The sequence goes on from CM042170.1 coordinate 56,895,944, forward strand.
GTCTACATACTGACAACATGCAATTATATTTATATATACAACAAAATAGCGGTTTACAGTGTGAACCTAATTTGCATATTAATATTAAAAAATCGAATTTAATAAATATGTGCTTAGTATTATTGATTTCTAACTGTTTGGTTTTATTTTAATGAATATAAGCAAAAATCTCTTCAATGAATCTTAAATGAAATCCATTAACAAGATAAAATAACTGTCATGAAAAATAACAATGAAAGACGAGACTGATGGAAGAGTAAGTTTCAGTGTTCAAGTGTAGAGAATTTAATACAATATTTTATTACATTAAAACTTAAATACTTGCACCCGGAGGGTGCATATATTTGCTAGTACTAATTAAGATGGAAACAGAGGGTGCAGGAAGCCCATTCAACCTCCACCACTGATGAGAAGATTCAGCAAGCTAGAGAGATGGTAATGCCGAACCAGTGAGTTATCATCAATGAGGTAGCTTGTTCTCTGCAGATTAGTCATGTTTATGCTAATCAAATCATCCACGATGAGCTAGGCCTCCATAAAACAAGAGTGCATATATTCTGTTATTTAAAACAGAACATTTAACTGGAGAGTCATAGAAAGATACAGGGAGTTTAGATATGTTTGATAGACAGGTTTTCACCCCTGGTTGACCTGTGGGGGGAATTTCTCTCATTGGTTTAGGGTGACAAGTAACTGCCAAATCTGTGGGAATCTTAAATCTAAATTAAGAAACTTTAATTGAAAATTTCAATTTTATTTGTTTTTGGTCTCTTTCAATTCTAACTGTTTTTGCTCTGTGCGTGTCCCCTCTCTCAGATAGATAGATAGATAGATAGATGGATAGATAGATAGATAGAGATTGAGACAGAGACAAAACAAACAGAATTGAAAGAGTTTCAATTTATTAAAGTTTATTATCTAATTTCAGTTAAGATTAATCAAAAGTCAAGTTGAAAAAAAAAGATAAAATTCCAATATATATTTGTATATCTTAGCAACTTGCATGTCAAAATCTTAAAAGTCCTTTAACTAAAATTCTTACATAAACATTAACCAATTAATTTCAGAATAAAATCAATCCATTATTCATGAGTGATTCAGTGAAAAAAAAGCAAATGTGAAAATAAAAATATATACAATTAGAAAAGATTTTATAAGATGATTAAAAACACTTAAAAAAAAAAAAAAAAAAAACTTTAAATATAAAATCTTTTCATTTCAAATTGTTATTCTAAATAAATTGCCTCATCAAAATAAAAAAAAAATAAAAAACATATATAGTTTTGTACACACAAATACTCAAACATTTTTTTTTCCTTTTAATATAAATCAAAACTAAATTTAAAAATGTTACAATTCCTATCTTTCCACTAATTCAATATGACAATCATTTTGTGAAAAAAAAAAAAAAAAAAAATTATATTGAGTTTATAAAAATCAATGCACTTAAAAATCATGGGACAATGGCTCAGTTTAGCTCAGTTGGTAGAGCATATGTCTTGGAATCACAAGATTCCAGGTTCAATACTGGTCCTCATCAACACAGCAGATGAATACCACAACTTAGGTAATCTGTAAAGTGCAATAAAGATTTGGGAACTGATGGTAGGTGTGGCACTTCACCTCAGCAAAAAAAATCTCCCTGGTCTAATGCTAATGAAAAGGGGATAGACTGGGTTCTTTAGCTTTGGTTAGGCAACCATTATAGAAGAACGAAAATTGAATTCAAACCAGCTTTACAGGTAAATACACTAAGCACCCACCCCCCAAGCTTTAATGCAATATATATGATGATATAATATAATATAATATAATATAATATATATGATGATATAATATAATATAATATATATGATATATAATTTTTTAAATTTTTTTTTTTTTTTACATGGGATTTTGTTTTTCATGGGGCATCAAGTGAGAATTGAATTCGCTTATTCATTAGTAATGGATCTGCGAGTCTAGCTTGTTAACCATTACACTATGACAAGACACCCAAGTTACAAAAGAACAATAAGGTAGCAATAACAACCATAAAAGGAACTGAACCTTTTTACAGTTGGCATTTCCCGCCTAAAAATTTCTGTAAAAGTAGGCGGATTGAATTTAACGGAATTATTTGAACAACAAAAAGGAAAAATACGAGTTCTAATAAATAACTTCAGTCTTCAATGACTAAGGTGTTTGCTGATCTCAAATATTCTTTTTTTTTTCTTTTTAAGTTCAAAGAATATTGTGTATCAGGCAAAGCATTTACAGCATTGTGTATCAGGTAAAGCATTTATTTACCATGTGATTTAAATCCTTGACCTAAATAAGATATAATCTATTCAACAAACATCGAGATATAAATATGTAAAATACAAAAAGGTACAAATAAGTGGACATGAGTAAAGTTTTATTAGTACAGCTCAGTTGGTAGAGCATTTGTCTAGGAATCACAAGGTTCCAGCTTTGACATTCACAAAAACCCTACAATTTATTATGAAACTTTAGTTGGGACACATAAAATTTCCCACGGACTCATTCAAAGAAAATATGTGTGTCCTAAGATATACTAAATCAAAAACCTATCAGCATCACTGGATGTTAAAACCCTAACTAGAAAATTAACTCAACAAACTAAACCACCCCAAAAAACATTACATTCTAACTCTCAAATTCTTATGAACATGTTAAAAAATTCATAACCATTTAAATGGATCTTCCTACTTAACATATTTGAGGAAAAAACAACTAAAAGAAAAGAAATTAAAAAAAAACAAAAAAAATTAAAAAAAAAAAAAAAAAAAAAAAAAAAAAAAACTAAAGTTTCCTTCAATCATGAAACCAATCCTTTGACATTCACAAGACTTTCAGTCTGGAAATGTAATCAGTTAATCCATAAATTATTTCAAGGGAGTGTTGCAGAAAATTCTCATAACCATACACAGTCAATTCTGTAGAGTTGCCTATTGTCAATATTCAGTTATTTCCTAGTTGTGTAACATATTAATGAGTGACCCAGAAAAAACAGAACCCAAATTATTTATTTTTCCATTAAACTAACCCTAAACCCCAACCCCAATCCTTGTTGGACTTAAACTTAAAAAAATTAAAATTAACAGTTTTATTACAAAATTTGTGGGTTCTGTTTCTTCTGGGTCACCCTGTAATATTATGTTACTCAACTAAGAGGGCCCCCCTAGGGTTATGCTATCAGCCTCACTGCATGGTATCAAGTCAATTGCTTGGGACCAATGAGATGACACTTTCTGATATCCCAACTTATCTAATATTTTTATAACCATATAAATAAAAAAATTGTGTATATGTTACCAGCACTACTATGCAACTTTTCCATATAGTTGCCATCAAGATAAATGCACTTGTCCCATATTCAAAGTATGTGCCAAAAAGAGGGAGCAACATTGCAAATTCAATTATAGATTACAGACAGTGCAAATTTCATGATATGGTTGGATTTTATGGCGTATCAACCCTTTTTGGGTTATTTTATGCTGAAGATGTTCAGTTTTATTTGTTCTTGATCAGTATTGAAAATTCTTTTTTTTCTTAAAACTCATTTTTTCCTATTCAACCCATAGTTTGGTTTTGTTTTGTGGCATATCAACCTCAATGGGTCATTTAATGCCAATAAGACCCTCCGTCTAGCCCAAGATAGGGCCAAAGTCATGAACTGCTCATCCACCTGGGTTCTATCCTTAAACATCACGGGTCGCCACCCACGGCCAACAGGTGGCCACATTGGGAGAGTCTTACCCCTCTGCAGAGGTGCAGTCGGTGCATTCTAATGCCCCAGCTGACAGAGCGGTCAACCCATAGATGGGACCCTAACTTCACAATTAGTTGCAGCTTAACTTCATATCTAGGACATTCATTTTATGGTTGGAGAAATTGTTAGATTTTTTTTAGAGTTATTCTCTTTTTTTCTCTCAAATGACACAATCAATATGGATTAAGTAGCCTAAATGATTTCAGATAAAAGCCAAGTCAAACATCCGTTTTCCTATCATAAACTGACATTTGACCTTTCTGGTAACTAAACAGCTGCTATTCCATGAAATCCACCACAGGAAGTTGGGCTATATAAATAAACGTGTCAGATTAGTAAACGTTTCTACCTTATGTTTTGGTTTGGTTTGGTTTGTTTGTTTTGCGGCACATCAACCTCAGTGGGTTATTTAATGCCAACAAAGTTTTGAAATAAAGTCATTCATAAATGGATACTGAATTTTTTTTTATAAATATATTTTTCTATTTAACCCATAGATGGGACCCTAACAGGTACTACCACTCCGGGTCAGAGTGGACCAGGGAGAAATGGTGATGAAGGGGTGCTCCACATTCCCCAAACCTCTAAAACTGGAACCTCACCATCAAATAGAGTTTAACGTCATTCACAGGACATGTATACCCTCAGCCACCATCTAGCACCCATATAATAAAAAGGGTTGGGGCTTGCCATAAGGGCAATAGGGTTGGGGCAATCATATAGGTGCTAGGGCTTGACGTGAACAGCCGATTGATTGAAGGGGGCTTCTCCAACCGCCTGTCTAGCCCAAGAAATGGCCAAAGTGGAGTATTGCAAGTCATGGACTGCTCAACCACCTGGGTTCTATCCTTAAGCATCACAGGTCACCACACACGGCTAACAGGTCGCCCCATTGGGGGAGTCTTACCCCTCTGCAGAGGTACAGTTGGTGCATTCTAACGCCCCACCGACAGGGTGGCAAGTGGTAATGAAAAATCATATCTAACGCTTACTTTTACATGTACATTATTATTATTATTATTATCACCATCATCATTCATGAATTTGTAAGGAGCTCTCCACTATATAGAATCAAAAAAGGTCCATACAATGCTCAAGAGTGAATGTACCTTTTTGGACATTTCTGATAGGTTTACAAAACCAGCTGCTGGACAGAATATAACAATAGGCAAAAAAAAATCTAATGCTTACTTTTACATGTACATTATTATCATTATTATTCTTATTCATAAATTAGTAGGGAGCTCTTCACTGTATAGAATCAAAAAGGGTCCATAAAAAATACTCCATAGGAAGTGAATATTTGTACCTTAATTTTAGACATTTCTCAGGTCTACAAAACCAGCGAATGGACTTAATATAATAATAGGTCAAGCTCTAATAAAAAATCTTATTTAATGCTTACTGTTACATCTACATTATTCTTCTTCTTATTATTATTATTATCATTAAATTTGTAGGGAGCTCTCCACTATATAGAATCAAAAAAGGTCTAGAAAATGCTCTATAGGAAGTAATTATTTGTACCTTACTCTTTGGATATTTCTGATGTTTACAAAACCAGCGACTGGATTTGATATAACAATAGGTAAAGTTACAATAAAAAATCATAATATCTGAGGCTTACTTTTACATTATTATTATTTCATCAATTTGTAGGGAACACCCCAGATCAGTATGTACCTGAAAATAATGGCAATGAAAGGGTACTCCAGAGCTGGAGCCTCACCACCAAATGCAAAAAGCGAGAGAGTCCAAGAGATATTACGGAGAGACCCGTTGCGACCAGCTACTGAGAGACAGCGCGATCCAAACACTCTAACGAATATGTCCTCCACAACACACTTTGCCGATTCGTCAAATATATAAATCCTTCTCTTTTTGCTTCTTTCTCTCATGAAAACTAATGTTGCATAGCGCCTTCTTAACCGGCACTAAATAGATATATGTTATATACCTCTCTTACTTCTTACTCTGGTCGTCTATTCTTCTGGCCGTCTTCTGATTGTCTATCATCTATCTTGGTCTGGTATATCTTCTAAGGTCTGGTCTTCTTGGGATTCCGGGTCTGGTTTCTGTTGGGGATCATTCCTTATCAGAATCCCCGTGTCATTGTTGGTTTTTAGTAATAAACACAAGACTTCGATTTACGATGATGTTACTTTATTCGTAGATCCCCAGACCAGACAATGCGTGCGGATCCTTACATCTTGCTAGCTTGGCTTCTAATTTCTAACTGACTAAGTTACTTACTTAGTATCCTTAAACCGGAAGGGGGCTTTCTATCGGGGTTCCGTTCTCACGGTCTATCCCCAGAAAGCAAGGTCAGAGTGAGGTCAAACGCTGTCACTCTCAGGGCCATCAGCTGTACTGATCGCCATAATGATTTCTACCATACCTTAAAAATGTATTAGGGATCCAATTATTATGTAACACTAAAAATCATCTTCAACATGATCTGACTGGAATCAAATAAAGGCAATAAAAACTATTTAATATTACTTATAAATTTGACTAAAAGAAAAAAAAATTATTCACATTGGACTAATAATTTGCATATCTGATACTTTTACATCTAGATTTTTTAAAATATAAATCAATAAAAGGGCTTATCTAACATCCTATTAGCTATATTACAGAATTAGAAATACTGAAAATAGACTACCCACCTCCCCAGACCTCATTTTGGCCCACAGTGTGTATCTTTCCTAGGACATAAAGGCCATTTTTTGTCCTTGAGTTTGAGAGATCCTTGATTGGATCTACCTAGCAACCTATTATTAGCTATATTACAGTTAGTACGAGGTTTCCACAAATATAAGAACTAGTGTGATTTTTCAGGATGATTTTAATGTAAGCCCTCCCCTTAAAATAAACCCTAGTTGAGAGCGGCAGACAGACAAAATAAATAAGCATTCTTTTCAATCACATCATGCAACACAAACACTCAACACCCCCCCCCAAATAAGGCCTAGTGTTATAATCCCTCCCTTAAAATAATCCCTAGTTGAGAGTGGCAGACAGATGAAAGAAATAAGCATTCTTCACAATCCTATAATGCGTCACAAACATTTGACATTCCCTGAAAATAAGCCCTAGTGTTATATTTTGGAGTAAAAATTAATATAGGACGCGTCTTATTTTCGGGGAAACATGGTATTACAATTGCTGAAAATAGGCTACACACCTCCCCAAACCTCTTTTTCGCCCATAGTGTCTCTTATCAAGGACATAATGACCCTTTATGTTCATGAGTTTGCAAGATCTCGGATTGGATCTACCTAGCAACCTATTATTATTCGCTATATTACAGATAGTATTATAACTGCTGAAAATAGACTACCCACCTCCTCAGAGCTCATTTTTGCCCACAGTGCCTCTCTTCCCCAGGACATATTACAGCCCTTGGATTTGAGAGATCCCTGGATAGAAAGAGATTGAAATGTTCAGAAAGAAGCTAACCTTATAGAGAAATAAGTAAGTAAAGTCGACGGGACGGCCTAATCTCGGTATCAGCCAGACAGCGAGGGGGTCTATCCCCTTTTCACTAGTGCTAGACCAAGGAGATTATTTTAGTGTCTGAGGTGGAACGCCATACCTACCACCAGCTCCTCACTTTACTGCACAGATCTCTGTGCTACTTACACGCTGAGTTGGCATGGGACTGTATCAAACTAGAAACTTTGTGATTACCTAGCCGAACGCTCTACTGACTAAGCTAAACCGGCCCTTGCTTTTTGTTAAATTTTGAGCGTTTTCTTTTGGTTCTTACAAATGACATCAATCAACGTAGATTAAAGAGCCTAATTACTTCAATATAAAGCACAAGCCAAAACATTTGATTTCCTCACGAGTAATAGATGACATCTAACCTATCTGTTAATTTAATAGCATTGTAATTATCTGTCTTCTTAAAATACTAAATTAAACCTTTAGTAAAGCGGTTTTCTTTTTTCTAAAAGAATGGAATTACTGATCTTCTAGATTGTAGCTTTACCACTCAGTCCGTACTAGGAATGTAATTTATTGGGGTTTAACTGCTCCCAAACTGGATTTATTTTAAAATCTATCACTTTTAAGGCAATTCAAATTTTAATTTGGAACAGAAGTGGGTTATTTCCTAGTTCAGTAACATGATATTACAGGGTGACTCAGAAAAAAATAGAACCCACAAATTTTGTAATAAAACTGTTAATTTTAATTTTTTTATTTTTTAAAAGTTTAAGTCCAACAAGAGTTAGGGTTTAGAGTTAGGGTTAGTTTAATGGGAAAATAAATAATTTGGGTTCTGTTTTCTTTTTTCTTCTAAAAGAACGGAATTACTGATCTTCTAGAGTGTAGCTTTTCTAGTCAGTCCACGCTAGCAAATATAAAATGATACTAACAAGTTTATTGGGTCTTAACCCCTCCCAGACTGGATTTATTTTTTTTAAATTCTATCATTTAATGTAATAGTAATTAAAGTTGCTGGAGTGGCCTAAAGTTGGTATCAGCCAGACAGCAAAAGAGTATCCCCTTTTCACTAGTGCTAGACTAGATTGCTTTGGTGTCTGAGGTGAAGCGCCACACCTACCATCAGCTCCTCACTTTACCGCACAGATCCCTGTGTTACTCATACGCTGAGTTGGTGAGGTTCCAGTTTTGGAGGTTTGATACCAGCCCTCACCATCAGATAGAGTTTAACGTCATTCCCAGGACATGTAGACCCTCAGTCACCACCTTCTAGCACCCATATGATAAAAAGAGGCTGGGGCTTGCCATAAGGGCAATAGGGTTGGGAAAATCATATAGGTGCTAGGGCTTGACGCAACCAGCCGATTGATCAGAGGGGGCCTCTCCAACCGATAGATAGGGACAAAGTGGCAAGGTCCCTGGATCAATACTCCTCCTGCCAACTCAGCGCATGAATAGCACAAATTGGGTAATCTCATCTGTGCGGTAAACTGGTGAGCTGATGCTAGGTGTGGCACTCCATCTCTGTAAAAAAAACAACAACCAAAAAAAAAAAAAAAAAAAAAAACAATCTCCCTAGTCTAGCACTGTTTGACTGATACTGACAATAAGCCACTTTTCCAACTTTACATTATACCTATCAATAGCGCATATGTAGCATGGCTTTGATCTGTGAGGTAAAGTGGGGAGCTAATGATAGGTGTGATGCTCCACCTCAGAAAAAAAAAAACAATCTCCCTGGTCTAGTGCAAAAAAATAAGAGGATAGATTCGCTCACTGTCTGGTTGATACCGACAATAGGCCACTGCCAACTTCACTTTTTAGATACATATAGCTATAAACTAACATTATTTGTAGTTGCAATTATTTTGTCAAAATTAACAGAAAAATTGTAACGACAGAAAATTTATGGCTACATGTATCTACCCAACACCTCCACACGATCAAGATGTGACACAAGGCCAATTTTTAAGAAGAGTTTAACAAGTTTGAATACAGAGTTTTCCTTCTCCAATACCAGTTGCCATAGCAAGGTTAAAAGAACCCAGTTAGCCCTACCATTTACCCATAGATGGAAGGAGAAGAGGTGGATTCATACCTTTCTCAAGGGTATTATCACTACATTAAATGCAAACAGCTCCATCCAGGATTTGAACTTGGTTCGCTGTATCCATTTCCTACAACAATAACCATTACACCACAGACACCTCCTTAGTTTCTAGCTATATGTAATATTTAAATTGTACAACTTCAGAGAAAGAAGAAAAAAAAGTGATCACTTCAAGAGCAATATCTATTAATAATGGAGATTCACTTCTGGTTTTTGTCGGTAACAAAAATTAAGTCACTGCTTATGTCACTATACCCGAAATAGTCATAATATAGAATAAATACACTCAAAATTTAAGCATGCAACATTAGACAGTCCTCATTGTTTTTTAAAACAAGTTTTAATAGATACATCCCTAGTATCATATATTTATGTATAGTTTGTTTTATTTTAATAGATATTCAAAGTTAATAGAACTTAGTTTCGATTTCAAATTGTTTTTTGTTTTTTTTTTTTTTTTTTTTTACTCCTTTAATAAATTTGATGATTTCATGATTTATGGTTCAAACTCACCGACATTTTTTTTTATTTTGCTAGTAATTTATAATAGGAATTCTGTGATTAAAACATGGAATTGTCAATGGAGAAGTCTAAGAAGCTCCAAGATGCATCAAGAATTGGAATTGACAATAGGCCACTCCGCTAGCTTTATATTTTAGATACTATTGAAGTCAGTCAGTATACTGTTGGTTTGAACAACAGCAACTGGCTAAGCACAACTGCCAGTGCCTCAAGATAGCTGGTATTTATGGAAGTCAAGAATAGTCCATTCATGTATTTGGGTGATTCCATTCCTTGAGTCCTGATTGGCTGCTTGGTTTCTATGATGTTATGACATTGACAACTTGATGTTATAACAACAGAATTCCTAAGAAGCTCCAAGTGCTGCATCGGTTATGCTCATTATCATATTAAGAGAAGGGATGCTGCAAATAATCAGAATAGATTTGTCACCTTTGTTGGTTGGTCTAATGGCATACCATCCCTTGTGGATTATTTAATGCCAAATATTTTTTTATATATACGATTTGTTAAAGAAATAAATTTCATTAACTTAATGTGTATTAATAAATACTGGTGGTTGACCCTGAGCTACAGCCTTCAAGCACTTCTATGATAAAAAGGTTTGGGTGTTTGCCATAAGAGCAATTTGAAGAATACATTCGGGACAATCATATTGGTGTTCAGGTTTGACATGACCAGCTGACTGATCAAATGAGGCCTCCCTGACTGTCTCATCCAAGTAGGGCCAAAGTGGGGTGATGCAGGTCACAGGACTATTTAGTACCTGGGTCACAAACTGCTCAGCAACCACAATCCTGTCCTCACCATCTACAGTCAACAGGTGGCTCCATTGAGGGAGAGAGTTACCCAGTAGGTTGGTTTTACTACTTGCAAAATTTGTCACGCTTTCTGAATATTTTCTATTTCTGTGACAGCATTCACCTAGGTTGAGCCAGCTCCATCCCATGAATTCATCACAGGTTAATTCATAGAAGAAGTAACAAGGGAATAGGAAATTCACAAGCAGTCCCCAAATTCCGAATGCATATCCCGGTTAGGGGAAGGAGATGTCCTTGTTTGACGCATATTTTCCACGGATGTAGTGACAAGTATGTCAAAAGCTGTGATTCTGACCATGATGGAGATGCCCTTTGAATTTTCGCCAGAGTTTCTTTGGCCAGTTTGTGGCCCTAATAATACTGGGTGCCAGACCTGTCTGCCTTGGGTGGCTATCTCAACAGCACTACCAGCTTTACACTGCCCTACCGTAATGAGGAGAGGTTGGACTTTAAAAGTAATGTGCTAGATGGCCGTTGAGCAAAGAGCTTCCTCCACCCTTTTACAGGTCTTGTTTTTCATTATGCAGGTGTCTAGCCACCCTCCTCACCAGACAAAGTCTGTGAGACTAAAGATTTAGTCACCGATGATCCAACTATGAAATATAGACATTAAAAATGAATGTCAAATAATTAAGTTAATTAGGTTATTAAAGAGTCTGTAAATGAAGATGTTTTGGGATTTTTTATTTTTAGGATTTCTTTGAGTTAATTAGGTTCTAATTTTTATTTTTTTTTATTTTAAGTTGAGGGCATAAAATCAATTTAGCCAAATAAGAGGCAATTAGAATTTCCTTTTTTTTTTTAGAAGTTGGAAAGATTTAACATCTGCAAAGAGCACTTGTTAACATATTAAATGCTACAAGTTAAGAAAATTTCTTACCACTCTATTACCTATCATTATTTACTCCTTTTGAGTTTTCACATCAGCATTAGCTGATGGCCTTTCACTGGAGCCTGAGTGACAGCAAGTCTCCTCAGGTCTCTAGGACTCTTCTGAGTATTCAGTATTATTATCATTATCAGCATTATTAGCATTATTATCATCAGCATTATCATTATCAGCATCATCGTCATCATTTACTCCTTTTGAGTTTTCACATCAGCATTAACTGATGGTCTTTCACTGGAGTCTGAGTGACAGCAAGTCTCCTCAGGTTTCCAGGACTCTTCTGGCAGATTGCAGCAGTGCAGTGTTCTGGATTGTATCAATCCTTCCTCTGATTTCCAGACTTTCCAATCCTTTTGGGACCTTTCCAAGTGCACCAATTATCAGCATCATTATCATCATCATCATCATCATATTTGCAATAATTTATGATTCTGGGAAGTTATTGAGATTGTGACCTCATTGTTAAGTTTAGATCATTTCAATTACATTTCTGATTGAAGTGTAGATTTTGGCAAATTGTGAAAGTAAGATTGATTTCTTTTTTTTTTTTTTTGAGGGGGGGGGGGCTAGACAACCTCAAAATCTGGAATTTAAAATTTGGAATAAAAATGTAATTTCCTTTATAACATCTTAACTCAAGATTTAATAAAAAAAGATAAAATAATAAAAATAGTGCAACCAAATTAGGGGATGGGGATGCCAGACACACACACACACACATATATATATATACATACACACATATATACATATATACACATATATACACATATATATACATATATAAAAAGGTTGAGGAATAAAAGCAAAACCACTCAACTTTTAATTACATTTTGTTAGATTTTACCCAATCTATTTCATATATATATATATAATATATATATATAATATATATATATATAGAGAAGAAAATATTTTAAAAATGTAACAAACAAATATAAATATTTTCTTCTCATATTGTCGGATTAATTTCCTCACCGTATTTATATATATCTTATTATAATGGAGATTGTGTGCTTTTCTGTCTTTAACCGAAACTATATTACTACTCATATCACTATTCCCTTAGTTATTGACATCACATGTTCCATGATTGTATTTTTATTTAAACCTCAATTATTAATAAAATTGTCTTACATTATTAATACTGTTAACTATGTATACATACTGACAACATGCAATTGTATTTATATATACAACAAAATAGTGGTTTACAATGTGAACGGGAAGGCTAATTTGCATATTGATATTAAAAATGTGATTTTATTAAATATGTGCTTAGTATTATTGATTTTTAACTGTTTGGTTTTATTTTAATGAATATAATAAAAAATCTCTTCAATGAATCTTAAATGAAATCCATTAAGAAGAAAAAATAACTGTCATTTTATTCTTTACTTCCTCTTTTAACTAAATACTTAAATTAGAAAAAATAACAATGAAAGACGAGAGTGATGGAAGAGTAAGTTTCAGTTGTTCTATTTTTTATTATACTCCCTCTGTTTCAAATCTTTTTATCGGTATTCTTATTTAGCCTTTCTAATTTAATATAATATTTTATTATATTAACTCTTAACGTCCTATACCACCTCATTCCACCCAGCCAGCAGTCATTCGTTTTCCTAATCTTCCCCAAACAATAGCCTTTATTTAAATATAATATTAAACATATTTAGAAGTCTTTGATTTAAGGAATATAACAGGTAACTTTTAATGAAAAGGCCATTTTTAGCCATTTTTTGATAAATCCTTATAGAAATGGGGTTCTGAACTTGGAAAATTCTTAACAGGATGTTAAGAGTTAAACTTAAATACTTGCACCCGGAGGGTGCATATATTTGCTAGTATATATATATATATACATCTGTGTGTGTGCATGTCAGAATTATTATCCTAAGATCTTTTTGGTGAAACCTGGATAGTTAATTTCTGTCAGTGATTCAGTTCCCAAAACCAGTTCTACAAGTTCAATGTATTGAGCACTTTCCAATATTCATTATCTTGACTCATTTGTTATTTTCTTTTTCTCTTTTCAACTGTCAAAATTATGACTCATTCAATTTTCCTTTTTTTTATAGAGTCCAACCTAAAACCAATAATACACACACACACACCACACACACACATATTTGTTTTTGTTCTTTATTCCAATGCTTCAAAAGACCAAAAAACAACGTTCACAAGAACATACACACATTATATATACTAGCAAATATATGCACCTCCGGGTGCAAGTATTTAAGTTTTAATGTAATGAAATATCATATTAAATTAGAAAGTCTAATAAGAAGGCAGATAATATGTAACAGAGTGGGGGTATAATAGAAATGAAACTTACTCTTTATATATACTCCCGTCTTTCATTGTTGAATTTTTATTAATATTTAAGTTAAATTAGGAAATGACAATAAATGACAGTTATTTTTTCTTGTAAATGGATTTCATTTAAGATCATTGAAGAGATTTTTGCTTATATTCAAAATAAAACCAAACAATTAGAAATCAATAATACTAAGCACAGATTTAATAAAATCACATTTTAATATCAATATGCAAATTAGCCTTCCCATTCACACTGTAAACCGCTATTTTTTGTATATATAAATACAATTGCATGTTAATTGTATGTAGATATGGACAGCACTAATAAAAAAGGTGAAGCAATTTTATTAATAATTGAGGTTTAAATATAAATAAAATCATGGAGAATGTGATGTAAATAACGAAGGGAATTGTGACTTGAGTAGTAATATAGTTTCGGTTACAGACAGAAAAACACACAATCTCCATTATAATAAGATATATATATATGTAGGTGTGGTGCTCTACCTCAGACGCTAAAATAATCTCCTTGGTCTAGCGCAAATGAAAAGGGGATAGACTCCCTTGCTGATTGGCTGATACCGACTTTAGGCCGCCCCGACGACTTTTACTTATATATATATATATGTGTGTGTGTGAAGAAGAAGTGGAAGTGAATCCGACAGTATGTAATATGAAAAATTGAAAAAACAAGTTCATAAACGAGTAATGTTTATGAACTTGTGTTTCAATTTTTTATAATATAATATATTATAAAAAATTGAAGAAACACAAGTTCATAAACGAATAATGTTTATGAACTTGTGTTTCTTCAATTTTTCATATTACATACTGTCGGATTCACTACCACTTCTTCACACACACACTAACTAATATAATATATATATATATATATATATATATATATATATATATGTGTGTGTGTGTGTGTGTGTGTGTGTGTCTAACAAACAATGCAGTGAGACTTGTTTGCCATGTCCTCTTCTCTGACAAAGACAGAGAGAACAAGTTTTCCTTCTTCATAACAAAATTCATTCAATGACATTGTTTATTTCTTCACTCACACAAAGATCTGCTCTATATTCTACGATGAAGTGTCACTCTCGTTCTGGTTCATTTCCAACAGACGTTGACAAAAGACTGCAGTCTGTCGCTTTTGGAGTCCTTATGTGCACAACAACTCATGCATTTTCATACGCAGAGTAACATACATTATAAATGGCCACTACCACAAAACATTCAAACAAAACAATATATATATATATATATATATATATATATATATAGCTCTGTGTGGCTGTGTGTGTGTGTGTGTGTGTGTGTGTGTAATAAAAAGATTTATTTATGCAAAGTATTAAGAAACCGCTTTTTTTTTTTTTTTACTCACCTTAACCATCTGGTCCACTTTCATATCTTCCAAGGATGGATATAAAGCCATTGTGATTTTGTTAATTCAGAAATATAGAGTCTGAAATAAAATAAAAAGAGATTATGAATGTTTTAGCATTAACAACTCTCGAATATATAGTCAGGAGATTTAGACTATTTGTCTAAGCTCCCTGAAATAGACTATAATGCAAAATCTCTAAGTCTTTTGTTATTTCTTTACTTATATATTTGCTCTGTGACTCTAATATTAAGAGCACACATTGAGCTCTCAAACTGCGACTTGGTTTTGTTTAAATAAAACTCATGTCGTAAGAAAGATTTCTTCTCTGGACTTTTGGATTATATATATATATATATATATATAATATATATATATGATGATGATAGACAGATATACCTTTTGATAAAGTACTTGGTCTGCCAATAATGGCTTTTTCAGTGAAATCATTAATGCCTTTCAAGATGGTAACATCAAAAGAATTATTAGGGAGCTTGAAAGAAGAAATAAAGTAACATGAAAATAAGGTTCTGTTTTGTTTAATAAAGTTTGTTTGAATATATATCTATTATTATACTAAAGCTGAGCAAACCAACTTTTATCCCCTAAAGGCTTTTTTACTATTTAGCTTAATTACACAAAAGTTTTACTAAATTATTCCTTAGTTTTAGGATTAAATTATGTTTGAAAAAAAATTCCATTTTAATTGGTTTTAATTAGTTGTAATTTGCAATTAAGTCAAAAACTGATCAACCTGTCTTAACATTCTACCTATCACTCTTTTCCTCTCTATGCCTCTCTTGATTAACCCCCTTGTTAAATGTGTTAGTTCATCTAGAGAGTAAAAGGGAGAGTGATTAAGTGAGAGACACATTTAGCAATTCACTTGATTTCTATGTTAAGATTCACACCAGCATCGAAGAACCCTTATGCAATAAAATTCCCTGATCCATTTCAATTAAAATTAGGTCAGCCTAAGTATGCCCAAATACTGAAAGGAAATACTTGTTCTCACATGGTTGGTTGGATTTTATGGCATGCCAACACTTATTGGGTTATTTTATGCTGAAGACTTATTTTATTCATTCTGGATGGGTTGGTTGGTTGGTTGATTGGATTTTATGGCATGTCAACACTTGTTGGGTTATTTTATGCTTAAAGCATTTTATTCCTGCTTAATGGGTATTTAAACTTTCCTTTTTGTTTTTCTTTTTACTTAATTATCTAAAAACATTTTTTCTATTTAACCCATAGATGGGACTGTAACGGGTACTACCACTCAGGGTCAGAGTGGACCTGGAAGTAATAGCAATGAAAGAGTACTCCACATTCCCCAGGGTTCTAGAATTGGAAGCTCACCACCAGATCTTCGTGGTCAAAGGCTCGGGCGCTTTTTATTGAGTATAGTGGTTGGTTTGGTTTACGGCATATCAACCTCAGTGTTTGCCAACAAAAATTTGAAATAAATTCATTCTTAATGGGTAATCAAATTTTGTTTATAAACTCATGTTTTTCTATTTAACCCATAGATGGGATCCTAGCAGGTACTACCACTCCGGGTCAGAGTGGACCTGGAAGTAATGGCAATGAAAGGACTCCATACTTCCCAGAGCTTCAGAAAGTGTAATTTATACACTAACAGATGAAAAGGAAAGGGTTAAATTACATAATCTAATGTTGTTTTTAAAGTTTCAATGTTGTTCGTGTTTAAGAGTCACGCGTTTGTCTACAAATACTGAAAGGAAATACTATTCCTCACTTCATTTACAAAGGCTCTAACCACAATTTGCTTCAAGTACATAAACCTTATTTTTCTTTTTTTTCATACCATTTTATGGTTATGTAAGCAAAATATAGGTGTGTCAGGTCTACACTTTTACATAACAAAAATGTTGTAGAATATCTTTTCTGCTTTACAAAATTATGCACACATAGCACTTGGTACTAAAAATTCTCATTATGCAGGTATTTACCCAAACCATTCACTAAGGATAGGAAGTGATGCAAGGTTGTAAATATGGGGCACCCAGTGAGGTTCAAACTCACTATTCAGTAGTAATGGACCTGTGAGACTAGCTTGCTAACCATTACACCATGATGGTATGCTCAGAAGAGAGGAGTAGGTATTTACAGGTGACCAGCCGATTGATCAGAGGGGGCCTCTCTGACCACACATCTAGCCCAAGAAAGGGCCAAAGTGGAGTATTGTTTTTTTAATGACACTACCTCAGAACTTGTTCTCAAGCTTGGTTTTGGTTTGGTTTGTTTTACAGCATATCAACCTCAGTGGGGTCATTTAATGCCAACAAAGTTGTGAAAAATTCATTCTTAATGCATAATACAATTTTGTTTATAAACTCATGTTTTTCTATTCAACCCATAGATGGGACCCTAACAGGTACTACCACTCCAGGTCAGAGTGGACCAGGGAGCAATGGTGATGAAGGGGTGCTCCACATTCCCCAAACCTCCAGAATTGGAACCTCACCATCAGATAGAGTTTAACATCATTCCCATGACATGTAGACCCTCAGTCACCACCTTCTAGCACCCATATGATAAAAACGGTTGGGGCTTGCCATAAGGGCAATCATATAGGTGCTAGGGCTTGACGTGGCCAGCTGATTGATCAGAGGGGCTCTCTCCGACCAACCGTCTAGCCCAAGAAAGGGCCAAAGTGGAGTATTGCAAGTCATAGACTGCTCAACCACCTGGGTTCTATCCTTAAGCATCACAGGTCGCCACCCACGGCCAACAGGTGGCCCCATTGGGGGAGTCTTACCCCTCTGCAGAGGTGCAGTCAGTGCAATTTAACGCCCCAGCCGACAGGGCGTTCAGTCAGACATTATACCTTCTGAATTTGCAACTTAAAAGCTCCACATTTTTGACCAGATTATTTTCAGGAATTTAAGATCATTCATAAAAAGTTTTAAAACAATATCCAGCCAAGATTTTTTTTTTGACAATTTACTCCTCAAAATAAGATTACTTCCAATGTTAATAAAATTTGTAATTAAACTGCAGACAATGAAAGCAAACTTGAATGACGTCAGTTGCAAAGCTCTAAGCAACGATTTATCTAATCTTATTATAACTAGCACGACTTAACAGTATTATACACATTTTAAAATAGGTATAGATAAGATTTTAACACATGATGCATATTCTGGAAAGTGGATAAAAAGAAAAAGAAAAGAAAAAAGAAAAGAAAAAAAAAGAAAAAAAGAAAAAAAAAAAAAAGAAAAAAAAAAAAAAAAAAAAGAAAAAAGAAAAGAAAAAAGAAAAAAAAAAAAAAGAAAAGAAAAAAAAAAGAAAAGAAAAAAAAAGAAAAGAAAAAAAAAAGAAAAGAAAAAAAAGAAAAAAAAAAAAAGGAAATCTAACTTTATGTTGTGTAACTTTGTAAATAATATAAGACTAGAAGCAGCTACCCAGCGTCGCCTAGGTAGGGATGGTAAAAAGAGGGTCTTGCTGATCAATTATTATTGAACTGAGAGTTGGATCCTCACAGGATCCAACATTAAAATTCTTATGTTAAAAAAAAAAAAAAAAAAAAAAAAAAAAAAAAAAAAGTGCATGATTTTTCTGGTTTCTTTATGAGAACAATAAAATGGCAGACAAAGTTTTCAGACAAAAGCCAGGCTTGCCTAGACCATGGGGATTTTAAAAACAACTTCCCAAAGAGTTGTGTTGGGGGTGGGGTGAGAATAGGAAACCTTGCCCATTTGTTGCAGACTCATCCCATATGGAAGTAGTTAAATGTAAAAAAAAAAAAAAAAAAAAAAAAAAAAATTTTAAATAATGATATTTAATATACTAATACTGGTGTTCCTACAAAATATAACAGTTAGCTTGCAACACCCTGTGGTTAAAAATGAGACCATCCAAATGTGTCATTACCTCAGCTAAATAAGTGACCATTCCATTTTTATAATAAAGAAAGGGAAGAAAAAGGACATTCTACACAGAAAAATATAAGAAAAAAAAGAGTAGGGGTAAAAAAGAGAGGGGTTGAGCATACGGAGGCAATAACACTAACCTGTTTCAATCGAACATAAAAAATAAAAATAAAAAAAAAGCAAGAGTTAAATCAAGATTATTAAACTTTTTTACATATTGAACTATTTGGCAATAGCTCTTAAGTAAACATCAAATGTAATAACTAAATTATCACATTGCTGTATATCCATAGGTCCCACTAGTTAATCTATTAAATCCACTTAGAAAAGTTATGCCCCACACCACTAAGCATTATCTAAACTAAGATCCCATCAGC
>CM042170.1:56920495-56942995 GCA_023376005.1 Doryteuthis pealeii
TCATTCAAAGCAAATATGTGTGTCCTAAGATGTACTAAATCAAAAACCTATCAGCATCACTGGATGTTAAAACCTAACTAGAAAATTAACTCAAAGTAACCACCCAAAAATATTACATTCTAACTCTCAAATTCTTATGAACATGGTTATGAATTTTTTAATTCATAACCATTTAAATGGATCTTCCTACTTAACATATTTGAGGAAAAAACAACAACTAAAACAACAACTAAAAAAAAAAAAAAAAACTAAAGTTTCCTTCAATCATGAAACCAATCCTTTGACATTCACAAGACTTTCAGTCTGGAAATGTAATCAGTTAATCCATAAATTATTTTAAGGGAGTGTTGCAGAAAATTCTCATAACCATATACACAGTCAATTCTGTAGAATTGCCTATTGTCAATATTCAGTTATTTCCTAGTTGTGTAACATGATATTAATGAGTGACCCAGAAAAAACAGAACCCAAATTATTTATTTTTCCATTAAAATAACCCTAAACCCCAATCCTTGTTGGACTTAAACTTAAAAAAATTAAAATTAACAGTTTTATTACAAAATTTGTGGGTTCTGTTTTTTCTGGGTCACCCTGTAATATTATGTTACTCAACTAGGAGGGCCCCCCTAGGGTTATGCTATCAGCATCACTGCATGGTATCAAGTCAATTGCTTGGGACCAATGAGATGACACTTTCTGATATCCCAACTTATCTAATATTTTTATTATAATACAAATAAAACATGGTGCATATGTTACCAGTAATTACTATACTACTTTTCCACAGTCATCCACCGAGATTGATGCCCCCCCCCCCACGAAAGAACAAGGTATCAAGTCAATTGCTTTGGGACCAATGAGATGACACTTTTTGATATCCCAACTTATCTAATCTAATATTTTTATTACAAATAAGACATTGTGTATATGTTACCAGAACTACTATGCAACTTTCCCACATAGTTGCCATAAGATAAATGCACTTGTCCCATATTCAAAGTATTGCTAACAAGAGGAGACAACATTGCACAATACATTAAAGCTTTTATCATAAGAAATTATATATAAATATATATATTATATATATATATATATATATATATATTACACACCAAACTTGTTGGTAAACCCTTGAGTAAGAAAAAAACTGGCAAATAGTTTGATTGTAAAAATATACTACCAAACATAACCTGGGGAAATAAAATTTTGAAAAAAAAAAGAAAAGACCAAGATAGTGTAGCAACCAAAAATAATCAGTTGATACTATAACAATTGGCCAAAAGAAAAAAAATATATATTAAAAATAAATAAACCGCCAGGATTTCTAAAGCTAAGAGTAAAGAGTGCTCGATACCTAAGTAGAGCAAATAATAAAGTTAAACCTAATGAGTCAGATATACCTACTAACAGTTTCCATAGTAGATCTTCAGGGCAAAAATCTGACTATAATATATATATATATATATATATATATATATATATAAAATGTTGTTCTGGTTCCAACGGGAGAAAATTCAATATTTTATAAAAAAGGAAGGTCCGCAAAATGTATTTTGTTTCTCAGAAAATTTTTTAAATTCTTTTTGTTTTACATGTGCAACACGTGTTTCAGATCTTCTGGTATCTTCTTCAGGCTTTGGATTGAATAATATATAGATAGAATAAGATAGATAGATAGAGAGAGAAGAGAGAGAGAGAGAAGAGTTGCTTAGGTGCTAAATTTTCAAATATATATTTTGGTTAAAATTAGAACTACCATTAACATTTAGGTTAGTAAAATCCATTGTGTATGTTAACAATAAATATAGAATTATAGAGAACTATTAATTGGCAGTCTACATTTGAGAAATTGAGAATGAGCACTTGACATTGGCACAAAGTTCTAGAGTAACTTGTGCAGCTGTCTGTGCACAGTAGACAAATATCCTGAACCAATAACCTCAAAACAAAGAGAACCTGGTGACCGTAATAGCAGTTAAAAAAAATGGACATGAAGAAAGAGAGAAAAAGCTTCAAGAGACTAACCATTATACACAGAGGTGACAATTAGACATATAGCGTAGTGTGGTTTGGTTTACGGCATATCAACCTCAGTGGGTGATTTAATCGATAAAGTTTTGAAATAAAGTCATACTTAATGGATACTCAATTTTTTTATGAATACATGGCAACATTCAACATTCCGCAGACCGAAGCTTAACACTAGATATAGTTTAGTATCATACGCAGACTTTTTTTTAATTTAGTGTTATTGCGTTATGACTATTGTCCATCTTTGTTATTTGTACGTTTCGGCCGATATGCCCTCTGGCCTTCTTCAGGGTATTTCTTGTCAGACCATCGGGACTTTCTAGTTGTGTAATCGGGAGTCATCACGGAACTTAGAACCTAACCTTTATTCAGTCCACGGGGGTATCCTGTTCTCATTCTGCTAACCATAGCTGGGTAGGAGTTGCATTAATTATTTTTCTATGTTACTCGCTCTACTCAGGTTGAACCCGGAATACGAGATAACTGTCACTTAAACTGTAAACTGTCTTAACCTAACTCCTTATCCACTAGGCCATGTGTCCAATTTCTTTAATTTCTTTTTTTTTTTTTTTTTTAATTTTTTCTTTTTTATAGAGGGTCTTACACCTCTGCAAGGGATACAGTTAGCATATTCTGAATCCTGTGACAGGGCATGATCACCACTGTCCACGTACCTAAACTAATAGTAACATTAACAACCCATCCTTCAGGGTGGGGGTTCTGTGGCTTCGGCCACTGGACCTGTGTGTAAAATAAACGGCGTAATCCTAAATATCTTTCCAAATCTCTTCAATAAATAAGAGTCTACACATCTGTGTGTTTGCGCACGGCATGGACATCTGTATAATTTTCACAGACAAATCATACTGAAAGCAGTGTGTTGCATAGCAAAAATATGTTTGTATTGTATTATCTTTTTCTATAGGGTTTTCTATGCTCTCTCTCTCTCTTCAATTCTGAGCATTTGGGCTTCTCTCTGTTCTTCTGGTCTGGAACTACCTGGGACAACTTGGGTCTTCTCATATTTGTTCGTTGTTCATTTTCGTCACAAATAATGTTTTATGCCTTGAGGGAATGCCGACGGGATCCACACCCGCCACACATGAGCTTGCGGTTCGTGGTGGTTCCACATTAATAGGGCCTTGTGCCTAAACCGTACACGTGGGGTACGTGGTAAATATCATTAAGATACAGTTTAGTATATTCAGGACACCCTTTTTGTAAGAGGAACTTACACTTCTGCAAGGGATACAGTTAGTTTTTTTTCTAAGTCATGTGGAGAGGGCAGTAAAAATAAAACAAAGTCATTAATATATATTCATATTTGTAAGTAATAAAATCTGTTTTACACAAGATGACTTGAAAGATTCATAAACCTGAATAAGAAAAAAAAAAAAAAACTATATGACGCGAGTCTTTTCTTCTTTGCAACAAAAATAGACAATGTACATTAATTAAGTGCAGAAATTCATTTGTTGAATATTTTTGCCGTTATTTAAAAAGATTATTTCTTTATGACTTTTCTGGTAAGCTTGAACTTTTACAAAATCAGACAAAGACAATATTGAAGAGAAAAAAAAAAAATTTTTTTTTTAAAAATTGAAAAAGAAAAAAATTTTTTTTTTTTTTAAATGAAAAAAAAAGAAAAAAATTTTTTTTTTTTTAAATTGAAAAAAAAGAAAAAAATTTTTTTTTTTTAAAATGAAAAAAATTTTTTTTTTTTTAAATGAAAAATTTTTTTTTTTTTTAAATTGAAAAAAAAAAGAAAAAATTTTTTTTTTTTTTAAATTGAAAAAAAAAAAGAAAAAATTTTTTTTTTTTAAATTGAAAAAAAAGAAAAAAATTTTTTTTTTTTTTTAAATTGAAAAAAAAGAAAAAAAAATTTTTTTTTTTAAATTGAAAAAAAAAGAAAAAAATTTTTTTTTTTTTAAAAGAAAAGAAAAAATTTTTTTTTTTAAAAGAAAAGAAAAAAATTTTTTTTTTAAAAAGAAAAGAAAAAAAAAGCTTAACATTTTAGCAACAATATATGGTACAATAGTACAATTGTAGTCCCATTTTGATATAGATTGGACCCTAACAGGTACTACCACTCTGGGTCCGAGTGAACCAGGAAGCAATGATGATGAAGGGGTACTCCACATTCCCCAAACCTCCAAAACTGGAACCTCACCATCAGATAGAGTTTAACATCATTCCAGGACATGTAGACCCTCAGTCACTGCTTCTAGCACCCATATGATAAAAATGGTTGGGCTTGCCATAAGGGCGATAGGGTTGGGACAAACATATAGGTGCTAGGGCTTGACATGACCAGTCGACTGATCTGAGGGGGCCTCTCCAACTGCCCGTCTAGCCCAAGATAGGGCCAAAGTGGAGTATTGCAAGTCATGAACTGCTCATCCACCTGAGTTCTATCCTTAAGCATCACAGGTCGCCACCCACGGCCAACAGATGGCCCCATTGGGGGAGTCTTACCCCTCTGCAGAGGTGCAGTCAGTGCATTCTAACGCCCAGCCGACAGGGCGGATAAAAACCGGGATAGGGTTAAAGATAAAAGCTCACTAAGAAGAAAATGGCCATTTATTTCGGAAGTTCATTTTTTCCTGATAAAAGTGGGTATTTAGGTTTGTTAGAATTGAACAA
Organism: Doryteuthis pealeii; assembly: GCA_023376005.1. Lineage (NCBI taxonomy): Eukaryota > Metazoa > Mollusca > Cephalopoda > Myopsida > Loliginidae > Doryteuthis > Doryteuthis pealeii. The sequence continues at coordinate 56,925,170 of CM042170.1, forward strand.
GTAATAAGATACAATACACTTGTAGGAATGTGTCACTTTACCAATTTAGGATATGCTATTTGCGCCCCATTATTTCTAATATCAAAGTTCATGGAGAGGTTGACTCAGCATCTACATGTACAAATGTATGTAAGTATTTCTATGTCTGTTATGTGATTATTCTATCTTTAAAAAAACATAAATAAATAAATAAAATAAAACTTATTGCTCCATTGTTATCTATCAGTGCAGCTCCTTTCTTTAAACAAAACATCTGAATGTAAAAGTAGGTTTTCCTAAGGCATTTGCATTCAGATTTGAAAACTAACTTAGAAAAAAATAAATAAACAAACTAAAAAAGAAAAGAGTAGAAATGAATCACTTGAGTTAGCCACCTGCTTGATGGAACAATGAATCAGTAAGACAATAGAAAAAAAAAATGTCAAAAGAGGACTTGAACCCTCATCCGTCAAAAAAAAAAAAAAAAAAAAAAAAAAATCCGGAATTTTTATAAGGAAATATTTTTAAAATACTTTGTTTCCATTGTGATGTATATATGCACACCCGCCTTTCGGGGTGGGGGTTCAGTGGCTACAATTAACAGCGTTAATCCCAGGGGGCTATCCCCCCAGGCAATACCTGCCCACTTGATTTAAAGGGACAGGGCTGGGTTTATTGCCCAGTGCCTGAGGCGCACCCCTTGAGGAGGAATGCGACAATATGTGAAGAAAATGTTTTCAAAAATATAACAACACAAGATGTTAAGATCAAAAGGTAAAATTTTATATGTCTATACTTAAGTATTTCGGTTTATGATAAACCATCATCAGGACAATGCAAGAGAAATTATACACACACACACATTATATATATATATATAACACAAAACAAATTGAAATATCCAGATGGTTTTACTGAAGGAAAAGAAAAAAATAATCACAGAATTTAAACTATTTCTTTTTTTAGTTAACAAGTGTTGTATTAATTACAAGAAAACTACATAAATTAAAAAAAAGAATTGAAAAAATTTTTAAAAAACACCTTTGAAGTAAAGGAGCATTTTTACTTCCCTTGTATCCTAATCTTGCTTTTGTAGTTACATAAGCTAGTTAAACAGTAAGAACATTAAAAATAAATCCTCTGGAAAAAAAAAAAAGAAAAAAAAAAAAAAAAAAAATGTTGCTAGCGAGTGAATCTAATCTTTAAGGACAAAGAAAAAAAAGAAAATTATCGCATTCTTTTCAATGTTATTTTCCCATAATATCTTTTAAAGAAGATAAACTGAAAAAAACTTTTTAATCTAATAAACTGTCCTCACATTCAATACTTATCTATTGGATTTCTTTCAAAGCGAAAACAACAAAACTGTCTTCAAGAAATATAAGAAATCATCTATAGATTCATAAAATTATCATATGTATGTATACATAAAATATGTACGCGTACATGTATGTATACATGTCTGCATGTGTGCAGAACATATGCGTCTGTATGATAGGTATGTGTGCATGTATGTATACGTGTGTCTGTATGTGTACATAATATATGCACATGTGTGTGTATGTGTGCATAACATATGCATATGTATACATGTGTATGTGGGCATGTATGTATGTGTGCATAACACGTGTGTGTATGATATGTATGTGTGCATGTAAGGATACATGTGTGTATAACATAAAAATGAAAATATCACACTGAACAATTTTAATTAATGCAATATACTTACAATGCTCTAACTTGGTAAATAAAGCAATTTACAGTTCAATTTACCACAGAACGCAAAGATGCTGATAGGTACGTGTCCTGCATCACTGGCGCAGAAGAATCATATCTATGCGTCCCAGTGTTTTTTTTTCTTCTTCCCCCACCATTTCCAGCTAACTGTAAATACATTTCAATATTTTCTTGGAAACAAATTATACTGTATGGAGTACAAGGTAGGGGTTAGATGGCTTTAGTTGTTCATAGATAAAAACTCTGCGATTTATTAAGAAATTTTAGTTGGGACCCATCAAATTTCGCAGGACACACTAAATTAAACAGCTATCAGTGTTATGTAGTGCCTTTTCTTTGACGGTACCAAATAAGTATATATTGCATACCTCTTTACCGGCACTATATATCTATATGTTATATACCCTCTTACTGCTTATTCTTTCGTCTTCTATTCTTCTGGCCGTTTGGTATATCTTCTAAGGTCTGGTCTTCTTGGGATTCCGGGTCTGGTTCTGTTGGGGATCACTGCTTATCAGAAGCCCTGTGCTATTGTTAGCTTTTAGTAATAACAACAAGACTTCGATTTACGATGATGTTACTTTATTCGTAGAACCCCAGACCAGACAATGCGCGCGGATCCTTACATCTTGCTAGCTTCACTTCTAACTCCTAACTCTAACTAACCGAGTTGCTTACACCTTAAACCGGAAGGGGGCTTTCTATTGCCTTCCGATTCTCACGGTCCATTCCCGCAAGGCAAGGTCAGAGTGAGGTCAAGCATTGTCACTCACTCTCAAGGCCATCAGCTGTACTGATCGCCATAAGGATTTCTATACTACCTTAAAAATGTATAGGGATCCAATTATTATGTAACATCAGCATCACTGATGTATACATGTGTCTGTATGTGTTCATAAGATAATAAAAATAGCACAATTTTAATTGTTTGTAGGGTGGTGGTTATCCTGTTTTGGGGTCCCAGTGGCTCCGTGGCTAAAGCGTTGGACTTTAAAAATCATAGTGAGTTTGAACTCCAGTCTTGCTATTATGTTCACTTTTGGACTGATACCCTTGGGAAAGGTATGAACCATCTCATCACTCCAGGTATGGGTTAAATAGTGACAATACTGTTCTTCTACAAGGATGGCTTTGCCATTAAATAACCCATGAAGATTGACATGCCATTAAACAAAGAAATCAAACCAATCCACTTAATTCTCTTCAAAATAACTGATCTTTATTTTTTAATGACACTATCTCAGGACTTGTTCTCAAGCTGGGTTTTGATATTTAGAAACAGGAAATGGCCATTAAACAAAGAAACCAATCACATGTTTCACAGGAAGATTAAATTCACAGCTTGCTCATTTTCTGGGCATCTTGTGTGATACAACTGTTAGTGAGCTTGACAACTCATTGTTACTGTGGATTCTGGTTAGAGGGAATAGACACTTAATAGGACTATATATATATATATATATATATATATATATATAAATAAAATCCAAAGTGAGTGAAGAAATCTTCCTTACGACATTGTAGTTTTTGAATTGTCGTAATTTACAGAGCTCAATGTGTGTTCTTATTGTCAATCACAGAGCAAAATTATATTAGAAAAAAAAAAAAAAAAGGTTTGTTGGATTTATTTTGTATATAAGGTGTGCTCCAAGCCTCCCCAGAAGCCCAAGCACCAGGTTGTGTTGGGGATTTATGTTATATATATATATATGTGTGTGTGGTTAAATAACACCTGAAGAAGATATGAGAAGACCTGAAACACAGGATGCAAATGCAAAATAATTTTTTTTAAATAAAAAATCCATTTTGCAGACCTTTATATAAAATATTTAATTTTCTCCTGTTGGACCCATAACACTTATATATATGTAAAAAATTTTTAGGCGTACAGAATTTTATTAGAGCTTTAAAATGACCCACTAAAAGATTCAATATTAAAAAAAAAAAAAATAAAAAAAATAAAAAAATGTATATATTTTACAATAGGAGGGGGGGGCAAAAGAGCAAGGATCGAAACTAGTTAGCTAGCTATTTGTTTTTTCGTCTTTTGCCCCCCCTATTGTTAAATATATACATTTTTTTTTAATAATGAATCTTTTAGTGGGTCTTTTGAAAGATCTAATATATATGTGTGTGTGTGTGTGTGCGTGCATGCGTGCGTGTGTGTAAATATTACCCTACTGAAATGACTGGAGTTAATTAAAACCAAATGTATTCATTTTTTTTATATGTACAAATAAAAGTAAGTGAAATTATTTAATACCAGTAACTTTATTTCTCCCTTTTCCTCTTGCAGTCAATTAGTGTTGACTATATTTGCTTATGTAAATGAAAAACCCAGACAAAGAATTCATACAAAAACTTAAAACCATAATTTTTAAAGTAACCAATACGCTCTCATGTAATAGAAAAGTGTTTTAAATTACCCAAAAGTGAAGGCATGGGGTGTAATGGTTATCGTCATGGGAAATGAACTCGGCAACCAGAGTTCAAATCCTGGATGAGGCTGTTTGTATATCACAGTGCGAATGGAAAAGGGAAAGGTATGTATAATCTCCTTTAAGCTAAATATAGATGATTGTTGATTGTCACTTAGAACTGTATTAACTCAACCCTTATATCTGTTGCGCCACGTGTCAAAGGCGGTGGGTACATCGGCTGAAACGTGTAGATAACAAAGATGAGGTAATAGTCCGAATGGCTTTAGTTGGGACCCATAAATTTTCCCATGGGACTCATTCAAAGCAAATATTTGCGTCCCGGGATGCACTAAATCTAAAAGCTATCAGCATCTCTGTAAATTCATTAGAATAACAGAAAATTCTATCATGTCTTCTTTACTGTTTGGTCCACTACTCATTTTTGGAGTCCCGTGGTTCTGCGGCTAAAGCGTTGGAAATGGACGCAGCAACCAGAGTTCAAATCCTGGATGAGGCTGTTTGTATATCACAGTGCTAATACCTTTGGGAAATGTATGTATCCAACTATTCTCTCTCCAGCTATGGGTAAATAGTAGGCTGGTCTGGGATCTTTAACCTCAGTTAGGTAACCAGTCTAGGAGATGGAGAATGGTAAATTCAAACCTCTTAAGAAATTGACCATGTGTTACATCCTACTCATACAGAGGGGTTAGTAAACATTTAAACAGAACTCATGACATCTGGGGGTTATCTCATTTTGGGAATCCCAGTGGTTCCGTGGCTAAAGCGTTGGAAATGGACTCAGCAACCAGAGTTCAAATCCTGGATGAGGCTGTTTGCATTTTACATATTGCTAATACAATTGGGAAAAGTATGAATCAAACTATTCTCCCTCCAGCTATGGGTAAATAGTAGGGCAGACTGGGCTCTTTAACCTTGTTTAGGCAACCGGTGTAGAAGAAGGAAACCTCTGAATTCAAACCTGTTAAATGCCACTTAATAAATTTGCACAGAACATAAACGTATGATATCAGGGTGCATGGTGTAATGGTTATCATCATAGGAAATGGACTTGGCAACACAAGTTCAAATTCTGGATGAGGCTGTTTGCATTTCACATATCACTAATGTCTTTATTCTCCCTCCAGCTATGGTAAATAGTAGGGCAGACTGGACTCTTTAACCTTGGTATGGCAACCGGTCTAGGAAAAAGAAAAACTTTAAATTCAAACCTGTTAAAATCCACTTAAAAATTGATCTTGTGTCACATCTTTTTCGTGCAGAAGGGTTGGGTCAAAACATATATAATTTTTGATTGGGTTGGGTCAAATACATATATAATTTGTTCACATGGCGCTAATACCCTTGGGAAAGGTATGAATCCAATTCTCCCTCAAGCTATGGGTAAATAGCAGGGAAGACTGGGTTCTTTAACCATGGCTAGGTAACCAGTCTAGGAGAAGGAGAATTGTGAATTCAAACCTCTTAAACTCCACTTAAGAAATTGACCCTGTGTTACATCCTACTCGTACAGAGGGGTTAGTAAACATTTAAACAGAACTTGTGACATCTCAAAACTTATAAGTGACATTCTCCTGTGGATACCTAAACATGGACACTCCAGTGTAGGCTGACCAGCAAAAACCAATCATCTTTGTGCAGATTCTGGATCCTGTGTGGAAGACCTGCCAGATCATATGATCTTTAGGTACCCCTTTTGCTTTGTTGATTCATAAGTACATTTTTTTTCATTTACACTGTCAACATCCGGTTGTTTGTTAGGAGATAGGGTTAGGGGTTAGGTTTAGAATTTTAGTAAAAAAAACTAAAAATTGCCTGTTAACAAACAACTGGATGTTGACTGTGTAAATGAAAAAAATGTACTTATGAATCAGCAAAGCAAAAGGGGTGCCTAAATGTCATATGGTCCAACCTGCCATACATCAACCCCTTCAGATGGGCAGGATGTGGCACAAGTTCAATTTCTTAAGCGGAGTCTAACAGATTTGAATCCAGATTTTTCTTCTCCGAGACTAACCAGGCTTAAAGAGCCCAGTCTGCCCTACTATTTACCCATAGCTGGAGAGAGAATAGTTGGATGCATACTTTTTCCCCCCAAGGGTATAAACTAGTTTATAGGGTGTAGGTTATCCAGTGACAGTGACTAAAGCGCTGTACTTCAAAATCATAGTAAGCAAGTTTGAACTCCAGTTGTGCTATTACGTTCACTTTTAGACTGATACTTATGGGAAAGGTATGAACCATTCATCACCAGGTTAAATAGTATCACTGTTTTTCTATAACATCTGGTTTGTTTTGTTTCACGGCATATCAACCTCAGTGGGTCATTTAATGCTCACAAAGTTTTGAAATAAAGTCATTCTTAATGGATACTCAATTTTTTTTGTTGAAAACTCATGTTTTTCTATTTAATAAATAATCATAGTAAGCAAGTTGTGCTATTACGTTCACTTTTAGACTGATACTTATGGGAAAGGTATGAACCATTCATCACCGGGTTAAATAGTATCACTGTTCTTCTATAAGGTTTGTTTTGGTTTGGTTTGTTTTATGGCTTATCAACTTCAGTGGGTCATTTAATGCCGATAAAGTTTTGAAATAAAGTCATTCTTAATGGATACACAATTTTTGTTTTATAAATACATTTTTCAATGTAACCTATAGATGGGACCCTAACAGGTAATACCACTCCGGGTCAGAGTGAACCAGAGACCAATGGTGATGAAGGGGTGCTCCACATTCCCCAAACCTCCAAAACTGGAACCTCACCATCAGATAGAGTTTAACGTCATTCCCAAGACATGTAGACCCTCAGCCACCGCCTTCTAGCACCCATATGATAAAAAGGGGTTGGGGCTTGCCCTAAGGACAATAGGGTTGGGGCAATCATATAGGTGCTAGGGCTCAACGTGACCAGCCGATTAATCGGAGGGGTCCTCTCCGACCGCCCATCTAGCCTAAGTAGGGGTCTAAGTGGAGTGTTGCAAGTCATGGACCGCTCAACCATCAAGTCTGTCCTTAAGCATTACAGGTTGCCACCCATGGCCAACAGGTGGTCCCATTTGGGGGGAGTCTTACCCCTCTGCAGAGGTGCAGTCAGTGCATTCTAATGCCCTAGCTGACAGTGCAGATTTGGCATTAAATAACCCAAAAGGTTGATAATGTCATTAAACAAAGAAAACAAACCAAATTGAAATCCATAGATAAATAAAAATACAGATCTTTACACAAACAACTTTGTATTTTATGACGGACACTCCTCTAGTTATCGTCATTGCGGAAAACAGAATTAGAAAAAAAAAAAAAATAATAATCTAAGTATTAAAGTTTGCATTTCAATAGATAAATTTACTATCAGATAATTTATAGGACTTACCTAAAGTAAACATCATGGGACAGTTGATGGACAGATGATCAAAAAGGATATTGTATAATAATCACACTAAGTTCCAATTACCATTGAATTGGTAAGACAAGACAAGTAATCGTAACTGAATACGAATCTAATCTTGTCACAATACTACTGCAAAATGACAGGATATTTATGAAGCCTCATAAAATCATAGAAACCAAGCAGGACTGAAGGAATGGAATCACCCAAATACATGAATGGACTATTCTTGACTTCTATAAATACCAGCTATCTTGGGGTACTGGCAGTTGTGCTTAGCCAGTCGCTGTTGTTCAAACCAACAGTATACTGACCGACTTCAATAGATATTTAAATTTAAATGTTATATAATCTATAGTTATTTATTAAGCTTAGCTTAGATGTGTCATAAGGCCAGAAGCATGGGGTGCCCAATGAGAATCAATCTCCCTAACAATGGTCTGCAAATCTAGCTTACTAACCATTACACCACATGAGATACCTTGTGTGTGTTTATATAGTTATTTACCAAGCTTAGCTTAGATGTGGCACAAAGCTAAAAGCATGGGGCACCCAATGAGAATCAAACTCACTAACAAATCTAGCTAGCTAACCATTACTCCACACTGTGTTTCCCTGAAAATCAGACAGAGTATGATTTTTCAAGATGATTTTAGAATAAGCCCTAGTTGAGAGTGGCAGACAGATGAATAACAACCCAAGCTCTTTCGTTGATTTTGGTGGACATTGACAAATACAAAACTTAATTGGTTTGTTACATAATTATTAGACCTAATATTTATGGCAATAGTGTAGAAATCAAAATGGCCGTTATAAGCTACAGCCTTGAAGGATGAGTGACAAGGCTTGACCTCAGTCCTAACCTTCCGGTGGATACCGTCGAGAACCAGTAGAGAGGACCCTCTCTTCCGGTTTAGATAGTAAGTAAGTTTCAGTCAGTTAGAATGTAGGAGCCGAGCTCGTAGGATGCGCAGATGTCTGGGTTGGGGATTGAAAATAAAGTAACATCAAAGTAAATCGAAGTCTTGTGTTTATTACCTAAAACCTAACAATGACACAGGGCTTCTGATAAGGAGAAATCCCTAACAGAAACCAGACCCGAAGTCCCGAAGAAAGTCCAGACCTTAGAAGAGACCAGACCAAGATAGAACCAAAGCCGGCCAGAAGAAAAGACGACTAGAAGTAAGAAGTAAGAAAGGGTATACAACAGGTTCAACTTGCAAATTCTCACATATTTCTGGTTCATACTTAAAAATGTTTATATGATTGGAAAGAAAATAAAATAATCTTTCTAAATATATAATTTGTATGTGTTAATCCATTGAATTTGTTAGGTCACCTAACGAAATTAGACTTAAAACAGAATTATAACAGAATTATTTTTTACGGCAAGTTAAAATGGTATGTTGCTTCAAATAGTTGACAATGCTTAACATGAATTTTTTTCCGAGACTAAATTTTACACATCAGAATGATCAAGGTGACACGTGTTTGCTTGTGCTCTGCAGGAATTTTGAAATCCAGTGAGTTGTAGAACAATAACATTCCAGAAGAGAATGATACGTTTATTTTTGAATGAATTGTCATTAATGAGTTTTTGAATAAAAGAATATGTTAATGGTAATAAATGTAGATCATTTTTCATAATTTCTGTTTTAGAAATTTCATAATTTTTTACCTAAAACTCTTAACATCCTATACCACCTCATTCCACCCGGCCGGAAATCACATTCATTTTCCAAATCTACCCCAAATTATAGCCTTTGTTTAAATGTAATATTAAACATTAAGTGTTTGATTTAAGGGAAATAACTGGTAACTTTAAATGAAAAAGCCATTTTTTTGATAAATCCTTATAAGAATGGAGCTCTGGACTTAAGAAAATTCTTAACAGGATGTTAAGAGTTTGTCAGTTTTCAATATATGAAGAATAAAACATCCCTTAAAAATAAGCCCTAGTGTTATATTTTAGAGTGAAAATATAAGTCCTGTCTTATTTTTGGGTAAACATGGTATTACTAAAATTCTAATTATGATAGCGCATATACGTATTTGCTAAACCTCTGCCACAGGCAGGATATGATACAATGGCTCCCTTTGATTTCTAATTTAATCTAGTGGAACCCTAGAGCCATTCAATGTTTAAAACTTCGGACCATATGACCTTTAGGCACCCCTTTAGCGATCTCGTTTCATAAGGACATTTTTTTTTCATTTACACCGTCAAAATCTGGTTGTTTCTTAACAGACGATTTTTAGAGGGTTTTTTTTTTTTAAACTTTATAAATTAACCCCTAACAAACAACTGGATTTTGACGGTGTAAATCAAAAAAAAATTTCCTATGTGTAATTTGCTTCTAAGAAACTATTGAAGTGTATTTACAGTTAGCTTGAAATGGCGAGGAAAGTAAAGAGAAAAACACTGGATATGATTTTACTGGGTCCTTTTAGATTTTTGTGCATCAGGGATGCAGGATGCATACCAATCAGCATCTGTGTGTGTGTGTGTATATATATATGTCGTCGGGGTGGCTTAAAGTCGTTATCAGCCAATCAGCAAGGGAGTCTATCCATTTTTCACTAGCGCTAGACCAAGGAGATTATTTTAGCATCTGAGGTGGAGCGCCACACCTACCATAAGTGGGAATTCCAACTAGTTTCCTATAGATAGATAGATAGATAGATGACAATAGTCTGGCCTATATATTTAGCTAACATAAATGTTGAAAAAAAAAATGAATATTTGAAATGTACTGCTTCGACCAGGATTTGAACTCGCGTCGACAAGTCCATTTCGTATGACTAACCATTACACCAACCAATCATTCTTATGTCCACCAAGTTGATGACTAAGTCAGTATTCATTGTGTTATTGTCAGTCTATTCTTAAAACAGAATAGAGTCAAGCATAAAGAGAGAGACAACAAGCATTACATATAGAATCATGTGATGCTTACAAGGCCATTTCATACAAAGTGATTCAAATGATGAATTAATATACCAGTGATGCCGATAGCTTTTTAATTTAGGTTTGGTTTGTTTTACAGCATATTAACCTCAGTGGGTCATTTAATGCCAATAAAGTTTTTAAATAAATTCATTCTTGATGGATAATCACATTTTGTTTATAAACTCATGTTTTTCTATTTAACCCATAGATGGGAACCTAACAGGTACTACCACACCGGGTCAGAGTGGACCAGGGAGCAATGGTGATGAAGCGGGTGTTCCACATTCCCCAAACCTCCAGAACTTGAACCTCACCATCAGATAGAGTTTAACGTTATTCCCAGGACATGTAGACCCTCAGACATCTAGCCCAAGATAGGGCCAAAGTGGAGTATTGCAAGTCATGAACCGCTCACCCACCTGGGCTCTATCCTTAAGCATCACAGGTCACCACCCACGGCCAACAGGTGGCCCCATTGGGGAAGTCTTACCCCTCTGCAGAGGCGCAGTCGCTGCATTCTAACGCCCCAGCTGACAGAGCAGCGAGAATCATGTGATACTTACAAGGCCATTTCATACAAAGTGATTCAAATAGTGAATTAATATACCAGTGATGCTGATAGCTTTTTGATTTAGTGCGTCCTGTGACACACATACCGTATTTGATGGCATATAAGACGCACCCCCATTTCAGCAGGTCAGATTCAGGAAAAAGGTTTTTAGTGTATTTAAGCATATATTGTTGAAAACAGTCTAGCTGTGCATTACACAAGCAGAAACATAGCTGTATAAAAGCAATTTGGCAGTACAGGCAAGCAATAAGCATACACAAGACATCTCAATAGCAGGAAATAATAATAATAATAATAATAATAAAATTAATAATAAGTCTCAAACTTCACCTATGATGTATAAGAAGCAGGATAATTTTTTGAGCCAAAATTTTGGAAAAAAGTGCATCCTATATGCTGTTAAATACGGTATTTGCTTTGAAGGAGTCACCGGGAAAATTTATGGGTTCCAACTAAAGCTTCTTAATAGATTGTAGGGTTTTTATTTATGATCTGGGAAAACAACTAAAGCTGTTTAACTCCTACCTTGTAACCTATCTTGTGTAATTCGCTTCTAAGAAACTATTGAAATGTATTTACAGTTAGCTTGAAATGGTGAGGGGAGTAAAAAGAAACACACTGGGATGCAGGATATGATCTTTGCATACAATACCTACTATCATAATTTTCTGTATGGGAGTAAAATAAGGAAATCATCCATCATCTATTTAACAAAAATCTTTTTTCCTTTACTTGTTTCACATTGTCCTGAAGAAGGTTTCTATATAAACCGAAATGTTCAAACATTGACACTACGGCCAATAATAAATTTCCATCCATTGTAACATCCTGTGTTTGTCTACATTTCTCCATAATTTTCTGTATGTATTTACCCAACCCATCTGACACAGGTAGGATGTGACAAGGTCACAAGTATGGAGCATCCAGTAAGGATTGAATTCATTATTCAGTAGTAATGGATCTGCGAGACTATGTTGCTAACCATTACACCACAATGGGTACAGTAGCAGACTTATACTGCACATGAGACAGTTGATGTACAAGAAAATTGGGTTATTTCCTATAAGTCCAACATAAACAAAGGGGAACCACTCTTGTCTGATAAATTATTTATTTATTGATCTACTAGGAAAAAAGAAGACAAGTGTTAGGGTTAGTTTAATGGGAAAATAAATTAATAATTTATCAGTCAAGAGTGGTTTCCCTTTGTTTATGTTGGACTTATAGGAAATAACCAAAAATTGTTTTTTCTTAATCAGGGATTGAATAAAGGATTTGGTTCAAAGTTCTGTGAAGGCTCCAGTGTTCGACAAGAAACACCTGAAGAAGGCCGGAGGGCACATCAGCCGAAATGTTTTGTAGATAAGAAAGATGAGGACAATAGTCTGAATAATCCAGAGCTATTTTGCCTTATGTTTTATGTCCTGTTTAATATTTGTATGAATATCAGCACTAAACAGAAATTCAATAGTCAGCAAATAAGATTGGCAACAATGTGACAACACCTGAATACCACGGAGGGTTTGGGATTATTTTTTAAAATTTTTAGTAATGGATCTGCAAGACTACCTTACTAACCATTACACCACAATGGGTACAGTAGCAGCTTGGATTGAATAAAGGGTTCAGTTCAAAGTTCCGTGAAGGCTCACAATTACAACATCAATGGTCCAGAGTTTGACAAAAAATAGCTGAAGAGCAACGGAGGTCATATCGTCTGAAACATTGTGTAGATAACAAGACGAGGACAATAATCTGAAATGTTTTTTTTTTTACTATAGAGCTATTTTTGCATATGTTTTAGGTCCTGTTTAATATTTGTATGAATATCAGCACTAAACAGAAAGTCTATAGTCAGCAAATAAGATTGGCAACAATGTGACCACACCTGAATACCACAGAAGGTTTGGGGTTTTTTTTTTTAGAATTTTTTATTTACCATTTATAGAAGATAAAAATATTGTTTTTTTTTTTTTTGTTTTTTTTAACTAAGTTCAAAAGAATTTTACTCATTAGAATAATTTTATTTAGGAATAGCATAAAATCCGCCATTCTTTATCACCAATTATGATTGGAAGTTAGATATTTTGTTAGTTAAATTTTTAGTCATCTTATAGAATAATGAATTATGTGCGTTTTCTGTTATACTTTCCTATGTCATCACATGATAATGAAGTAAAAATAATTGTATGTTCCGATTATTTTTACTTTATTATCATCTGATGACAAAGGAAAGTATATATTTTCCCGACCTCCCACCAGGCTGGATTAACTCTTAACATCGTTGAGAATTTTCTAAGTTCCTATAAGGATCTATAAAAAAATGGCTAAAAATGGCATTTTCATTTAAAGTTAGCTGTTATTTCTCTTTAATATAAGACTTCTAAATGTGTTTAATAGAACATTTAAACAAAGTCCAGATCCTCATTCCTATTTTGATAAACACACCATTGGGTGAATACTAGGCCACAGTCATCAGTGATGAACCCGAGGTCAACAGGTGTTTAATAGAACATTTAAACAAAGTCCAGATCCTCATTCCTATAAGTATTTATCAATAAATGGTTAAAATTGGCCTTTTCATTTAAAGTTACCAGTTATTTCCCTAGAAATAAAGACTTCTAAATATGTTTAATATTACATTTAAACAAAGGCTATCTTTTGGGTCAGATTAGGAAAACAAATGTGACTTCAAACTGGGTGGAATGAGGTGGTATATGATGTTAAGAGTTAACAGTCTTTTTAACATGGAGAGTACTACTAACCCAACCTGTTCGCTACAAGTAGTATGGGACACAAGTTTGCAAGTTTGAAGCATCTAGCGAAGATCAAATTCACTTTTCTATAAAACAACAAAAAAAGAAAAACTAAAATAAATAAACTCCTAAAGAAAACGGAAATAGTCTAAGTTTAGGCACATGTAGGCTATTTTTTAGCTTATCTCTAAGTTTAGAAGACAATATTAGATTGTTATGGAATGTTATATATATTTATCAAGCCCTTCACATGAGCAGGATGTGACACAAGGTCAATTTCATAAGCGGATTTCAACAGTGCCGAAGTACCTGGGATATGAATTTTGGTGGACTAATCCAAATGTAAAAAAGTTGGCCAGAAAGCTTGAAAAGATTGTTAATAAAATTGTTAAACAAGAGACATTCCTTTTGTTTAATTCTACATGATTTTGTGTAGATATATATATATATATATATATAAGTCGTAACTTATATAATCCAACCTCAATTTTTTTTCAGGAACACCGATAGTGGTAAGATTGGGGTACTTACTACTCGCATAAATCCCCAAATGGGTTTGAAATGGGTTCCTTAGCCTTGGTCGGCAACTCATCAACTCAAGAAGTCCGACACAGAACCTCTGTTGCCCTCAAGGAAAGGCTAGGGGAGTAAACCCTGAAAATAAATCAGGAGCTGGAGTCCCTAAGGTGGTGTGATGCTGAAATCCAGTGCTACCCATTAACTCCTGCGACACTACCGTTGCCAAACTGCATTGGTCCCTTACCTTTCCTTTGGATCACAGCAGCAGTGTGGAGGGGGGGATTTGCTGCACCTGCAACAGCTCATCATCCATATGAAACCGCCCAGGCTATGTAGTTCAAGTTAACAAAAACCTTGACACTACTCCATCGTCTTTCGTAGACAGAAGGATGCCAACCAAACCAGGGCATTCAATTTAGTTGTAAATAACCAGGATTTACAAGACAGTCACTAGTCAAGAAGTAAAGCCAGACAGAAAAAGTAAAGCAATTCAATTGGTTTTATAGTCAAATAGACTTAGTAGCTTAAATATATATAGGCTATCATTAGACAAGTGATAAGAAGCAACTATTGCTTTTCATATTGATTTATGGTGATATTAATCACATCAAATCTATAAATGGCCATTCTTTATATATATATATATATATATATATATATATATATATATATATATATATATATATATATATGCATTATGTAATTGTATCAGTAAAAAGCTTACAAATCAATTTTCATGAAATGTTAATGGAGAACTAGGCTTAGTTGAGTAAATACACAAAATCAAGCGGAGGAAACGAGGGTAGAAACATCTATTCAAGTCTTCCAAAAATAAGAAATGGAGAGATAAAGAACACAGAGGTCAATGACTCTTGCAGCCTCAACATGAGTATTTGAAAGAAGCACTAGATCATCTGAGCAGATGACTCTTGCAGCCATCCCTAGACTATGCAGCTGCAATTCGCCTCGTGCAGGAGTATTTAAACCCATTATATCATGAATTATGGGACCGGTTTAGCTCAATTGGTAGAGCATTCACCTAGAAATTGCAAGGTTCAAGGTAAGATACTGGCCTTCGCCAACCCAGTGTATGAGTAATACCGCTCGGATAAGGGTAAAGTGTGGTAAAGCAACATACTAGTGAAAAGGAAATAGACTCCCTCACTGTTCAGCTGATACCGACAATAGGCCACTCCACCAACTTTACTATTCACTTACTTTTGGTTTGGTTTGGTTTGTTTTACAGCATATCAACCTCAGTGGGTCATTTAATGTCGATAAAGTTTTTAAATAAAGTAATTTTTAATGGATACTCAATGTTTTTTTATAAACACATTTTTCTATTTAACCCATAGATGGGACCCTAACAGGTACTACCACTCCAGGTCAGATTTTTGGTTGGTTGGTTGGTTGGGTTTTACGGCATGTCAACCCCTTGGGTTATCTTATGCCGAATACTTCTATTAGTAATTTTGTATTCAAAGATGTTTAATGCTGACAAAGTTTTAAAATAATTTCATTTTTAATGGATAATACAATTTTGTTTATCAACTCATGTTTTTCTATTTAACCCATTGATGGGACCCTAACAGGTACTACCACTCCAGGTCAGAGTGGACCAGGGAGCAATGGTGATAAAGGGGTGCTCAACATTCTCCGAAACTGGAACCTCACCATCAGATAGAGTTTAACGTCATTCCCAGGACATGTAGACCCTCAGCCATCACTTTCTAGCATCCATATGATAAAAAGGGTTGGGGCTTGCTATAAGGGCAATAGGGTTGGGAAAATCATATAGGTGCTAGTGCTTGACGTGACCAACCGATTGAAGAAAGGGCCAAAGTGGAGTATTGCAAGTCAGGGACTGCTCAACCATCTGGGTTATATCTTTAAGCATCACGGGTCGCTACCCACGGCCAACAGGTGGCCCCATTGGGGAAGTCTTACCCCTCTGCAGAGGTGCATTCTAACAGCGCAGCCGACAGGGTAGTCACTTACTTTGACACAACACAAACAGCAATAGTGCATAGAAATAAATGTTATCTATTATAAACATAATCTGAAGATCTAAAAATCTCTAAACCTCTTATGATGAGATTTTCTGACACTTATTTTTCTTTTTTCAATATATCTGCAGGCAATTTATTAATCCCATGATAATGTATATGAATAAAGCTTAATTTAACACTCCACAACACCATTGAGGCCTATTTTCTGTTTTAGTAAATCTTTACTGCCAGTTAACATTGTAGGAAATGGACTAAGACTAGTTTAAATCCTGACAAGACTGTTTACCTTGTAACCTATCCTGTGTAATTCATTATCTAAGAAACTATTGAAATTTATTTACTGTTAGCCTGAAATGAAGAAAAAAAAATACTGGGACGTATGGATATAATTTTACAGAGTCCTTTTAGATTTTTATGTGTCAGTGATGCAGTAAACATACCTATCAGCATCTCTGCCCCAGGAAAGGTACACATCCAACTGCCCCCCCCCCCAGCTATGGCTAGATTGTAGGGTAGACTGGGCTCTTTAACCTTGGTTAGGTATCCAGTCTAAGAGAAGGAAAACTAAATTCAAACCTATTAAACTCCACTTAAATTTTCTGTTTGGTTTGGTTTGTGGCATATCAACCGTAGTGGGTCATTTAATGCTAATAAAGTTTTGAAATAAATTCATTCTTAATGAATACACAATTTTTTTATAAATACATTTTTCTATTTAACCCTATACTACCACTTTATTGGTGTGCTCCTCAAACTCTGTTCCGTCAAACATGTCTTTCCATAACTTGTCAAAAATCAATGGACCTTTGATTCTTGCCTGTCTATTTCAAGTCATTTCAAGAGTTCGCCAGTGATTAAGTGCCAGTTAACGTGTTTATAAACTGGACCTGGACCTGGTACTTTGGTGTCACCGTCAGGAACAAAATACGCAGCAGCAATTAGTCACCTTGCTAACACAATAAACACACATTACTCCAAATTTAGAATAGACCAATCTCAAATCAGGAAGACATGAAGTGGTGCTTTTGAATCAAAGGAATTATTGCTAATTGTAGCCCATCCCCAATATGGTGGTTTCACTAGCTCCAAAATCTGCAAGACTTGCTTGCTAACCATTACGCCATCCTAATCCATTACGACTGGATAGCCAGCTGGATGCCCCATACTTTCGACCTTGTGTCTAACATCCTACCCTAGGTGAATGGGATAGGTAAGAGGGCGTCCCATCATAGTGTAATGGTTAGCAAGTTAGTCTCGCAGATCCATACTACTGAATAGCGAATTCTATCCTCACTGGAGGCCCCATACTTTCGACCTTGTGTCATCCTAACCCATAGCAAATGGATTGTATAAGAGGGCATCCCATGGTGGTGTAATAGTTAGTAAGCTAGTCTTGCAGATCAATTACAAGTGAATAGTGAGTTCGATCTTTGCTGGATGCCCCATAATTTTGACCTGTGGCAAACAGGTTGG
>CM042170.1:56947995-57044719 GCA_023376005.1 Doryteuthis pealeii
GGGAGTGGATGTGAACAGAGTGTGGTTAATGAAAATATGAATTGAAAATACGCGTATCAAATAACAGAACCAGATGTAGACAGGCGGACTAATAAAGACCGAGAGGAGGCCAATGTCATAACAGTTACCAAGAGAGAGAGAGAGAGAGAGAGAGAGAGAGAGAGAGAGAGAGAGAGAGAGAGAGGGGTAGACTTTGAGACCAGAGTTCAAATCCTGGACAAGGCCATTTGTATTTTTCACTTTATGCTGCTGGCCATGGGAAAAGTATGAATCCTACAGTTCTCCAACTAAAAAGGTAAATAGTAGGGCAGATTGGGCTCTTTTGCCTTGTACAGCAACCAGTTTAGAAAGAATATTTAGAATTCAAACTAACTGAACTTTGTTTAAAAATTGACCTTATACCACAATCTGCCTGTGGCAGAAGTAGGATGGTAGAGTGAGAGTCGGAAGCAATTAAGGGGTCACTGGAGTTGGAGTCAGTAAAACTATACAGTTTGGTTTGGTTTTGTTTTACAGCATATCAACCTCAGTGGATCATTTAATGCTGATAAGGTTTTGAAATAAATCCATTCTTAATGGATAATACAATTTTTTTATAAATACATTTTTCTATTTAAACCATAGATGGGACCTTAACAGGTACTACCACTCCAGGTCAGAGTGGACCAGGGAGCAATGGTGATGAAGGAGTGCTCCACATACCCCAAACCTCCAAAACTGGAACCTCACCATAGATAGAGTTTAACATCATTCCCAGGACATATAGACCCTCAGCCACCGCCTTCTAGCACCCATATGATAAAAAGGGCTGGGGCTTGTCATAAGGGCAAAAGGGTTAGGGCTTGTCATATAGGTGCTAGGGCTTGACGTGACCAGCCGATTGATCGGAGGGGGCCTCTCCGACTGCCCGTCTAGCCCAAGATAGGGCCAAAGTGGAGTATTGCAAGTCAAAAACTATACAGACTCCAACGCTGGGTCAGAGTGGACCTGAGAGTAATAGCAATGAAGGGGTACTCCACATTCCTCCAAAATTAGAACTTCCCATCAGATAGAGTTTAACATCATACCCAGGACATTAAGACCCTCAGCCACCACCTAGCACCCATATGATAAAATGATTGTGGGTTTGCCATAAAGGCAATAGGGTTGGGACAATCAAATATGTAATAAGGCTTGACGTGACCAGTCAACTGATTGGAGGGGGCCTCTCTGACCACCTGTCTAGCCTAAGTAACAGCCAAAGTGGAGTGCTGTATGTCATGGATGGCTCAGCCACCAGGATTCCATCCTTAGTCATCACGGGTCAACACCTACATCCAACAGGTGGCTCCATTGGGGGAGATTTTACCCCTCTGTAGAGGTGTATTCTTCTACCCCAGGCAACAAGGTAGATGATTAGGTGTGGTAACTACTAGTGATGCATCTCATTCATGCATGACATGTTCAAAATATGGTAATTATGAACTTTAGTTGGCCAAATTCCTAGCATAAAATTGTGTGTGCGCATTATCTCCCTTAACAAATTTGCTTGTATAGTTTTTCTTATGAGATTTTCTTAAACAATTGAATGAATAAAAATACATTTCATTCTTATCGACACATTTTGTTTGTTTGAGAAATAAAATTTTATTTCTCAAACAAACAAAAAGATGATGAAGACAGTTGATGATGAACAGTTGTTTGTTTGAGAAATAAAATTTTTATTTCTCAAACAAACAAAAGATGATGAAGACAGTTGTTTGTTTGAGAAATAAAATTTTTATTTCTCAAACACAAAAAGATGATGAAGACAGTTGTTTGTTTGAGAAATAAAATTTTTATTTCTCAAACAAACAAAAAGATGATGAAGACAGTTGTTTGTTTGAGAAATAAAATTTTTATTTCTCAAACAAACAAAAGATGATGAAGACAGTTGTTTGTTTGAGAAATAAAATTTTATTTCTCAAACAATGATGAAGACAGTTGTTTGTTGAGAATAAAAAACAAACAAAAAGATGATGAAGACAGTTGTTTGTTTGAGAAATAAAATTCTTATTTCTCAAACAAACAAAAATGTATCGATAAGAATGAAATGTATTTTTATTCATTCAATTGTTTTTTTTTTTAAGCAATACATAATTAAAAACAACCTTAATCACCAAACCCCTAAACCGTAACCCAATTCACAAAAAGTTAATTCATAGACTACAGTTAAACTGTCACGGGGACCACCAAAAAACTTTGTTTTAATTTCCGACCAATTTGCAAGTTTAGCCGTTATTTTACGTCTAGAGGTGAGGGAATCTCGTTCTCAGCTACATTTTTTACACACTGAATACCAACCCACATTTGTAATAAAAATAGCTTGAATTTTTTTAAATACCTTTTATTGCAAAAACGTTTATATAAATAAAGGTGCCTTATGATGTGTAACGGTTAAGTGTTAAACATCTATTTGACCCATAGTGGCCTATTGTTGATATCAGCAGGACAGCGAGGGAGTCTATCCTCTTTTCACTAGCACTCAACTAATCTGGGGTCATTTTACATCTAGAGACAAGGGAATCTTGTTCATATTTACATTTTTCTGTAGTTTTTTTTGCACATTGAATACAAATAAGTTTTAAACATCTATTTGATCTATAGATGGGACCCTAACAGGTACTACCAGTCCAAATCTGAGTGGACCTGGGAATAATGGCAATGAAGGGGTACTCCACACTCCCAAGAACTGGGACCCTTAACATAAGATGTAGTTTAGTGTTAATAACCAGGACACCGCTTTATTTACGAGGAGGGGCTCTTACCTTCTCTGTTATAGTTATTTACTAAGCGTCGCTTAGATGCGGCACTAGGCACCCAGTGAGAATCGAACTCACTAGCAATAGTCTGCTAATCTAGCTTACTAATCATTACACCACATGAGGTGCCCCCCATGTAGGTTATATAACATATTCTAAGCCCTGCTGACAGGGTGTAACCACCATTGTTCTAGAACCTAAATTGATAACATTGACTTACATAACACCAAAAAAGCAAACTCACTGTCTCACACACCTGACCGATTCAGAGTTAGTTGGTTGTATTTTATGCCAGGTTAACCCTTGTTGGGTTATTTTATGCTGAAGACGTTTTGTTTTATTTATTCTTGATGGGTAATTCAACATTTTTTAAAACACATTTTTGATTTGATTTGATCTTGTTTTACGGCATATCAACCTCAATGGGTCATTTAATGCCGACTACGTTTTTGAAATGAATTGGTGTTAATGTTTAATTTTCTAAAGGTTTAAAACACATTTTTAAATTAATTTTTCCTATTTAACCCATAGATGGGACCCTAACAGGTACTACCACTCCGGGTCAGGGTGGAACAGAAATGAAGATAATGGAAATTACTGAAATAAAAAAGAAATTAAGATATAAAAGTTTTATATCTTAAATTATTTTTTATTTCAGTAATTTGTACTACTTTCTACCACCTGTATCTAAAAAGTGTTGTTACATTTGTATATAGATTTTATACACTAAAATGTACCAACAATTATGGGACAAAGTTAATACGGTTAATTTTTAACTAGCAGGACCTGTGGATATACCACAGTAAGATAATTTAATTATTAAAACGCTTGGTATGTTTACTTAAAACAATTTTGTTATTGGATATCAATTTCATTTTGAATGTTATTAAGCAAAGTAGGCGAAGTGGCCTAATATTGGTATCAGCCGGACAGCAAAGGAGTCTATCCCCTTTTCGCTAGTACTAGACCAGGGAGTGATTGTTTTTGCGTCTGAAGTGGAACACCACACCGACCATCAGCTCCTCACTTTACCGCACAGATCCATGCGCTGTGTTGGTGAGGGCCGGTATCGAACTGGGAATCTTGTGGTTATGAGGCAAATGCTCTATCAACAGAGTTAAACGGAAAAAATGACAGGATCTAATCAATTTTGACATTCCACTAATAATGTCGTCATATATAATAATCTCTGAACCAATCCTTCAGTCGTTTAAAAATTCCCATACCGTCATCGTTCAAGAAGTTTAAACAAGTTTTATCGTAAAAAAAACAAACTTAGTCATCGTTTGACGACAAGAAAATTTTTATCTCTCATATTTCATCACGACTATAAAAAAAGACTTAAAGTAATAAACTTATTAATAAATCGCCAATACTTAACATCTAAAATTAATAAAATACTTAAATAAATGTTCACCACCCAACATTTGTAATAATAAAAAATAGCTTGATTTAAAAAAAATATTTATTGCGAAAACGTTTGGGCGCCTTACGTATGTTTAACGAGCTTAAATAAACAAATATATATACATTTGCGGGTAGGATTTGATACAAGGTCAAAAGTATGGGGCATCCAGCGAGGACCGAACTCACTTTTCAGTAGAAACGAATCTGCGAGGCTAGTTTGCTAACCTAATGGTTAGCAAGCTAGTCTCGTAGATCCACCACGACCGGGCGCCTTTAACGAGCTTAACTAACTAAACTAGATAATTTGTATCTCACTAGGTGCACCACACTTCTGGTCTTAAAGGTTAGAAAATAATATATTTTTCAATTATAGCAATTTACTTTTAAATATAAAAACTTTCAACAATTTATTTTGGTGGGAGGTCTCCCAAGCAGGAATAAGAATCATAGGTTAAACTTGCAAATCACCGAACTTAACCGATTCATAGATATTTTTTTTAAATTGAGAATTTAATTTAATTTAATTTTTTCTGTGACTGCCAAAATAAAGAATATTCGCAATATGAGACATCTGAAATAAATAAAGAAGTGAACTACAAAATTACTCCTTGGTGGTTCTAGAAAAATAAGGCGAGAGGGGAAAAAAGGGTTAGACATAGTAGTCGAATGTAGAACTATCAAATGTCAACCCCTGGAGGTGCCCTTCCGTCTGGTTTGAAAAAAGAGGGGAAAGTAAGGAGAAAATCGTCCTAAATACACCCAAGGAATGTAGCAAGTTTAAAAAAATAAATAAAAAAAAATGAAATTTAAATAAACTAAGGGTGGGAGATACAGTAAAGTGTATAATACAAGGGTTTCTAAGAATCAAGCAGTGTTTTTCTTAACCCATTTTTAGGGTAGCAACAGATTGTTTTAATAAATACATAAAAAGGAACAAAAAAATGTTGGGTTTTTTTTAAAATAAACTATGTAAAAAAAATCTAAAATTAAGAAGAGGTTTTTAGGAAACAATTTTCAAAAGAAAAACGTTTTTGTTTTTGTTAAAAAATAAATAAAAACACGCAATACGTCAAAAAATAACTTAACAGTGCTGTTATTGTTTAAGGTTTTTTTTTTAGTCTAAACATTGAAATACCAACTATTGGTTAAATTAAATAATATCACTACTGTTCTTCTACAAGGATGGCTTTTAGGGTCCCATCTATGGGTTAAAGAGAAAAAAGGATGCCTTTTTGCATTAAATAACCCAGAAATCTTGATATGGCATTAAACAAAGAAACCAAACCAAAAGCTTAAACATTATTATTAAAGGCTGATCAAGTGTTTATTGTTTTGGTCACATGATCACTCTAGTGGATTAAAAATACAGAAAGAAAGAAACCAGTTTAACGATTTTTTTCTAAATGGATTTACTCAAACGTCTCTTTAAAATATTTCTCATTCGATGATGCATGATAAGCTATCAAGTTTTAAAAAGAAAAAAAAAAATACTTCCAATATGAGACGAAATAAAAACACGCTCCACATTTATCAAAATTGACCCATTTTCATTCTACGGTAGACCAGTGGGGATATAAACAAAGTTGCCTGCTGTATTGCCAGACTAGACAGACAGAACGTATTTGCATTTAATAAACGAAGTAAGGTTTAAAATGTAGACTTTCTTCCGTGTACAAAGGAATTAATGTTTGTAAGTATTGAAAACAGAGGACCTCCCCCTTTACCAATGAAAACAAAGAATCTAGGTCAAATCATTAAAAATCTAAGGAGTGGAGAAAGAAAAAAAAGGACCTTTAGACTAGTAAGTTGGTTGTTTCACAGATTTATTTTTTTAAGGAACTGAAGATTTTGGAATCGGAAGGGAAGGAAGTTGAGGATCGAGAATAAAGGAAAAATGATAAGAAATAGAGAAACGTTACGAATTTGTCATTTTGAGATATTTTGTTGTTAGTGCTGACAATAACAAAAACAGTAATAAAGAAAAAGTTATATAACAATACAAAAGAAATGAAACCCATTTATTTTATTTCCCAATTGATGATATAGGAAAATAACTATTAAAGAAAAAAGTTATATATACATATTATATATATATATATAATATATATATATATATATATATATATATCACACATTATATATGTATTTACTTATACACACATAGTGTATATATAATATATATATAACTTTTCTTTATTACTGTTTTTTTTTCTTTTTGTATGTTACATACACAAAAGAAATAAAATCCATTTTATCCTTCCATATATATATATATATATATATATATATATATATTAAAAGAAGAAAGAATTGGTCAGACTCCAAATCCCAAACAAGCACTCAAGCCATTTTGGAAACAGCTGCGACGGTCTTAACAGACTGAAGCAGTGTTGCCCGAATTTTAGAATAGAGATAAGGAGATTAAAGGTTTTACTAAGAAAATATGGAACAGAAACAAATTGAAGTGTTTCAATTGAATCCCGATGCCAAATAGCCAAGTTTAGAAGATATTAGTTAGCGTAAAAAAAAATAAAAAAAGGAAAAAGAAAACCAATAATAGCAACGATTAATTTACAGGAAAGAGAGAGAAGGAAACAAAAAGGAAATATGGCCTCCATCTCTCACAAAAAGCAGATATTGTTCTAGTCCATTTTTTTTTCTTTTTCTTCTTTTTTTTCCCTCTCTCCAAAAATAGAAAAATGGTCAATGCCTTTTCTTTAATTATTTTCTTTTTTTATCTATCTTGATTTTATACGATTTCTTTTGTGGAACCAAAGACAATCAGAACAAGATATAAGAAAAAAAAAATGATGAAGATGTTGAAATTATTTAATAATAACAACATGAGAGCAACAGTGGTATCTGCTACTGCAACGATGGTGAAAAATTGACTTTTGTGAAAGAAATGGAAATTATGAATTAAATAGCCTTATATCACCATTAAATTCAGTATTAGATCTATTTCTCAGTAGGTCGAGAAGATTTTTTTCTTTAAACATAAATAAAATATCCCTAGCATAAACACTGGGACGTATAAAGAAGAACCATCATTTTTCTTCAGTCATCAGACGATTTGAGAGTCTGGAAATAAAAATTATTTCTAAAATCCTTACTACACCTTTTTATCAGTAGAAATTTAAATATATTAATTAATCTTTTAATGTAAAAATCATTACGTATGTTATTTTAACAACAAACATTCAAATTATTGAATGTTACTTAAACAAACAACACTAACAGTATTTTGTTGTCCTTCCAGAAATAAACAGAAATTCTCTTCCAAACCATTTTTATTATACTTGTTTGTTTTTTTTTAAATACATTCCAAGTAATTTAATAAAAACGAAGTGAGTTTATTAAAAATTAAAATAAAATTATTTTTTTAAATCCTTAGTTTATTTTACACCTTTTTATTAGTAGAAATTTAATTATGTCAATTAATCTTTTAATGTTAAAATTAAGCATTTTGTCATCGTTTTAAAAACAAAAACATTGAAATTCTTGAATGTTAACATTAAATAAACACTAAAAAGATACACTGTTGTTCTTCCTTCCAGAAATAAACAATTCTCTTCTATACCATTATTATTATGCTTCATTTTCTTATACCTTTTAAGTCATTTTATAAAAACGAAGTGGAGTTTATTAAAAAAAATATTTTTTTAATATTAAAAAAAATATATATATAGATCTTCGAGAAATAAGATATTAAATCTTTCTTTCGATTTTTGAAATCGCAAATTTTAGAAAACCTTTTATGATTATTTTTAAATAGCCGTTGTCTTTAAATCCTTTTAGTAATATTTACAAATAAAAATGCAAATTATTGAATATTATATATACTAGTCTTTAAAACGGTCACGAAGCAGTGGCTAAACAAAGAAGTCTCTAGAAACCAAATAATTGTTTTTAACCCCATATAATTCTCATAAAAAATGAAAATGAATTACCTATCTAGGAATACCAAAATACACACATTACAAAAAAGATTCACATATCCATGTAAATAAATGAATACTCTAAAAGTCTTCATGAACTCCTGGGTATCACCAGAAAAATAGAGTATTGAACATTTTGAGAAATAAATATTTTCATTTTATAAATAGGACGAAAAATTGTTTGGGGTTTTATTTTTATTCTTTTATATTTTTTTAGCAGACAAGTCTGTTAATAGTGAAAAGTTAGAAATAAAAACATTAAACATAACTGTCGAAAAATAAGAAAAATTAAAATATTTTTTGTAAATTTAAGAAAGAATGTAAATTTAAAAAGGAGAATATTCATTCTTCATCTTGTTTGTTTTGTATAGAAAATGGTCATTTATTTTCCTTTTTTTCTTAGAATTTAGAAAACGGCATTAAATAAAATTTAAAAAGAAAAACTAATTTATTTAGGAATAAAAAGGGGTTTATTTATTAATAACAAAAAATGAAAATATTACCTTACTTAACAAAATTAAATAATTCAAATAAAATAAATGCATTTCACTGTTGTTCTTTGTTATTTAAAAGGGCGTACCCTTTTTTCCCCTAAGTAATAAAAACATAAACTTAACTTTTAACTAAGCAAAGAAAATGAATTTAAAAACATTCACTTAGGTAAATATTTACTAGTATATTTAGTAATTAGAAGTAGAGTGTTAATTGTGTGATTGTTTCATCTCAGAGTAAATACTTTATGAATGAATGTAATTGAATGAAATAAAGTCTCGCTTCTAAGTTTAAGAGAGTGAAAAAAAAACTTCAGATAAATTTAGAGATATTTTTAAATAAAATATAATAAATAAAATACTAATTTATAATTATTTTAATTTTACCATAAAAATTAAACAGTAAATGGATAATACCAAAGAAATATTTACATCGTGGTTTCGAAAGCGAAATATCTATTTTATATAACTTAACGACGATACAATTTAAACTCATAAGCGACAAAAGGCCAGACTTGTTCTCTAAAAAGAATAAAAAATAAAATATCTAAATAAATAAAATAGTAAATAAATAAAATAATATCTAAATAAATAAATATAATAAAAATAAATAAATAATATTTAAAATAATATCTAAATAAATAAATAAAAATAAATTTAAAAAATAAAAAATACCGATAAATTAATCATTCACTTTTATTTATTTACAACTGGATTAATTTATTTGGAGAGTTGTTATATTCGTTTAAAAAAACAAAATAATGCAGGAAAGGTTAGAGACTGGATGATCATAATTACCAAAAGGAAAGTATTGTTCGCTAATTAATTAAAGATGAGCAAGTATTGAGAATATATACATGACTCACATAGACATCGATTTGCCAGATCACTTAACAATTTACCTTAAAAACAGGATGAAAAAAAAAAATTAATTTTTCGTCTACTTTTATCATTTTCACTCTTTGCTCACAATACTTAGAAAAACCAAAATAACCATTTTGTCAATATATATATATATATATATATATATATATATATATATATATATATTAGTTTTTAATTTATTTTTATAGACGGAATAAAATTCCTAATTTCTTTTCTTTTTTTTTAAATAAAAAAAATTAAATAAAATTACGAAATTTTGTCCATTATTTGAACTTAATTTTGTTAACATTTAAAACGTCCATTTTAAAACAAAAAAAACTGATTCTTTGATATAAATAAATAACCAAAATTTTTAAAAACAATTTTAACCTCTGACGATTCTATTTGGAAATTTAATCTATTATTCGTGTAAAATAAAATAAAATTAAGTTATTTATTTAAAGTGCAAATTTTCTTAGAAATATTTCTTGATAGACATTAATATTTTTCACCATAAACTTTTAAAAACGAAACAGAAAATGCAAACAAAGTCGTCATTGCTAAGAAATGAATTTAGTCACCTTTATTTACTATTTTTTTCCTTATTATTAAACAAAGAACCACTACGAAGAAATAGACTATATTTTTTTCTTAAAAAGGTTAGGTTTTATTTTTAGTAAAATAAGAAAATGTACCCGTAAAAATAAATCTTGGTTAAGGAAGGAATTAGTAACGTTTAACAAAAACAGAGAAAGAGAGAGATCCTTGCAAAACGAAATAAACATTAAAACAATAAAGAGAAAGAAGTCTCTCTTTATATATATTATATATATATATATATATTATACATATAATTTAGCAATATAATAACGACTTGACACTAGTAAGCAATAGGAATGCTAGATTTTGGTCGTATACTTACCAGTTTTTGTAAATGTATTTTTTGTTTGTTTGTTTTTTTTAGTAGGTATGTAGCCAATCACCCCACCAGTTTTATGGAGAAGTGTGTTGTTATACAGTTCACCTCGTAGTGAAGGTAGCGGCCGCACTTGCAACGGTCTTATATACCCATCGCTGACGTCGGTGTCACGTGGCCTACATAGACGATTTTTAAACAAGAGAGCCCAGCCTTATCCGACGCAACAGTAGTTGTGTGATGACTAAGGGTGAACAATCGAATCACTTTTCTAAAAAGGAAGCGATCAGCCCGGTTGTAGATACAGAAAAAACGACAAAACCGAGAATTATGTAATTTTTTTTTTTATAAAAAAATGTCGTCAATGGTTGGTTTTGGTAAGAGAAGTTATATATCCCCCATTTCTCTCACAGTTTGTAAATATGGGATTAGTTTTGGTCTAAACTTTAGACCTTCATTGAGAAACTTTACCCAATTTGTCGAAAAATCCGTGTTTTTAGAAAACAAATTTAACCCCCTCGCGCTTGAAAAAAAATCACCAAAAATCAGGGAATTATTCGATTTTAATGAAATTTTAATTGTTGGTTTATCAATGAATGAATTTTCTCAGAAACTAGTATGTTTTGGTGACTGTAGTGTGTAAGCTTTTCAGAATAAAAGTGAAGTTGTGGTGAAAGAATTCTGGTAGTGCATTTTGGGTCAGTTGGCCGGGTTAGCTCAGTCAGTAGAGCGTTCGGCTAGAAACTACAAGGTTCCTAATTCAATACCGCTCCTCGCTAACTCAGCGTATGAGTAGCACAGGGATCTCCTTTTAAATGAATCTAGTTAAGTTAAAGGTAGGATAGTGAGGACTAGCCTACTCCCTCTATTTTTTGGCCTTGTGCCGCATTTGTAAATTTTTTGCAATAAATATTAAGACGAGTTATATAAATTTAAACTTATATATATTACCAACCCCTCCACATGAGCAGGATGTGACACAAGGTCAATTTGTTAAGCGAAGTTTTGTGGGGTTTAAAATAAAAAACATAACTCTCATGAGCCTTAACTGGAAGAACTCTCCACGCATCATGCTTCTGGAGCTATGGCTAAATAGTTCAATATGTAAAAAGTATATTACCAACCCCTCCACATGAGCAGGATGTGACACAAGGTCAATTTGTTAAGCGAAGTTTTGTGGGGTTTAAAATAAAAAAACATAACTCCCATGAGCCTTCACTGGAAGAACTCTCCGCGCATGTACGGGGAAAAGGACCCACTTCCGACCTCAAAGAGAATCTCTCGGCCAATCTTCTGCAAATGATAAGAAGGATTCTCTCTTCTGGACATTTTCATAGCATCTTCTCTTTATTATTAACTTTCTAATTCAAAATGGTCAAAATCATTTTTTTTTTTTTTTCTGCTTTCTCATTCTGTGAGATGCTTCCATGAATTTCTCAGGTGAAAAAATCTTTCTCTGAAAAATGGGGATGGGAGAGGCGAAAATAAGAAGAGAAAGAATGAGATTTCTGTTTTGTGTGTGTGTATGTGTGTGTGTCATGATATTACTCTTTAAGTTTCTGGTTTTCTTGCTGACTTGGTGAATGCATTGTCTCAATCAGGGAGGATTTAAAATAACGAGAAATGCATTCAGGGTTCAAAAAGAAAATTCAAGCAAGCTGTCCATTTAACTCCAATTTAAAAAAAGAAAGAAAAAAAAACAACAAACAGAAAAAAAAGACTTGAAAAATTTCTGCTGATGTTTATGGTCAGTGTAATTGGTGTCTGTGTTGTGTGTGTGTGTTCATGAGCAGAGAATTAAAAGGGCTGCGAGCAGATTGCGTAATTTGTCACATATGAATGGAGAGAAATAAGACTTATAATTTTTTTTTTTTTTTTTTTTTTTTTTTTAAAAAACTAGAATGATCTTGTGTGTGTGTGTGTGTGTGTGTGTGTGAATATATATATATATATATATATATATTATATATATATATATAAACAACAAAAAATATCGGCCTTAACTGTGTCTAGTCACTACAACTGGCCAGGGAGATATTTCCTTGCCACGTGAAAGCTATGACCAGTGAATAAAGTCGAAACGATAAAACCACCTTTTGTCTTTGTCTTTTCCTTTTTTTGTTCCTTAAATCTGTCGGAAATCCAATAGAGAATTATCTCCCCCTGCCGCTAGGGGGAAAATCGCCAACACGAGGTTGGCAGGAGAATCAAACTCCATTACTTGTCTGAAGGACGTTGACCTAGACGGAGGCCTTTTTTTTTAACAGCATACTTTCAGAAGGCTGTCGAGCTGAATAGTCACCTTAAAAAGGGGCCCCATCCGAAGATTGTTACTTAGGCGAGTAGCTTCTAAAAAGCACTCCCTACACCTTTTTACTTATCGTATGAGAACTGACCACGACGGATGCGTCTCTACAGAAACCACAACGACCAGAATATCCTTGCTAGTGCCACTTCTCCAACGAACAGTATTTCACCTCACAGATAAGTCTTGTAGCAAATGCCAACAAAATTTGCAACATATTCTTGTACTATTTGTCAATACATGTGTTAAATTCCATTGTATGTTTGTCTTCTTTCATCTGAATAATTTGCCTACAACTGGGAGATAAGAGCTCCTCTAAACCATATTAATTCCTCTTAAATTCCTTCCTTTTCAGCGACCACCAAATATGATAGGGTTAAAAGCGAACCCTAGGAACACCCACCAAGAATAAGCACAGCCCACTTTTAAACCTAAAACACAAAATCTCTGCCACCCCATAGTTTAATAGGTTTGAATTCAGAGTTTTCCTTCTTCTAGACAGGTTATCTAACCAAGATTAAAGAGCCCAGTCTACCATACTATTTGCCCATAGCTGGAGGGAGAGTAGTTGGATTCATACCTTTCGCAAGGGTATTAGTGTCATGTGAAATACAAACAGATTCATCCAGGATTTGAACTCAGGACAAGTCTATTTTCTACGACTCCTACCATTACAGCACTCACCTCCATTAATAAATTTAAACTTAAAGGAATACAGAAACAAGAAAGAGTTTGGATTGTTCTCTATGTTGGCAAGACCTCTTCTACCTTCTTTTCTTAATAGATATAGCCTATCTCTATCATCTCTAGGGTGTAGAGTGAACCAGGGAACAATAGTGATGAAGGGGTGCTCCACATTCCCCAAACCTCCAGAAATGGAACCTCACCTTCAGATAGAGTTATTCTATGTCATTCCCAGGACATGAAGATCATCTGCCACTGCCTTCTAGCACCCATATGATAAAAAGGGTTGAGGCTTGTCATGAGGGCAATAGGGTTGGGGCAATTATATAGGTGCTAGGGCTTGACATGACCAGCTGATTGTTCGGAGGGGGCCTCTCCAACCGCCCATCTAGCTTAAGTAAGGGTCCAAGTGGAGTATTGCATCTCATGGACTGCTCATCCACCAGGATTCTGTCCTTAAACATCATGGCTTGCCACACATGGTGAACAGGTGGCCCCATTGAGGGGTTCTTACCCCTCTGCAGAGGTGCAGTCGGTGTATTCTAAAGCCCCAGCCAACAGGGCTGGTTAATAATGGGATGGTAAAAAATTTCAGACACATCAGTGAGCCAACAACTTCATCGGTGTTGGAAATTTAATAGGGACAGGCAACCTGGTTTCACCGGCTATCAGCTGCTCCTTAGGATCATATGGGGTCAGTTATAAAAGCAAGTACCCAACGTTGTTCCTCCTGTTTTTTCCTTCCACCCTTGCTGGGGGCAATGTGGACTCTTTCTCTTTCCATCTTTGCTGGGTTCAAGGTGGGCTGCTAGAATTCAACAAGCCCACGTGGCGAGTAGGCAAAAGACGAGCAGTGCGCATCACTACCCATGATGGTTGATAAATGTCTGTTATTTCCACCTAGGGAGTTTAGGGCCATCGACTAAAAGCTGTTACTACATATTAACATTCAGACTAAGGCTACAGGACTTTGTTACAAATAGGAATAGATATTCACAACAATTCCTTAGATTTTTTCAAACACATTTTTTGATCTATCTAACCCATAACAGTTATTACTACCCTGGGTCAAAGTCGACCTGGGAGTAATGGCTTTGCCATGCGGCATGGATCCCATCTACAAGGATTGCATTCCAAGGTTGCTTGGTTGGATTTTGAACCCTTGGGATATTTTATGCCGAAGACAAATAATATCAAATTTTTTTAAACACATTTTTTTCTTTAGACTCATTTTTTTTATCT
This sequence comes from Doryteuthis pealeii, assembly GCA_023376005.1. NCBI lineage: Eukaryota > Metazoa > Mollusca > Cephalopoda > Myopsida > Loliginidae > Doryteuthis > Doryteuthis pealeii. The sequence continues at coordinate 56,962,623 of CM042170.1, forward strand.
ATTTAATCCATGACTGGTAATACCACCAGTCAAAGTCGACCTGGGAGTAATGGCTTGCATTGATCTGACCTACAAGGATCGCATTCAAAGGATCATGATGGATTCATCATTGAAAACAGAAGTGAGACCAGCCAAAAAGCAGTGGCAATGAACTGTGAATTCTTCTGATCATTGCTAGAAGGATGTCTGATTTCTGACCGAAGTAGAGAGTAATAACAGCCTCAAGCCTCATGTTATATACCGTCACTGGACCCGACAAAGAACACAGAACACATATATATATACAAATATAAATTTATATTTTTACTCTTCGATTGTGTGCAGACTGAGAGTCGTCAGTAGAGAAGTACATATACACAGGAGCCTTCGGGAGTTCTGAATCCAACTGATCTCAATCTCGATCTTGATCTCTCAATACAGATTTCTAAGAGTTTTTTTTATAATTCTTTAACTCAACAGGGTCACATCTCTTTGATCATGTCACCTACACATTTTTCCTCTAGACACACCTCCTCGCCACGCAGCCAGTTTTTATTGGTTATGGGCTACACATATACATTTTCTGTGCCTATGCAGTGTCAATTTACACATGCATTTTCTGGGTGTCAAAGGTCAGTTCTCATCTTGCAACACTCTCTGGTTAAAAATGAGACCATCCAAATGAGTGTTATCACCTCAGCTAAATGATGGACCATTTGTTTTTATTGTAAAGAAAGGAAGAAATAGGATATGCTACACAGAAAAAATATAAGAAAAAAAGAAAGAGAGTAGAGTTAATCATTACAACATCTGATATGTTTAATTAAGAGCTATGGCTAAATAGTTCAATATTAAAAAGTATGATAATCTTGATTTAACTCTCTCACACTCTTTTTTTTCTTTCTTTCCTTCTTTTCATCATTTCATTATGTTCAATTGAAACAGATTAGCGTTATCACTTCTGTGCGCTCACCCCCTCTCTCTATCTTTCCCTTACTCTCTTTCTTTCTTTCTTTCTTTCTTATTATATTTTTTCTGTGTAGCATGTCCTATTTCTTCTCTTTCTTTCTTTGTAGTAAAAACAGAATGGTCCATTATTTATCTGAGATAACAATGCTCATAAGAAATAAGAATTCAGCAGATTAAGTGACACCAGATAATCAGGATTTACATTTTTGCATTTCATCTTGAACAATTTAGGTGGTCTCATTTTTAACCAGAGGTTCTTGCAAGATGATAATGGTTGTACTTTTAAGGAACACGAGTATTAATATATTGATTAGATACATTAAATCAATCTTCTTCTCACATCTTCATTATTCGTCAAATTGTAGGTGTGTGAGGCAACACTACTTTTTGTAAATTTCTCCAAGGCATCTGACTCCATACACAGAGAAAAGATGGAGCAAATACTACTAGTATATGATCTCCCAAAAGAAACTGTTACCACTATAATGATGCTCTACAAAGACATAAAACCATTCAACTGATGGTGACACAGATTTCTTTGACATTGATGCTGGTGTCCTACAAGTACATTCATTAGCACCATAAATATCCATAATATGCTTAGAATACACACTCAAGTAGAGTTTAAAAGTTATAAAATCTGGGTTGGGCCCATCAGCGGAAGTTGGAAAAATATGAAGACCTACGTGAACAATGCGCCAGAAACGGATGGATCACGGATGTATTTCCCATTGAGGTCGGATGTCGGGGGTTTATTGCCAACTCAACCTCGGCATTTTTGTCTAAACTTGGACTTTCTCTACCAGACAAGAGGAAATACTTAAATAAGATCCAGGAGAAAGCTCTAACCGCATCAGCGTGGATATGGCAGTCCTATGTTGTGACATCAAACCGACAAAGTCTGGTGGTATCGTGAGATACTGCTGGGGCGCTCTGGGTTAGTGGTAATGATGCTTCGGCCCCGAAACCATGCCTGAACCCAGAGTCATCATCTGATGAAGGCTTTGTTGGTTGCAATGCTACTGTGTAAATAACAGTCATTGTATGAAGATTATTAACAGGTTTGAATTCAAAGTTTTCCTTTTCCTAGACTGGTTACCTAGCCAAGGTTAAAGAGAACAGTCTGCCCTACTATTTACCCACTATTGGAGGGAGAGTAGTTGAATGTATACCTTTCCCAAGGGTATTAGCACTATGTGAAATGCAAACAGTTTTGTCCAGGATTTGAACTTGAGTCGACAAGTCCATTTCCTACGTCTCTAACCATTAAACCACGCACTTTTACAATCTATTGATAATGGAGATTCGGTCTCCATTTGTCTGTAACCGAAACTATGTCACTGCTTACATCATAATACTGAAAATTGGCAATACATAGAATAAAAAGCAACCCTGTAATCAGTTTTAAAAATTATTTTTTTTACTCTTGCACTTTTTTCAGTAACAAGAGGTTAACTAAAAAGTTTACAAATAAATAAATACCTTCAATTTTGTGTAAAATTTATAGGTAAAATATTAAAATAATTATTTAATTATTAATTAATAGATGCACACATTTTACAGAACTAATTTTCCATTTCAAATTGTTTTATTTTTTAGTCCTTTAATAAATTTGATGATTTTACACTTATGATACAAACCCTCTAACATTGAATTTTTAACTCCCACCCTCCTTAGACAATATCTTTTAAAGATTAATTTTTACACCGTGGAGGGGTTTTTTTTTTTTGGCTAGTCATTATAGTGGAGATTTAGTGTCTGTCTGTAACCAAAACTATGTCACTGCCTATGTCACAATACCTTCAGAAATTGCATAAGTTTATCAATGAGTATTTAATTTATAGTCAAATTCATTAATGCATTAAAACAAATCTTATTTATTAAAGAGATCTCTCTGAAAATCTGAGTTAGATTTGCCTCAAAACAGCCCATATTATTAGTGCATTTAAAATCCTGCAATGTGTCTTATATATATCACTAAGAAATAAAGTTTTACCTAATATATGGTGTGATTAATTTGCATACTGGTTTTAACAAAATGATTTAATAAATAATTAGTGTTACTAAGTGGTAATTGATTTCTAATATTATTGTTTTATTCTCCAGTGTATTAAAATAAATCCTATGAATAATTTTATATAGAAACCAATTAAAATACTATTAGAAAAAGTGTAATCTTTTTATATGTGTTCTTATTTAATCTCATTAGTTTTTCTATTCTGAAATATTTGATTACATTAAAACTTAAATACTTGCTAGTAGAGATTAATACAAAAACCCTCTAAAATTGAATTTTTAATTCAAACCATTCTTAGACAATATCTTTCAAAGATTAATTTTTACACTGTTTGGAGGGGATTTTTTTTTTGGTGGGGGGGGTGCTAGTCATTATAGTGGAGATTTGGTGTCTGTCTATAACCAAAACTATGTCACTGCTATGTCACAATACCTTCAGAAATTGCATAAGTTTATCAATGAGTATTTAATTTATAGTCAAATTCATTAATGCATAAAATATGCCGGGTAGTCGCTTCTAGTCTTCTTATCATAATGGAGATTCGGTATCCATTTGTCTGTAACCAAAACTATGTCATTGCTTACATCACAATACTGAAAATTGTCAATATATAGAATGAATAACAACCCTGTAATCAGTTTTTAGAATTATTTTTTACTCTTGCCCTTTTTTCAGCAACAAGTAGTTAAATAAAAAAGTTTACAAATAAATAAATACCAATGATTTTGTGTAAAAATTATGTGAAAAATATTCAAAATAGTTATGTAATTAATGATTAATAGATGCGTGTCACATTTTATTTGCAGATATAAGTTTCCATTTCAAATTGTTTTATTTCTTTTATTCCTTTAATAAATTTGATGATTTTATTTACTTATGATACTGTTAGGGAGAGTTATCTCCCCCTAACAATTCAAACCAGATACTCTCTAATAAGGAGGGAGACAAAATACAAACAGTCAGGTAGACAAGGACTGGCTTCACACGTGAACACACGTATGATACACATAGCTGAACTGAATCCAAAACCATCCACTGTACTTCCCTGTCAGCGAGAATAAATAAAACAAATATTTAAATTTTACCCCACCCACCCCAGTCAGTATTCTTCAAAGATTTATTTTTACACTGCCGGAGAGCATTTGTTTTTTGCTAGTATGAGTAATTAAGAAATAACACATTCTATCCAGCAACAAAATTTGTGACATGTAGTGTAATTAATTGCAAATGAATAAATAAATATAGATATATAGTCTATAATTAGCATTTATACTTACCTTCCTTAAGAAATTATAATGACCAAATGTAGACTCTATACTCATGGGCATCTGCTGTCACCTTTTCAGGAGGGGGGGAGGGGGCAAAAGATTTATTTGAATACGTCTTACTGGCACCTTAGATAATAGGTATCCTTCACGTGCAGAAGGTGATGTTTGTCAATCTATATATATTAATACTCATTTTCCTTCAAAATACAACCATTATCATCTTTCAACATCCCTCTGTTTAAAAATGTTACTGTCCAAATTGTCCAAATCTGGTGTCATTTATTCACCAAATTCTTATATATATAGGAGATATAGTTTATAATTAGCATTGGTACTCTTCGCAGAGTTCCGTCCTGGCCTCTTGCCTCAAAGATCGCTAGCCAATGGCTGCTGAAAAAAAACACCAGCTACGATTGAAGTCCATAGCCAAGCGGTGTCACTTGAAAAAAAACAAAAAAAAACAACCAACTTAGTGCGTTTTTCCCGAAACCCCAACCCCAACCCCAACCCTAAACCCAAAACCCTAACCCTAAACCCCCAAGTTAAAATTAACAGTTTTATTACAAAATTTGTGGGTTCTGTTTTTTTTGGAAAAAACAGCACAAATTATTTATTTATTTTCCAATTAAACTAACCCTAAACCCCAACTCAAACCCTAACCCTAAACCCTAAACCTAACCCTAGTTTTTTTTCAAGTAACACCGCTTCGACTGTGGACTTCAATATAGCTGGTGTTTTTTTTCAGCAGCCACCGGCTAGCAGTTTTTGAGGCAGGAGGCCGGGACGGAACTCCGCGAATATAACCTTAGCATTTAACACCTATCTTTCTTGAAAAATTTTAATGATCAAATGTGGACTCTATACTCATTTGCTGTGAGATATTGAGGAGAGGGGGGGGGGCAAAGATATATTTGAAATACGTCTTTGGCACCTTTGTTAGATAATAGGTATCCATCATGGTGGTTGTTTGGTTGAATTTTGTGGAAACCAGCACATGGACATGCCAATGTGTGCCATCCAGCAAGGACCTACATTGACCAGCTCTGCATGGATACTGGATGCTGTGCAGAGGACCTCTCAGGGACAATGAGTGATGGAGAAGGAAACCAGCACATGGATATGCCAATGTGTGCCATCCAGCAAGGACCTACATTGACCAGCTCTGCATGGATACTGGATGCTGTGCAGAGGACCTCTCAGGGACAATGAGTGATAGAGAAGGAAAGCACATGGACATGCCAATGTGTGCCATCCAGCAAGGACCTACATTGACCAGCTCTGCACGGATACTGGATGCTGTGCAGAGGACCTCTCAGGGACAATGAGTGATAGAGAAGGTTGGCGAGAGATTATCATGGATATCCATGCTAATTGTATGACATGATTATGATCAACCCTAGTTGGGTTATTTTATGCCGAAGACATCTTTTTATTCATTCTTGATAGGTACTCAAATGTTTGTTTAAACACATTTTTTCTAAAACTCTTTTTTTTAAATATTCAACCCATAGATGGGACACGAACAGGTACTACCACTCCAGGTCAAGGTGGATCTGGGAGTAATGGTGATGAAGGGGTAGAGCAACCCCCCATAGCTCTAAAATCAGAATTTCACTATTAATGCAGTTTGACGTCTCTACCCAGGACACTACGATATCTGTACTGATTATTTCCAATTGAAAGTTGAGACCATATTACCTTTAGGCACCCCTTTTTGATCTCGATTAAGAAAGGACATGTTTTTCATTTACAGCATGTCAACTCGTGTTGGAATATTTATGCTGAAGACATGTTTTGTTCATTCTTGATGGGTATTGAAAAAAATTTTTTCAAACTCAATTTTTTAAAACATATTTTTTAAACTCATTTTTTTCTGTTTAACCCATAAATGGGACCCTAACAGGTACTACCACTCTGGGTCAGAGGGGACCTGGAAGTAATGGCAATGAAACAGTACTCCACACTCCCCAGAGCTCCAAAATGGGAGAGGAGTTCTCATGATTGACCCTTTGTTATTAGCTTACATCTGGTCAAAGCTGGACACAGCTGGAAAATCACCCTGTTGACTGGGGCTTAATAATAAACCAACTGCACCCAATGGGGCTACCTGTTGACTGTTGATGCTTAGAGATGCAACACTCCACTTTGGCTCTTACTTAAGCTAGACAGGGCAGTCAGAGTGACGCCCTCTGATCAATCGACTGGTCATGTCAAGCCCCAGCACCTATATGTCTGTCCCAACCCTTTTAATCATATATATATTTACATGTGACACTAGGTCAATTTCTTAAGTGGAGTTCAACAGGTTTGAATTCAGAGTTTTCCTTCTCCTAGACCGGTTACCTAACCAAGGTTAAAGAGCCCAGTCTGCCCTACTATTTACCCATAGCTGGAGGGAGAGTAGGATTCATACCTTTCCCAAGGGTATTAGCGCTAAGTGAAATGCAATTACCACGTCCAGGATTTGAACTCGGGGCAACGAGTCCATTTCCCATGACTTTTAATCATATATGTGCTAGAAGGTAGGGGCTGAGGGTCTTAGTGTCCTGGGTATGACATTAAAGTGCATCTAATGGTGAAGTTCTGATTCTGGAGCTCTGGGGAGTGTGGAGTACCCCTTCATCACCATTATTCCTAGGTCTATTTTAACCCGGAGAGGTAGTACCATTTTAGTTTCCCATCTATGTATTGAAAAAAATTGAGTTTAAAAGAAAATTTTGAATACCCCCTCAAGCATGAATAGAAGAAAATGTCATTGGCATAAAATAACCCAACAAGGGTTGACATACTGGGACCATATAACCTTTAGGCACCCCTTTTGCGATCTCAATTTATAAGGACATTTTTTCCATTTACACCGTCAAAATTCGGAAATCCGGTTAATTGTTAACAGACGATTTTTTTTTAAATTTTAAAACTAACCCCTAACCCTAACCCCTAACCCTAACCCTAACCCCTAACAAACAACTGGATTTTGACTGTGTAAATGAAAAAAATGTCGTTATGAATCGAGATTACAAAAGGGGTGCCTAAAGGTCATATGGTCCACATGCTGTAAAATCTAACAAACCAAACCAAACTTTTTGGGGGCCATGACCCCCTTGAACCTAATGTAAGTTCTTTGTGCCTACCCCTCCCAAAAAAATTTCATGGTTTCCAAGAGGCCATAGGGTCCTCGTTGAGAAACCCTGATTCAAAGAATAAATTAGGAGTTTTGAATTTGAAGAAATTGAAAACTAAAAATGGCTACTTTGCAAAGATCGGACCATATAACCTTTAGGCACCCCTTTTGGTCTTGATTAAGAAAGGACATGTTTTTCATTTACACCGTCAATATCCGGTTGTTTGTTAGGGGTTAGGGTTAGGGGTTAGGGTCAGGGTTAGGGGTTAGTTTTATAACTTTTTTTAAAAATCTAAAAATCGTATATTAAAACAACCGGATATTGATGGTGTAAATGAAAAACATGTCTTTTCTTAATCGAGATCAAAAAGGGGTGCCTAAAGGTCATATGGTCCCAAAGATCAAATTAAAAGAATACTATGAATAAATATTTAAGTTAACAAAATGGCTTAGACTTATTTAACATTTTAACTAAATAATAAGTTTAATATTTTTAAACAATCTATTAATACTCTTGTTCATTAATCTTCCGACCGTTATCATCTTGCAATACCTTTTCGTTAAAAATGAGACCGTCCAAATCATCCAAGATGAAAGGTAAAAATGTAAATCCTGATTATCTGATATCGCTTATCTGCCAAATTCTTATTTCTTGTAAGTGTCGTCACTAAATAATGGATTATTCCTTTTTATTTTAAAGAAAGGGAAGGAAAGGGACATGTGATATGGAAAAAATATAAAAAGAGTAGGAGAAAGAGAGGGCGCTGTTTCAATCGAACATAATGAAAAGATTATCATACTTTTTACATTTACATATTGAACTATTTGGTGGCAATAGCTCCTAAGTAAACATATGAAATGTTGTAATAATTAGATTAACATACTTTGGTATATCCACAGGTCCTGCTAAAGAGTTAAATCAAGATTATTATACTTTTTACATATTGAACTATTTGGCAATAGCTCCTAAGTAAACATATCAAATGTTGTAATAATTAGATTATCATACTTTGGTATATCCACAGGTCCTGCTAAAGAGTTAAATCAAGATTATTATACTTTTTACATATTGAACTATTTGGTGGCAATAGCTCTTAAGTAAACATATAAATGTTGTAATAATTAGATTATCATACTTTGGTATATCCACAGGTCCTGCTAAAGAGTTAAATCAAGATTATTATACTTTTTACATATTGAACTATTTGGCAATAGCTCTTAAGTAAACATATGAAATATTGTAATAATTAGATTATCATACTTTGGTATATCCACAGGTCCTGCTAAAGAGTTAAATCAAGATTATTATACTTTTTACATATTGAACTATTTGGCAATAGCTCTTAAGTAAACATATGAAATATTGTAATAATTAGATTATCATACTTTGGTATATCCACAGGTCCTGCTAAAGAGTTAAATCAAGATTATTATACTTTTTACATATTGAACTATTTGGCAATAGCTCCTAAGTAAACATATGAAATGTTGTAATAATTAGATTATCATACTTTGGTATATCCACAGGTCCTGCTGTTAATTATTAATAACAAAATATTCTATGTATATATTTTTTGTGTCCTAAATTGTCTGTGTTCTAAATTTTCTGTGGCCCCATCTTTTTCAAATTTTTCTTTGTGGTTCCTCAAAAAAATCTCATGACCCCAAGGGAGCCATATGGCTCCTATTGAGAAACCTGGACTAGAGAAATGTTAGATGCATCCTTGAAGGAGATTCCTTTTGGAGAAAACAGGCCACCAAAACTAAATGCAGAGAAACAGTGGGCAGAGGAAAGAAGGAAGGATGGAAGGAAAGAATGAAGGGAAAGAAAGAAAGAAAGAAAGAATGTACACAACATGCTTATTAGAAAGAAAGAAAGAAAGAAAGAAAGAAAGAAGAATCTGCACAACTTGCTCACTAGAAAAGAAAGAAAGAAAGAAAGAAAGAAAGAATCTATACAACTTGCTTGCTAGAAAGAAAGAAAGAAATTGGCAAGAAAGAAAGAAAGAATCTATACAAACTTGCTCTCTAGAAAGAAAGAAAGAAAGAAAGAATCTATACAACTTGCTCTCTAGAAAGAAAGAAAGAAAGAAAGAAAGAAAGAAAGAAAGAATCTACACAACTTGCTTGCTAGAAAGAAAGAAAGACAGAAAGAAACAAAGAAACAAAGAATTTCCACAATTTGCTCACTAGAAAAAGAAAGAAAGAAAGAAAGAAAGAAAGAAAGAAAGAAAGAAGAAAGAGAAAAAACAAAGAAACAAAGAAACAAAGAATCTACACAACTTGTTCTCTAGAAAGAAAGAAAGAAAGAAAGAAACACAACTTGCTCACTAGAAGGAAAGAAAGAAAGAAAGACAGAAAGAAAGAAAGAAAGAATCTACACAAATGCTCTAGAAAGAAAGAAAATGAAGAAAGAAAGAAAGAAAGAAAGAAGAAAAATGATTGCAAAAAAAGATGGTGTTGTTTTTCTCCTTTCCTATTTGCTATCCCGCTCTATGCATGTCACAAAAGGGAATCTAGGTCATTTCTAGAAAGTTTATCCAAGCAAAAGTAGGAAAGGCAGACCAACAATTTGGAAAAAATATTTTTACTAAGACTAAACAAACTGAGGATATAATATAACAACTCTTTACAATTTCACTGTTGAGCCAAAGTACATGACCAATGAAACTATGTAATAAAGATATAAAAAAATAACTATTTTCATTGAATGACACTGGAACTTTAGTTTTTGGGTGGGTCAGTCTACACTGTATTAACTTTCATATAATTTCTGGGTTTAATTTACAAATTTTAAAGAACTTTAAATATGTTAGTGAAAATACATAGAATATTGCACAGAAATAAGTGCACCCTTACCAATATTTTTCTGATAGTTAAACCAAAGATACCAGGATTTTATTATTTCTTATGGAAAATTATACAATCAAAATGGATACTTTCTAGGGTTTAATTTCTGGGTTTAATTTACAAATATTAAAGAATTTTAAATATGTTATTGAAAATACATATATTATTGCACAGAAATAAGTGCACCCTTACCAATATTTTTCTGATAGTTAAACAAAAGATACCAGGATTTTAATATTTCTTGTGGAACATTATACAATCAAAATGGATACTTTCTAGGGTTTAATTTCTGGGTTTAATTTACAAATATTAAAGAACTTTAAATATGTAAGTGAAAATACAACATAGAGAACCACACAGAAATAAGTATACACTACCAATTTCTTACAAATAGTTAAACCAAAGAAATCATGACTATTATTTCTTTGTGGAACATCATACAATTAAAATGGATACTTTCTGGGATTTCATTTCTGGGTTTTATTTACGAATATTAAAGATCCTTAAATATTTAAGTGAAAATACAAATAAGTAGGCCCTTACCAATCTTCTATACATATATAAAGGGCAGTTGTGTGTATGTATGTCTGAATGTAATCTATACATATATAAAGGGCAGTTGTGTGTATATGTATGTCCGGTGGAAACTTCGAAAATAAAACAATTAACAACAAAGTAAATATATATACACATTAGATATCACCAGGGCTTGGTTTTTGAGCAAAAATAATAGAGATTTGATTTATATTGGTGAAGATAATTATAAAAAATAGAATTTAAATGATAACAGTATGGATTTTTTTTCATTTAATATTTTAGATAGTAGACATTAACATTTCTTTTCAGAGTAGCTGGATCAATGCAAAGTCTATTTTTTTACATAGGGATTTAAATGGGGCATCCCACGAGGATTCAATTCACGATTCAGTAATAATGGATTTGCAGGACTAACTTTTAAAAAATCCCCCTCTACTCAGGCGACGCCGGGTAGCCGATGCTAGTTTTTTATAAATAGTTAACTTATTTGCAAACCAAACATCATGATCATGTCGCGCTGTCAGTGTGGATACCCATGACAATCTCTCTCCATCCGTCCCTATCGCTCATCATTCTCGGGAGGTCCTCTATGCAGCATCCTGTATCCGCACAGAGCTGATCAATGTACGTCTTTGCTGGTTGGCCCACACTGGCGTGTCCATGTGCTGGCTTCCACAGGAGGACGTCGCTTATGAGTTCATCCTTGCTTCTCCAGAATTTTATTATTTCTTGTGGAACATTATACAATCAAAATGGATACTTTCTGGGGTTTAATTTACAAACATTAAAACACTTTAAATATGTAAGTGAATGTGCAACATAAAGTATTGCATATGAATAAATACACCCTTACCAATATTTAAAAAATGTTTAAACCAAATGAGGGCTTTCCATTGTGATGTAATGGTTAGCACACTAGTCTCGCAGATCCATTACAACTGAATAGCGAGTTTGATCCTTGCTGGATTCCCCATACTTACACCCTTGTGTCACATCCTGCCCATAGCAAATGGGCTGTGTAAAAAGAGGAATGTCATCTTGGTGAAATGGTTAGCAAGCTAGTCTCACAGGTCCATAACTACTGAATAGTGGGTTCAAACCTTGCTGGATTCCTCATGCTTGCAACCTTGTGTCACATCCTACCTGTGGTGAATGGGTTGGATAAATACCTACTTCATATTTAGTTACAATAACAATGTTTTAAGAGACAATGTATGGTTATTTTCTATAACTCCAACATAAACAAAGGGGAACCACTCTTGAGTGATAAATTATTTATTTATTGATCTACTAGGAAAAAGAAGAAAAAAATTTATTGGTCTACTAGGAAAAGAAGAAAAAAGAAGATGGGGTTAGGGTTAGGGTTAGGGTTTATGGTTAGGGTTTAGGGTTAGGGTTAGGGGTTAGAGTTAGGGTTAGGGTTAGTTTAATGGGAAAATAAATAAATAATTTATCAGCCAAGAGTGGTTCCCCTTTTGTTTATGTTGGACTTATAGAAAATAACCCATTGTATTATTGAAGTTTAAACATCAGATTAAACTGTATCGGTCAAATTGGTATTTGAACCATTGATGGGATTCTAATAGGTACTACCACTAACTATATCAACGGCTGAATTTTATGAGACAATAATAATGTAGAATACTTAACATAACTTAACACTTGTACCTGGTCATAGTTAACGGAATGAGAACAGTCTACCCCAGTGGATTAAATAAAGGATTCGATTTGAAGTTCTGTGAAGGCTCTTGATTACGACATGAAGGCTCCCAAGTTCAACAAGATGGTTCCTGAGTTCAAAGAGAAGTTCCCGAGTTTGACAAGAATCACCTGAAGAAAGCCAGAGGGCACATCGGCTGAAACATTGTATAGGTAACAATTAAAATGGGGACAAGAGTCTGAAAAATCCAAATAATACAAATTATGGGCAAATCACATTGAAAGCACCAGTTCCCACTAGATCATCGAACTTAAGCAGTGATGAGCGTGTTCAATATTTAGATGGGTGACCTTTTAAGTAACAGCAGGTACTGTAAGCAACTTGATATCAAAATGACTTGATTTGGCATTAAATACCCCAAAAAGGTATTTCTGTGAATGTTTGAGATGAGGCTTGATGATTAGTATTAATGATGGCTCCCGATTACGACAAGAAGGTTCCCGAGTTTGGAAACAAAGTTCCCAAGTCTAAAAAGAAGGTTCCCAAGTCCAAAAAGAAGGTTCGAGAGTCCAAAAAGAAAGTTTGCGAGTCTAAAAAGAAGGTTTCTGAGTCCAAAAAGAAGGTTTGCGAGTCCAAAAAGAAAGTTCACGAGTCCAAAAAGAAGGTTTGCGAGTCCAAAAAGAAGGTTCCCGAGTCCAAAAAGAAGGTTCCCGAGTCTAAAAAGAAGGTTCTCGAGTCCAAAAAGAAGGTTTGCGAGTCCAAAAAGAAGGTTCCCGAGTCCAAAAAGAAGGTTCCCGAGTCCAAAAAGAAGGTTCCCAAGTCCAAAAAGCAGGTTTCCGAGTCCAAAAAGAAGGTTCCCAAGTCCAAAAAGAAGGTTTCCGAGTCCAAAAAGAAGGTTCCCAAGTCCAAAAAGAAGGTTTGCAAGTCCAAAAAGAAACACCTAAAGAAAACCGGAGGACACATCGTCCGAAAAGTTGTACAGATAACAATGAAGATGAGGACAATAGTCCAAATAATACTAACCCCAAAAAAGGGTTGATATGCCTTAAAACCAAGCAACCAACCAACCAAGCAGTACAAATTATCCAGACTCATATAAAAAAAATACAGACAAATAGTTTTGCTCATATTCTGCGGAATCGGTCAGACTGATATTTAAAGTAGAATAAGCGTTCAATCTGCTAGAGCGGCACTGATGGCAATTCCAGGATAGAATATCGGTTTTCTGACATTCTGACACCACTCTTAGTGGATGAATTTTATTTTTTAATATGCAACAATTACCAACAAGATCAAGACTCAATTATCCTATATTTTGACCAACAAGTATTATACATACCAACACAAGAAATGCTTATATAACCAATATTACATATGATTTGGTTTGTTTTGTTTTGTTTTACGGCATATCAACCTCAGTGGGTCATTTAATGCCAATAAAGTTTTGAAATAAAGTAATTCTTAATGGATACTCAATTTTGTTTAAAAACTCATGTTTTTCTATTTAACCCATAGATGGGACCCTAACAGGTAATACCACTCTGGGTCAGAGTGAACCAGGGAGTAATGGTGATGAAGGGTTGCTCCATATTCCCCAGACCCCCAGAACTGGAACCTCACCATCAGATAGAGTTTAACATCATTCCCAGGACATGTAGACCCTCAGTCACCGCCTTCTAGCACCTATATGATAAAAAGGGTTGGCGCTTGCCATAAGGGCAAAAGGGTTGGGGCAATCATATAGGTGCTAGGGCTTGACATGACCAGCCGATTGATCGGAAGGGGCCTCTCTGACCTCCTGTCTAGCCCAAGAAATGGCCAAAGTGGAGTATTGCAAGTCATGGACTGCTCAACCACCTGGGTTCTATCCTTATGCATCATGGGTTGCCACCCACGGCCAACAGGTGGCCCCATTGGGGGAGTCTTACCCCTCTGCAGAAGTGCAGTCGGTGCATTCTAACGTCCCAGCCGACAGGGTGGTTTAGGGTTTAGATGCAACCTGACTTTGGAGCAGAGCAGATGCATTTGTTTCTTGTTGGGGTCATCTCTCGCACGCGGTGATATCATATGGTTATATGCTAACCCATTGATGGTATTCAATTAATATATACAAGCAGGACTGGTGTAAGTTCTATTGTGCATTGTTGCTATTGATAAAGAGAATTCATACAGACTTAAAATTCATCCAATGGGCAGGATTGTAAAAATATGTATGTATATATGTATATATATATATATATATATAAGTTGATAGTGTATAAACTTTGTTCTTGTGAACATTGTTTTTTTGGTATTATGAAGCATGGAAATGAACAGGTGAACAAAAACAAAAAATAGAACAAAAAACAGAGTTTCGATATCCAGCTGATGTTTTGTCCCTGGTTCGATTTATTCCGATATTTCGGGTGAACATCACCCTTTGTCAAGTTATAAAGACTGTGGGGTGAAAAGAAAGAAATCGATGTCTAAAAAAATTATACATATATATATATATATATAAATATATATATATATATAAATATATATATATATATACTCATGCAGAGGGGCTGATATAGGTAAATAGTAGGGCAGACCAAGATCTTTAACCTTGGTTAGGCAACCAGTCTAAGAAAAGGAAAAGTCTAAATTCAAAGCTGTTAAACTCCACTCAGGAATTGACCTTGTATCACATCCTACTCATGCGGAGGAGTTAATATAGGTAAATAGTAGGGCAGACTGTGCTCTTTAACCTTGGTTAGACAACCAGTTTAAAAGAAGGAAAACTTTGAATTCAAAGCTTAAGAAATTAACCTTGTGTCACATCCTACTCGTGTAGAGAGGTTAATATGGGTAAATAGTAGGGCAGACTGAGCTCTTTAACCTTGGTTAGGAAACCAGTCTAAGAGAAGGAAAAGTCTGAATTCAAAGCTGTTAAACTCTGCTTAAGAAATTGACCTTGCGTCACATCTTACTTAAATATGTATGATTCACCAAATGTCTATCCATTTGTACCACTTAGCTACCCCCACCCCACCCTTTGGGGGCAAATTTCAACCAAACTAAAATTAAACCATACTTATCTGTTACTTTGCACTTAAAAATGAAGATTCAAGTTATAATTAATATTAATACAAAACCTACTAACAATATTTGTATGAAAAAGATACTGAGACTTGCTTATCAAAACAAGGAGTCTCAAGAAAATTTGAATTAGTCAGAATGAAACAAAAGATCACTTGTTCACAGGATCCCACTCATCTAACTTATCTTGTACCTAAATATATATATGTATATATATATATATATATAATTTTATTAAAAAATGAATAAACACAAGTTTCATTGACGAGTGATGTTTAATAAGCCAACGTTTCTGTTATAGGTGATATAACCTATGGACATAAATGGAATGCGCCGACGATTACTATAAGTAGCAGGAACAATTGTGGCTTGACACAAAGCAAATGCGAGTCAGTTCGCAACTGTATGGTCTGACGCAATCTCCACTTTCTTTGCTGTAATTTCTACTCCTTTTTGTTCAATACATTTGTATCCATTGTTACCAGTCGTTTGTCTTATTTTTAGACCCTTAAAACCCCACAACAGTTTCACAAACCATTTGTCCAGGCCTTTGTTTGTTTAAAAGTGAATGCAATAGTGTAACTGAAGTTTGAACTCACTTACTATGATATTGTAGCCCAGCACGTTAGCCCATCACAATTTCAGAATCTGATATCTGGATATTTTCTCACAAAAAAGGTTTGAAGCTTTTCTTTTCTTTTAAATCACATATAATAATCAAATTTCGACCAAATTATTAGCTAAAGATTTAAACTTAAATTTTGATTTGGTTTCTTTGTTTAATGGTGTATCAACGTTTGTGAGTTATTCAATGCCAAGGCCATCCTTGTAGAAGAACAGTAGTGGTACTATTTAACCTATAGCTAGATGGATGGGTTTGGTTTAGTTTCTTTGTTTAATGGTATATCAACATTTGTGGGTTATTTAATGCCAATGCCATCCTTGTAGAAGAATAGTAAAGTAAAGTAAAGTCGTTGGGGTGGCCTAAAGTTGGTATCAGCCAATCAGCGAAGGAGTCTATCTCCTTTTCACTAGGGCTAGACCAAGGAGATTGTTTTTGGTGTCTGAGGCGGAACGCCACACCTACTATCAGCTCCTTACTTTACTACACAGATCCCTGTGCTACTCATACGCTGAGTTGGTGAGGGCCAGTATCGAACTAAGAACCTTGTGGTTTCTGGGTAGATGAAGTGGTTCAACTTTCCCAAGGGTATTTGTCTGAAAGTGAATGTAATAGCACAACTGGAGTTTGAACTTGCTTACTAATATGTTGCAATTCAGCACGTTAGCCACTACACCACTGGGGACTTAACACCACCCCACCCCCACCCCCAGTATCATTTTAGCAAGATTGTGGTATGCACTGCTGATGAGACCAAAGGAGGTCGAAACAGCTGTCCAGTGCTCCGGATGTTGTACATGGTGTTTGCCGAGTTGTCTGGTCATGGTAATTTAATTCAATTATCAAATATATATATATATATATATATATATATATATATATATAGTTGCATAATTTGCTTGAAGCATTGTGTATGTATTGGTTAGGAGTTGATTTAGAAGGCATCACAATGCAGTTAATAAATAAAAAATAATAATACGGTAACAATGTGTGTGTGTTGACCTGTATTTTTTTATTATTTCTTGAATTTTCGAGGTAAACCTCTTTATCAAAAGAATTTGAACTGAAGCAGTACAGCTATGGCATTTCTTCTAAATGAATTTTTTTTTTTTTGAAAATGACGTTATTTAAATAACTGTATTCCGTGTGAGGTGAATGCGTTTATTTTATTTATTTTTTTTTTGTACGTTTGTGTATGTTGTAATGCGCGTGACATTGAATGACTTTTAAAGATGAACCACACAACACAATACCACAAAATCAGCCACGTGTACGGACTTATCACACTCCCTAATAATGAAAAAAAGGAGCTACTTAGTCTAGGACCCAAGTTTAATTGTCTCAAAAAATAAATGACAAACTACTACTGGACCTTGAGACGAACTTTTGTCGAACTGGCATACCAACTAAAATGGCTAACCTTCATCGATAACACACCCAACCCCAGATACAACAAATAAAAACAACCAACTCCCCTACTTACACATTAAGATAACCCACTACACCCCACCTCCAGCCAACCAAGTACTAGATTCAAAACTATCTAGACTCAAACAATCAATATTCCAAATCATAAAGGAAACAAAAAATAACACCCAACCTTTCTAGAGCACAACACAACACCCATTAAAAAACTAAAAGAGAAAGAATTAATTTACCTGCCTCTGATAAGGAAAAGAGTTCTGCATAATCCTAAGGAAACGTACAACAATTTGGCATTCGAACACCTAACAAACAACGAACTCTATAGAGGTCACAGATGCAACGCCTACCCAAAAGAAAACCGCATAAAACACACATGGACCAAAATCTGCAAAAATAGAAAACCCCAACAGATACAAGACAACTTCACTAGCAAAAATAGCACCCTACCAAGTTTTACACTCTAATAAAAACACATAAAACCAATTCAACACCGCAAATTAGACCAATAGTCTCCAGTGTGGAAGGACCACTATATAAGAGCATCATGGCTCCTTTCAAAATACTGAAACCAATATTAGCGACTCTCCCTGGACATGTCAGCAACTTGACGAAGTCATTCACAAACTGCAACAAACCCAATCAAATTATACTCGAAATAATAATACGAATTAGCTTGGACGTTACGCTCTATACACACCAGTACCAGCTCAACCAGCGGTCGACCTGTTGACTGAACGGATAGCATCATCCGGCCTATACTGCTACACTCACCGCCTCAAGACATACACCAACTTCTATCAATAATCGACAACACATACTCACGTTTCAGAACGAACATTAAAGCAAATAAAGGGCCTGCCGATGGGATCCAGCCTCTCGGCCTTACTGGCCATCTCCTACATGGACAGACTTGAACGCCAGCACTTAATATTGCCGCTCTTGTGCCTTCTTCACCAGGTATATAGATGATATTCTCATCCTCACATCTTCCCGTGAAGAAGCCAACAAATCGCATCAACATCAACAACATAGACAACAACATACATTTCACCATAGAACATCCTGACTGCACAGGATCATTATCACTGTTGGATTTCCGACTTAAGGTATTAAACAAGGGAGAAATCCACACCGACTTCTATAGAAAATCGGCCAGCAGAGACTTGTTCGTCCACCACAATCGGCACTCCCCTTGGGGCAAAGACTGGATACATAAAGAACGAACTTGCCCGATCCGAAACAAATGCAGCAAGAAGCAGGACCAGATCACACACACAGACAATTTATATCCACACTAAAAGACAATGGTTACCCCACTTCAATCACAAAACGACTCAAGCAAACAGAATCCACAAAACACCATCTCACGTCCAATGCCTGTTTTTAAGGTTACCACATTTCAACGAAAATATAACCACAGCAATAAAGGTGGGCCTGGATATACAACTTGCCCATTACGGACCATCACTCAAGAGAAAAACTCTCCAAAAGCCGCCATAAGGAGGCCACTAGTTGTACACTAGTGAACTGCCCCATCCGCGACACAGGTATGTGCCACGAAGTGAATGTGGTATACCACACAAAATAATATATGTAACCAATTTTACATAGGTAGCACCACAAGACACTACACATTAGAATCAAAACACTTACACACACAAGCATCCACTTTCCGTAAACACTTAGTTAAATGCAATAACACAGAAAGAAATATAACAGTCAATATAGAGGCTCGAGAGAGAAATTTGGGTAACTCAGAATTTAAAGAGGCCTTGCTAATGCGTAGATTACACCCAGAGATCAATAAACAGGAGTGAACTCAGCGCAGAGTTCATCATACAATAAACCCCACACCAACGCACACATGTAACAGTATATGCACACACACACAAAACACATACCCACATGCACAATGGAGAATTACTAATGAAACAAATCTACAACGAGAAGACTAATACGAAACACGCACTCAAATCTATAGCCCAACATCTCGCCCACACATACAAACACACAAGCCATTGCACACTAGTTGTTAAGGAAAAAAATTAAATAATAAATTAAATATATATATATATTATATATATTATATATTTAAAAAATTATAAATATAAAAAGATAATTGAATTAGATATAAATAAGTAAATAAGCAAATAAATATGATAATATTAATAATAATAATAATATTAATAATATTAAATGATTAAATTGATGTAAAAATCCAACAGGAAACGTCACAAACACAAATACACTTTTTCATTCGCACATACCCACGTACAAAATCCCGCGCTAGGATACAGTCTTAACGTCACAGCCAACACGCATTTTCAATGTCACGCGCATTACAACATACGCACACGTACAAAAAAAAAAAAAAATAAAAATAAACGCATTCACGCTCACACGGGAATACAGTTATTTAAAAAATAACGTCATTTTCAAAAAAAAAAAAAAATTCATTTAGGAAGAAATGCCATAGCTGTACTGCTTCAGTTCAATTCTTTTGATAAAGAGGTATTACCTCGAAAATTCAAGAAATAATAAAAAAATACAGGTCAACACACAACACCATTGTTACCGTATTATTATTTTTTATTTATTCCAAACTGCATTGTGATGGCCTTCTAAATCAACCTCCTATATATATATATATATATCAATAAAGGAAGGAAGAACTCAACACCGTAATTCCATAATAAATTTATTTCGACCAAAATTGGGGCCCATATAAATCCAAGTTGATTTAAACCGGCTCCGCAAATTTTCGTCTCATCAGATGGGTCTCAATTCACTTATGGACAAGCACATCACAAAAAAACCCAAAGAGCTGAATATATATAAATTCAAACAAAAACAAAAAATAAAAAATATAAAAAATATTGTAACCATAGAAACAGGAAGTGAATGAAAAAAAAGAGATACATTTCAAGGTTGGCTTCTTAGGTGTCCAGACAGACAAAAAAGTGACAAGACAGAAAAAACAGAGTAGTATATTAATATAAATAGACAAGTAAATAAAATTTTTTTAAATTTAAACATTAGAGTATAATGATGTATAAAAGAAAATACTAGTTATGATATAAAAATAAAATAAATTAATAGTAAGATAATAATAAAAATAATAAATAATAAAAAATAAAATCAATTAAAAATAATAATACTAATAATAAAAAATAATAATAAAATAATAATAATAATAATAATAAAATAAAATAATTTTGAAAAATATATAAATTAAAATAATCATAATAATAATAAAAATTAAAATAATAATAATAATAATAATAATAATAATAATAATAATAATAATAATAATAATGATAATATTAAGATAAAGTAAATAATAATAATAAAAATAATATTAATAGTAATAATAATAGGATAAATTAATTAAAATAATAATAATATTAAAAATATCATTAATAATAATAATAATATTAAAAATGAGATAAGGTAAATAATAATACTAATAATATTAAAAATAAGAAAAAGTAAATAATGATAATAATAATATTAAGGTAAAGTATATATATATATATATATATATATATATATAAAGTATATATATATATATATATACATTCTTACAAGAGTAGGTTGAAATATTCATAAGCTAAAAGTTTTATATGATGATTTCCTATCTGCTGTTAATGACTTGTACCCAGTCATGATTAACAGAATGAGAACAACTTACCCCAATGGATTAAATAAAGGGTATTATTAGGAAATAGGTATACGACTTGCATCGTAGGGAATGTCACTTACTGGTAGCTGGTTTGGGGGCAAATCCTCCTAAGGCTTAGAGGCGGCAGGCGCCTAGACCATGTTAACTCGTTGACAGCCTGAGTGAAAAGAGGTATAATTCAGATTTCCCCTCGGGGACAAACACCAACGCCACCTATCGGCTCAACGAACCACAGCAAGAGAAGATAACTCATTTTGGACTTTGTTTACCTACCCAATAATGACATGAAGGCTCCTGAGTTTGACAAAGAGGCTCTTGATTTCAACAAGAAGGTCCCCAAGTTTGACAAGAAATACCTGAAGAAGACAGAAGGACATATTGACCGAAACATTGTGTATATGACAATAAAGATGAGGACAACAGTCCGAAAAATCTAAACCTAATTTATTTATTAATTCAATTCAAAAATGTTTACTTTAATTATTATATGAATATAAGAATATATTTCATATGTAAATACCATACCAGCTGTTGCCACCTTCAGCTCCTATCGGGTGAGTGAGGTGAAATGAATCATCTGGTCCCAGGGGGTCATCAGTCCCAGGCAGTACCTTCCCCTAGTCTAAAAGGACCAGCCCAAAAGGGGAATACCAATGGGACTACACATTTTTTGCCCTAGCCATCACATGAACTCAAGTTTGTGAGTGGCTTCCCACATTAACTCTTAACATCCTGTTGAACATTTTCTAAGTCCAGAGCCCCATTTCTATTAGGATATATAAAAAAAAAAAATGGCTAAAAATGGCCTTTTCATTTAAAGTTACCTGTTATTTCCCTTAAATTAAAGACTTCTAAATATGCTTAATATTACATTTAAACAAAGGTTATCATTTGGGGTAGATTAGGAAAATGAATGTGACTTCCGTCTGGGTGGAATGAGGTGATATAGGACGTTAAGAGTTAAAAAGACCTTATGTTTATCTGGCTTGGTGGGAGGTCAGGAAAATATCACCAGCTGTTGCCCCCCCACCCCCTACGGAAATGATATCACAAAATTTTCTTGATTATGTTTTCTCGTTGCTGTTTTTTTGTGTCAACTCACTATAGCATGATTGGAGTTTGGGTTGGTTTCTTTGTTTAATGGCATATAAACTTTTGTGGGTTAGTTATTGCCAAAGCCATCTTTATAGGTACCCCAAAATGAGAATAGGGATGGACCCCCCATTTTTTGCTCTACCCATCGCATGAACTTAAGCCCCCCACATTAAAAAGACGTGTTAATTTGGCCTAGTGGAGTATCAGGAAAATATCACCAGCTGCTTCACCCTACCCTCCAATGGAAATGATATTCAAAGCTGTTAAACTCTGCTTAAGAAATTGACCTTGTGTTGCATCCTGCTTGTGTAGAGGGGTCAGTATATATATATATATATATGGAGAAAGGGAAGGGGCGAATCTACTGAGAGTTACGGGGTATAAGGAGGGGGTGCCTGACTTCTGGATTTTTAGTAATAAAACTATGCTGTGAGCTCTCCCACTCCCGTTAACTCTATATAGAGGGGAAGAAGAGCGACGTATGATATTAGACAGGGATTGGTCTGTTGTTGACTTAATTGCTAATTACGTCTAATTAATTCTACCCATCGCATGAACTTAAGCCCCCCACATTAAAAAGACGTGTTAATTTGGCCTAGTGGAGTATCAGGAAAATATCACCAGCTGCTTCCCCCCACCCTCCAATGGAAATGATATTCAAAGCTGTTAAACTCTGCTTAAGAAATTGACCTTGTGTTGCATCCTGCTTGTGTAGAGGGGTCAGTATATATATATATATATATGGAGAAAGGGAAGGGGCGAATCTACTGAGAGTTACGGGGTATAAGGAGGGGGTGCCTGACTTCTGGATTTTTAGTAATAAAACTATGCTGTGAGCTCTCCCACTCCCGTTAACTCTATATAGAGGGGAAGAAGAGCGACGTATAATATTAGACAGGGATTGGTCTGTTGTTGACTTAATTGCTAATTACGACTAATTAAAACCAATTAAACTGAATTTTTTTTTAAACAATGAGTACTCCTAAAACCAAGGAATATCTAAGTATAAATATTATGTCCATAACATAAATAGAAAAAAATCTATTAGGAAATGAAAGTTGATAATCTCAACTTTAGTATAATAATATATATATATATATATATATATATATATATTATATATATATAATACAGAAATAATATCACAAAAGTTACTTGATTATGTTTACTTGTTGCTGTTGTTTTTTTGTGTCAACTCACTATAAATGAAATTCTTAAAGATCATCAATAAATTTATATCAGACATGAGTTGATAAAATATATTTTGCATGACTACGAGTAATTTTATTTATCAATTTATTTGAGATTGGTTTTCTGATTTTATACAATAGCAAAATGACATTTAACAGTAATTCCATGTCAAATCATCCAGAAAAAAGTAAAACTGTCACCCACCCACTTCAATTTTTCTGAAATTTTTTCCAGGTGTGGACTGTAATTTTAGACAACCCCCAAAATTTGAGCTTCCAATTCCAAAAATTGACCGAGTTATATTGATTTTCAGCACTCCAAATTTGTTGGGCTGGTAACTTAAAATAGGTTAACTTTAAGACTTTTTTGATAGTATTTTTGGATTCCTTGGTTAAAAATGCTTTTATAAACCAATTTTTAGGAGTAGGGAAACTCTAGAACTCTTTTTACAGACAAAAATAGGTTACAAAAAGTCACCAGTTTTTGCGACCTCCCCCCTCTAATTTGGATAGCTAAAAATCGGCATAACTCCACCAATTTTTGGAATTGGAAGCTCAAATTTTGGGGATTATCTAACTTTAACATAGTCCACACCTCCACAAAATTTTAGAAAAATTGAAGTGGGTGGGTGAGATGTGGGTAGGGAAGCTCTAGAACTCATTTTACAAACAAAAATAGATTACAAAAAGTCGCCATTTTTCATACACCACCCCAAATTGGGAGAGCTAAAAATCTACATAACTTGGCAAATTTTTTGAATTTGAAGCTCAAATTTTGGGGATTGTCTAACTTTAACATAGTTCACACATGGACAAAATCTCAGAAAAATTGAAGTGGGTGGGTGACAATTTAACTTTTTTCTGGATAATTTGACATGGAATTACCTAGTATCAAAAAGAATTCTCCACATATCCGGAAGTTGATACAAATCATCTTGAATTAAAAGTTTAATAAGTTAAGGAAATGTCTAATATTTCTGAGCGAAAATTTCTATAACATTGGGAATTCCTAAATAAACATTTTACCGGTTTCTCAAGATGCATATTATAATTCTGTGAAAATGAAAATAATCATAATAGATTCATTGTTTGTTTTTTTTATTATTGAAATCCTTTGTTGTCTTTATGCTAATGTTTCACCTGTTGCACCTCTGATCATTCAGGGGGAATCCCCGTGCTATAGTGGCTAACCTACTGGATTGTGACATTTACTCATAGCTGGAAAATGTAGAAGAAGAAGAAGAAGAAGAAGAATGAAGCAAGAAGAAGAAGAAGAAGAAGAAGAAGAAGAAGAAAGAAGAAGAAATAGAAAGAAGAAGAGGAAGAAAAGAAAGAAGAAGAAGAAGAAGAATGAAGCAAGAAAAAGAAGAAGAAGAAGAAGAAGAAGAAGAAAGAAAAGAAAGAAGAAGAAGAAGAAGAAGAAGAAGAAGAAGAAGAAGAAGAAGAAGAATGAAGGCAGAAGAAGAAGAAGAAGAAGAAAGAAGAAGAAGAAGAAGAAGAAGAAGAAGAAGAAGAAGAAGAAGAAGAAAAAGAAACCATTCCTTTCCCAAGAGTATTAGCAGAAAGGGAAATGGAGACATCTACATCCTGGATTTGAACCTGTGTCACCAAGTCCATTTCCTGTGGGCACACTCACACTTTTAGAACTTCAAACAGAAATATGATTATTCATAAATATGTCTGGGCCATATTACCTTTAGGCACCTCTTTTTGATCTCGATTAAGAAAGGACATGTTTTTCATTTACACCGTCAATATCTGGTTATTTGTTAGGGGTTAGGGTTAGGGGTTAGAGTTAGGGTTAGGGTTAGGGTTTTGTAAAGACATACAGACCATATGACCTTTGAGCACCCCTTTTTGATCTCGATTAAGAAAGGACATGTTTTTCATATGTCAATATCCGATTATTTATTAGGGTTAGGGTTAAGGGTTAGGGTTAGGGATTAGTTTTATAATTTTTTTTTAAATCTAAAAATCGTCTGTTAAAACAACCGGATATTAACAGTGTAAATGAAAAATATGTTCTTTCTTAATCGAGATCAAAAAGGGGTGCCTAAAGGTCATATGGTCATCAGGATAATTCTGACTTCAGAGTCAGAATTATTCTGATTATCCATAAGGTGAAACCTAAGTAGATAGTCTCTGACTCATCAGGCTTACTTTTTAATTATTATTATTATTATTATTATTATTATTATTATTATTATTATTATTATTTATTGGCTCTACTTTGTGTATTGAGTACTTTAATATGTTTTACTTAGGCAACTCTGAATGTATTTTTTTCTCTTTTGGCCAGTATAATAGTGCTGACTGATTATTTTCAGGAGGTGCTTAAGATTTTGTCTTTTGTCTTTTTTTTTAATGTATTTTATTTCTCCAGGTGAAGATTTGTATTGTGTAATTACAAATTATAGTGTCAGGAGCTTTTTATACTGTCAGAGTTTAGAAATAAATAAATAAATAATATATATATATATATATATATATATATATATATATGTATTATAGTCCAACACAAAACCCCTGCTGCCTTCAAGGAAAGGCTAGGGGAGTAAACCCCAAAGACAAATCAGGAGCCGGAGTCCCTAAGGTGGTGTGATGCTGAAATCCAGTATTACCCATCAACTCCTGTGAGACTATCATTGCCAAACCACATTGGTACCTTACCTTTCCTTTGGATCACAGTGGCAGTGTGGAGAGTGGGGATTTGCTGCATGGGCAACAGTTAATCCTCCATATGAACCCGCCCAGGCTATGTAGTTCAAATAAAAAAAAAATTTTTAAAAAAGAAGAAAAAAGAAAAAACTTTCATACTACTTCATCGTCTCTTGTAGGCGGAAGGAAATGGATACATCGACCCAAATTCAAATCCTGGACGAGGCTGTTTGCATTTCACATAGCGATAATACTCCAGCTATGGGTAAATAGTGGGGCGGACTGGGCTCTTTAACTTTGGTGAGGTAACCAATCTAGAAGGAAAACTCTGAATTCAAACTTATTAAATTCAACTTAGAAAATTGACCTTATGTCAAAACTTGTTCAAGTGGAGGGGTTGTTAAATATATATATGCTCCCACCCCACTGTAGGAGGGACATTAATTGAAATTTCACTGTTTGGCGTAAAGCCGTTACTCGTCTGTCCGCTGTTTACAGTCTTGAGGTCTCTGGTGATTGTAAAAACATTCTGTGTAGGGATGTATAAATTATTTGTTCACTCCAGACTAGCCACAAGGGTAAGGGACTTGGCAGATGAAAATTCTGTCAGGTTTCGATCCTGGCTAGAGGTAGCTGTTAAATAGTTGATATATATATATGTATATATATATATATATATATTTAACAAGTCATATTTATATATATATATATATATATATATATATATATATATATATATATATATATATATTGTCATTCACATACAGTCCTATTTCACCATTTCTTGGCTCATCAGTATGACTAGACAAGGCAGGCTGCGTCAGGCTAGGTTTGAAACCCAACCAAATTGTCATCAGTCAGACACCTTACCACCACACTATCTACCCATCCATCTGTTAGAAATGGAATTTTACTGTTATATGTATACTAGGTCACTAAGGAGTGCTCTATCTGTATTAAGGAGAGCTATACAATTTTTACTTATTTAGCACTCAGAAAATTCCATTTCCAGAGAGCTCAACCCACCAGGGGTGGAGAGCATATGTATTGTCATTCACATACAGTCCTGTTTCATGGCTCATCAGTGTGACTAGACAAGGCATATATATATATATATATATATATATATATATATATATATGGATAGATATTACTATGGGAGCAGTCTTTTTTATCTATTTTTAACTCAAATGTGTTTTCCTGGTAACTAAGAAAGCTATGTTGAAATTTGAGCAGTATAATTTGGTCCCATTCAGTGAGAGTATCCTGGTCAGCCCTTGGACATTTCAGTAAATGTATATATATATACATGGATAGATATTACTATGGGGCAGTTTTTTTTAATCTATTTTTAACTCAAATGTTTTTCCTAGAAATATTTGTTGAAATTTGAGCGGTATAATTTGGTCCCATTGAGTGAGAATATCTTGGTCAGCCTTTGGACTTATAAGTATATTTAAATATATATATACATGGATAGATATTACTATGGGAGCAGTCTTTTTTAATCTATTTTTAACTCAAATGTGTTTTTCTGGTAACTAAGAAATATGTATTGAAATTTGAACGGTATAATTTGGTCCCATTCAGTGAGAATATCTTAGTCAGCCCTTGGACTTATAAGTATATATAAATATATATATACATGGATAGATATGGGAGCAGTCTTTTTTAATCTATTTTTAACTCAAATGTGTTTTCCTGGTAACTAAGAAATATGTATTGAAATTTGAACGGTATAATTTGGTCCCATTCAGTGAGAATATCTTAGTCAGCCCTTGGACTTATAAGTATATATAAATATATGTATACATGGATAGATATGGGAGCAGTCTTTTTTAATCTATTTTTAACTCAAATGTGTTTTCCTGGTAACTAAGAAATATACGTTGAAATTTGAGCGGTATATTTGAGGACAACATTAGGCTACTCTATTAGTTTTGCTGGAAGCTCTATTTTAAGATGACTCGTTGATGATATCATGTGATTGGATTAGTGGGTGCAGCTGTAATGAGTCTATGACAAGTGTCCACAACTTAATAGAGGATAAAACCTGCTCTATAAACAAGTATCTCTAAACAAGGATATTTATTTAATTCAACTCTCAAAACACGTCACTAGTCATTGGTTGTCTCAACAGAGCATTACATTATAATGTGTTTATCTTAACAATAACAACAATCTCTTTTATGTTATTTGTTTGTGTCATTTCCTTTATAAAAGAATGAAGTAGTTATCACATGTGGGGAAGTTAAACAATGATTTAAAAGCTGTAAAATAACCACTCATCCTATTTCAGTAATCACTCTTTTTAGATTTTTATCATTAGTTTTTTCACAATTATTAAGATTGTTGACTCTCATATGATAAAGTTTTAATGTATTGTATATACTTCTGCTACTGTAATATTATTTTTTGTCATTTTTGGTCATCCATAATTCAGAAAGGTAATCACGTTTTTAGATTTTTATCATTAGTTTTTATCGTAATTATTAAGAGTGTTGACTGTCATATGACAAAGCTTTAATGGATCTTATAGATACTTTTACTATTGTAATATCAGGTTTTGTCATTTTTGGTCATCCTTCCTTTAGAAAGGTAATCACGTTTTTAGATTTTAATCATTAGTTTTTATCACAATTATTAAGATTGTTGACTCTCATATGATAAAGTTTTAATGTATTTATTATACTTCTGCTATTGTAATATTATTTTTTTGTCATTTTTGGTCATCCATACTTCAGAAAGGTAATCACGTTTTTAGATTTTTATCATTAGTTTTTATCATAATTACTAAGAGTGCTGCTCATCATATGACAAAGCTTTAGATACTTTTATCATTGTAATATCAAGTTTTGTCATTTTTGGTCATCCATACTTCAGAAAGGTAATCACGTTTTTAGATTTTTATCATTAGTTTTTATCATAATTATTAAGAGTGTTGACTGTCATATGACAAAGCTTTAATGGATATTATAGATACTTTTACCATTGTAATATCAAGTTTTGTCATTTTTGGTCATTCATACTTCAGCAAGGTAATCACTCTTTTAGATTTTTATCATTAGTCTTTATCACAATTATTAAGAGTGTTGGTTGGTTGGTTGGTTGGTTGGTTCATTTTATAGCATGTCAACCCTTGTTGGGTTACTTAATGCTGAAGTCAGTCTTTTTCTGTAAGCATTCCCATATAATACAAATAATTTTCAAACAGATCTATCAAATGGAATGCTAAGATCTCCAGATCAGAGAAGATCTGGGAGTGATGGTAATGAATGAATAACTCCATGCTTCCCTAAGCTCCAGAAGTGGAGCCTCACCACTGGATGTCATACCCAGGACACCCTTCTTTTGTGGAGGGGTCTTACCTCTCTACAGGGGATGATGTTGGTATACTGTAGGCCCTGTTAACAGGGCCCAAATTTAAACTAGCTTTCATCATATATGGGTAAAGAAAGTTGTAGGGATCTTAAATAGGAACTCTTCAGTGTCAGGGGACACAGGAGTTAGGGGTTAGCTCCCTTTAGCTGGCTGACAAATTCGGCCAGTTATAGTTGGAACACAGGAGAGTTAGGTTTGGTTAGGTTGGTTGGGTTTTATGGTATGTCAACCCCTTGGGTTATTTTATGCCGAATACTTCTATTGGTAATTAGGTATTCAAAAATGTATAGGGGTTTATTTGCTGTAATCAAGTTTTCTGTTGAGAATTTGAACATCAAGAGAGTGTGTGGGTGATTTTTGTAAGTCTGTGAACTTACATCCTTGATAGGAGGTCGGTTCTTTTCAAAAAGTTTAATATCCTCTTGGGATCTATTTTTTCAAATAGTTTGTCCATGCTGTCAACTTTGTAGAGCTTTCTTCGAGAGGGGGAGAAGTGTGTGCATTCAATCATAATATGTTTTATTGTGTATCGGTTTCTACATGAACATTTAGGTGGAGGTTATTCTTTTAAAATGAAGGAGTGAGTTAATCTAGTGTGACCAATGCGTAGCCGGGTGATAGTGGTTTCTTCTCTTCTGGTATTACTAGGATCAGGTGTCTTTTCTTTTAAGTTGGGCTGTAGAGTTTGTTGTGGGGATTTTCATTCCATAATTGCTGCCATTTGATTGTCATTATTTGCTTGATTTTTGGTTAACAAACTCTTGGCCTATCATGATAACCACTAAGTAACTTTTAGGAAATCCGTCAGGTGAGGAAGGACTGTATAATATGAATATGTTTTATACAATATATACATATAATCTGTTTTATTTGTAATATTGAAATGGAGGCACGTGGGCTAGTGGTTAGAGTTGTGGAAAATGGACTCGTCGATTCGAGTTCAATTCCTAGATGAAGCTGTTGGCATTTCACATAGTGCTAATACCCTATGGGTTAAATAGTAGGGCAGACTGGACCCTTCAGCCTTGGGTAGGTAACCAGTCTAGGAGAGGGATAACTCTGAATTCAAAATTCCTGAGGTCAGTCGTTGATTGGGTTTGTGGCAATCCTTGATGCACCAATTCTTTCCTATCGACTGTGCCAAAAAGTGTGGATGGTCCAACACAAGCCTTCACCACTATAAACAAATCACTGTGTGGATGTTCATTGTATGAACATTCATACGTCAATCGACAGAAGAGCCCATCATATATAATCTATATATTAATATGCATGCTCGTAAATCTTCTGTCCATTATCATCCTGCAACACCCTCTGGTTAAAAATGAAACCGTCCAAATCATCCAGGATGCAATGCAAAAATGTGAATCCAGATTATCTGGAGTCACTTAATCATAGATTTCTTTTTTGTCCCATTTTATTTGACCCAATTTTAAAATGAAACATTTCAAATGCTCTTGCATCACTTAAATGCCCAACGCAAAATTAAAATGAATTAAAAATAAAAAAAGTTACGTGTTTGTTTTATTTGTAATATTGAAATTGTGAATTACGGAAGATATTTTGGTAATTTTAATCTTATGTTGTTCAGTCCTCTTGCCTTAATTTATGCTTTTTAGCGAGGCAGCCTCAGGCAAATTTCCAGCCAAACTTTTTTTTCTGAGTCGTGTTTTTGTCACTTTTATTTTTATATAATTTATTGCAAAGACAACAGTTGGATTTATATGTAATGAAATTGCAAATCATTGTTTCTGGCTTAAATAGCTCCTCTTGATTTTTGTTTCATTTTGTGGAAATTCTATGGGTCACACTAATATAAA
Organism: Doryteuthis pealeii; assembly: GCA_023376005.1. Lineage (NCBI taxonomy): Eukaryota > Metazoa > Mollusca > Cephalopoda > Myopsida > Loliginidae > Doryteuthis > Doryteuthis pealeii. The sequence goes on from CM042170.1 coordinate 56,993,960, forward strand.
ATAATACAATAATATATATATAATAATAGTACAATAATATATATGAAAGTAAGTAAGCAAACATTGTGTTTATTTTTGATATGGCCTTTTAGCTGACAATTTTTGGAGGATATGTGCCTAAGTGAAGTCATACCTAATTTTGAAAATTAATTAGTTATACATTGTTTATAAAAGAATGAAAAGACACTTTCCTATTATGGAATTCTAGATATGATGAGACTAAATACCAAAATCATATGAGAATGTTTTCAAATTAATATCATTGTCTTTGTTGTCTTGATTATGATATTTCTAATTACAAATAGGGCCAGTGTAGCTCACTCAGTAGAGCGTCCATCTAGGAACCACAAGGTTTCTGGTTCAATACCGGCCCACACCAACTCAGCATATGAGTAGCACAGGGATCTGTGTAGTAAAGTAAGGAGCTGATTGTAGGTGTGGGGATCCACCAGATGCAAAAACAATCTCCTTGGTCCAATGCTAATGAAAAGGGGATAGACTCCCTTGTTTGGCTGATACCGACTTTAGGCCACCCTCACATCTTTACTTATTTACTAACCACTCTGCATGAGCAGGATGTGACACAAGGTCAATTTCTTAAGCAGATTTTAACAGATTTAAATTCAAAGTTTTCTATCTCCTAGACTGGTTACTTAACCAAGGTTAAAGAACCCAGTCTGCCCTACTATTTATCCATTGCTGGAGGGAGAATAGTTGGATTCATACCTTTCTTAAGGGTATTAGTGCTATGTGAAATGCAAACAGCCTCGTCCAGGATTTATACTCACCTCATCGTGTCTATTTCCCACAACAGTAATCATTACACCACGTGCCTCCATTGGGAAATAGATATATATATATTTACCAACCCCTCCGCACGAGCAGGATGTGACACAAGGTCAATTTCTTAAGTGGAATTCAACAGGTTTAAATTCAGAGTTTTCCTTCTCCTAGACCGGTTGCCTAACCAAAGTTAAAGAGCCAAGTCTGCTCTACTATTTATCCATAGCTGGAGTGAGAGTAGGATTCATACCTTTCCCAAGGGAGAATAGTTGGATTCATACCTTTCTTAAGGTATTAGTGCTATGTGAAATGCAAACAGCCTTGTCCAGGATTTGAACTCAGAGTTTTCCTTCTCCTAGACTGGTTACTTAACCAAGGTTAAAGAGCCCAGTCTGCCTTACAATTTACTCATAGCTGGAGGGAGAATAGTTGGATTCATACCTTACTTAAGGGTATTAGTGCTATGTGAAATGCAAACAGCCTCGTCCAGGATTTGAACTCGTCCCATCATGTCCATTTCCTACAACTGTAACCATTACACACACGCCTCCATATTGATTTATCATATTTGTGCTGATCACTTTGCCAGACTACTTTAGTTGAAAATAGTATCTGTTTAATCTTCTTAGATATTTAGTATGTTAATTTATTTTTAAATCTCAAAAGTGCTAAATCATTGATAGATAAAATGATGATTGATAGATAGATAGATAGATAGATAATGAACAGAATGAAATAGATAGATAGACAGATAAGAAACAGAATTAGATAGATAGATAGATAGATAGATAAATAGATAGGTATGTACAGAATGAGATAGATAGATAATGAACAGAATGATAGATATAGATATAGATATAGATATAGATAGATACATAGATAGATAAGGAACAGAATTAGATAGATAGATAGATAGATAGATAGATATGAACAAAATGATATATATATATATATATATATATATATATATATATAGAGAGAGAGAGAGAGAGAGAGAGATATGAACAGAATGAGATAGATAGATAGATAGATAGATAGATATGAACAGAATGATATATATATAGAGAGAGATAGATAGATAGATAGATAGATAAGGAACAGAATTAGATAGATAGATATATATGAACAGAATGAGATAGATAGATAGATAGATAGATAGATAGATATGAACAAACCAAGATAGAGAGATCGATCGATAGATAGAGAGATAAGAAACAGAATTAGGTAGATAGATAGATAGATAGATAGATAGAATCTCCTCCTTATCACAAGTCAGAAGATGTTATTATTACTAACAATTATTTTTAGCTTCTTTTTATCTTTTATTGTTAATTGTGATGTATTTTATTTGTTTTAAATATATCTTTAAAGAAAAATCTATTAATTTCACATCCTTTTATTATGATGTGGGTGACGTTGTGGAGTTATATACCATTTCATGTAATGAAGTTTGGATTAAGTAAATACATACATTTATTGATAAATACATACATTATATATACAAGTAAAAAATAAAAAACACCCTCCGGGCGATGTAAAAATAGATTTTTTAAACATATTGCTTGAGGGGTGGGAATTAAAAATTCAATGTCAGCAAGTTTGTACCCTAAGTAAATAAAATCATAAAATTTATTAAAGGATTAAAAAATAAAACAATGTAATTGAAATGTAAACATTTGAAATGTAAACATTAAATATATATTAAAATAAAATAAACTATATATAGATATATAATACCAGTCATGTATTTATTAAAAATTGTTTAAAAAACAATGAGGACTGTCTAATGCTGCATGTTCAAATGTTGAGTGTATTTATTCTATGTTATGACGATTTTGGGTAATGTGACATAAGCCGTGACGTAGTTTTTGAGACAGACAAAAACCGGAAGCGAATCTCCATTATTAATAGACTAGCAAGAATATGCGCCCTCTGTGTGTAAATATTTAAGTTTTAATGTAAAAAAATATATTAAATTAGAAAGGCTAATGAAATTAAATAAGAACACATATAAAAAGATTATACTTATTTTAATTAGATTTTAATTGGTTTCTATATAAAATCATTTATAGAACTGATCTTGATACATTGGAGATAAAACAATGATATTAGAAATTAATAACACCAAGTAATTATTTATTAAACCTGGTTTTGTTAAAACCAGTATGCAAATTAACCACACCATATATCATGTAAACCTTTATTTCTTAGTTATATATAAGATACATTGCAGGATTTTAACCATTAATAACATGGGCTGTTTTGAGGCAAATCTAACTCAGATTTTCATTGAGACCTTGTTAATGAATAAGATTTATTCTATGTATTAATGATTTTGACTATAAATTAGATACTCATTAATAAACTTATGCAATTCCTGAGGGTATTGTGACATAGTTTCAGTTACAGACAGACAGACACAGAATATCCATTATGATAAGATATCACTTCTTGTAAGTTTTTTTTATACCAGTGTTAGTTGGCGATCTTTAACTGGAGTCTAAGTGACAAGTCTCCTCAGGTCTCCAGGACTTTTCTAAGTATTCTAGCCAATCTTAACATTGCTATTTCTCTAAATGTTTGAGATGAGGCTTCATGATTATTATTATCTGCATTATTCGGACTATTGTTCTCATCTTCATTGTTATCTGTACAATGTTTCGGCCGATGTGCCCTCCGGCCTTCTTCAGGTATTTCTTGTCGGACTCGGAAACCTTCACAGACTCGGGAACCTTCTTTTCAGATTTGATTTCTATGATTATTAAAAGTAAAAAGTAAAGTTGGTGGAGTGGTCTATTGTCAGTGTCAGCCGGACAGCGAGGGAGTCTATCCCCTTTTCAGGAGCACTAGACCAGGTATATTGTTTTCGTTGAGGTAGAGTGCAATACCTACAGTCAGCTCCCCACTTTACCACTCAGATCAGATCACTAACTCCATACTACTCATGCTCTGAGTTGGCAGGAACCAGTATTGAACCAGGAACCTTGTGATTCCTAGGTGGGTGCTCTAATGACTGAGCTAAACCTCCCACCCCTCATTAAGTCAAGTGTATTGACAAGGAAAGATATGTAGGAAAATTTTTTTTCCATCATCAGCCTATAAATTTATACCTATACTTATATATATCTGAATGATAGCTAAGCAAATATTTATGAATATTTATTCTTAGCAACATTCTTACCAGTAATCAATAATCAATAATTTATTGTATCAGTTACAAAGAATTTGAATGTTTCCAATCTTTTAGTGTGTTTATTTATATATATATGTAGTTGAGGATGGGCTGAGTGTTGCTTTTTAAAACCGTCAAGAGAATTGGCCCCGAAACGGTTTGCACACTTTCTCTTCTGATGAGCCTATTTCAGTTGTAAACATCGTTTGTTTTTTCATTATATCTTATTCATATATATATAAGTAAATACACAAGCGATGTGTTTTGATATGGCTTTTTTAGCCGACAATTTTTGGGAGAATATGTGCTTAATTGAAGTCGTACCTAATTTTGAAAGTTAATTAATTAATAATTAATTAATTAGGCAGGCATACCTATTCAAAAATGTAAGGCTAAACAAATTGAGAAAAATCAATCTCTGTATGTACATTTCGGCCTACTCATCAGCAGAGCTATAGATAGGAAGATTGCCTTGTGTGTGATTTGAACCCTGACTGCCAAGCTGACAGGCGAGGACCGTAACCCCTACACCAACCGGACTCTCCTAGATTTTTCGTTTTGTTTAGAAGTAGGTTATATTCCTCTTATAGTGACTTTTTCTACACGACAGTATGAGAAGTAAATTCACAAGCGATGTGTTTTGATATGGCTTTTAACTTTCCAAGAAAGAAAAACTTAACAAACCGTCATTCTGTAATAATTTCTTTCAACCAGAAACTGAAAAGGCTTTTTAAAATTAAAAAATAAATTCTTTTTTAAATGTTTAAGAGGCCAGCCTCATCATACGGATTTTACAAAATAAAGGGATTCACCTGAGAAGGAATAAAATTCACAAAATTTATGTCAGACAGCAAGTATAAAGTTAAAATTCTAAGTCTAAGAAAAAGATACAATGTATTAATATTGCTCTGTATTTAATCTAATTTATTGATTATTATACATTGAGCTCTCTTTATTTATAAAAATCCTTGTATGAATTATATGTTTGCATCTACAAGAGCATACAGTATGGTTATACAGTGAAGTTTTGAAGATCTCAAATTGAATCCTCTCTGACAACCAATCATTTGGATACCTTACATATATATATATATATATATATATATATATATATATATATATATATAATAAAACAAAATTTTTAAAATTTTTAATATTTTAAAATTTTTTAAATCTTTTGAGTTTCTGGTCGAAATAAATTATTACGAAATGACAGGTTGTTAAGTTTTTCTTTCTTTGAAAATTAAATATTGCTCTGTATATAATCTAATTTATTGATTATTATACATTGAGCTCTCTTTAGGGATTTATAAAAACCCTTGTATAAATATATGTTTGCACCTACAGGAGCATACAGTATGGTTATACAGTGAGATTTTGAAGATCCCAAATAGAACCATCCCTTACAACTAGTCATTTGGATTACCTTACACTTATATATATATATATATATGTGTGTGTGTGTGTGTGTGTGTGTGTGTGTGTGTAAGTTGAAAATGGAAGTGAATCCGACGGTATGTTGAAATTAAAAATAAAGGAGAGAAAATGCTGAATGAATAAAATAGATTTTATCTTTATTTTGTTTTACTGACATGTGTTTTGGCCAGAAGTTTATCCATGCATATATATACTCTATCTATTATTATTTTAAATACAAAATAAAATAACAATAATAGAAAATTATTTAAAAATTTTTTAGTATACAAGGAATAATGGCATTGGTCAGACTAAATTCTTTGGTGTTTTAAATCAAAGTGGTTAAAAATACGGGAAATTTCTGAAATATATATATATATAAGATAAATATATATATATATAAGAGAAGTTTTAAAACCTATTTTTAGTCCAAAAGTCTGTATGGGCCAACCTATGAATGAGCAATATTTTTATAAAAATAAAACTACGTAAATATATATGTAGTCTACTTATTTATGGACTGCTAATATTCCATTCTTTTTGTCACTAAGCTTAAAGCTGTATATATTTATCCTACTTTCTGCCACGAGCAGGATGTGACACAAGATGTGCTAAAAAGACAGTGGCTGAGGGTCTTTATGTCCTGGAATGACATTAAACTCTATCTGATGGTGGGTTCCAGTTCTAGAAGTCTGGGGAATGTGGAACACCCATCATCATTGCTCCCAGGTTCACTTCTGACCTGACATCAATACACTTGATTTAATGTTGGGAGGGGGGCAGGTTCAGCACCCATCTTAGGAATCTTAAGGTTCCTGGTCAATACTGGTTCCTGCCAACTCTGCACATGAGTAGCAGGGAGTTGGTATCTGATCTGTGTGGTAAGTGGGGAGCTGTAAAAGTGGCACTTTACCTCAACAAAAACAATATGCCTGGTCTAGTGCTACTGAAAAGGGGATAGACTCCCTCACTGTCCGGCTGATACTGACAATAGACCCCTCCAACAACAACTTTACTTTTACTTTTAAAGATCATATAAAATCAGATTTCATATTGTGAAAATTTGAGATAAAATTTAATTTTCTAACTATTGCCAACGTTGAGGTAAAATTCACCCTATTTATTGAATGATTTTCTGTTAGGGTCCCATCTATGGCTTAAATAGTGATATATCCAGGTTAAGGGATATATTCTGAAGTTTATAGTTGGTATATTTCGCAGTAGTACTTGGGTACATTTAATAGTAATCCTCTCCGAGCCTTGTGGGATTAGGTGCCTGTACCAACACAGTGTCGACTATTTATACATGACACTGTCCAAATCAGAATTTAGTGAGGGGTACCAAGGTATTTACATATTCAATTATATCAAATAGAAACTAATGTATTTATATATATTATATAATATAATTATATAATAATATTATATAATACTATTATATATTATATAATAATATATAATAGAAGGCTGTCAACACTCCCAAATAATTCAGGCTAAGAGAGATAAATAATAAAAGTCTTAGTGTTGTGACCATTTACGGCTTTTCTTTTTTAGGAATGGTGGGATAGCAATTAAACAAAGATGCAGGGGTGTATAAAGATGACTATTCCTCACCTTTCCACCTGTCCAGGTGTTGGGGGTGGGGTGAGAAATTGAAGGCAAAATTATCAACTAGTTTCTTCAGATGGAAAAAACCAGATTAAAAGTACCTGAGTATGTTACATATACTAGCAAATAATAGGAAGTAGGAAGCGCATGGTGTATGGTTAAGTCATGGGAAATGGACTCGTCGCCCCGAGTTCAAATCCTGACGTGCTAATTGCATTTCACTTAATAGCGCTAATGACCCTTGGGAAAGGTATGAATCCTACTCTCCCTCCAGCTATGGGTAAATAGTATGGGCAGACTGGGCTCTTTAACCATGGCTAGGTAACCAGTCTAGGAGGAAGGAAAACTCTGAATTCAAACCTGTTGAACTCCGCCTTAAGAAATTGACCTGTGTCGTATCCTGCTCGTTGCGGGGGAGTTGGTAAAATATATATACTAGCAAATATATGCACCCTCCGGGTGCAAGTATTTAAGTTTTAATATAATAATATCATATTAAATTAGAAAGGCTAATGAAACTGAATAAGAATGCAGATAAAAAGATCTGGAACAGAGGGGTAATGATGAAATAGAACAACTTTGAAAGTACTCTTCCATCATTTTCATTACTCCCCTCTTCATTGGTAAATTTTCTAATTTAACTATTAGTTAAAATAGGAAGTAAAGAAATATATTACTGTTATTTCTCTTGTTCAGGATTTCTTTTAAGATTTATCCCCGAGATTTTTGCTTATATTCATTAAGATAAAACCAAACATTAGAAATCAATAATACTAAGCACATATTATTAAAATCAATTTTTAAGATCAATATGCAATCAGCCTGCCCATTCACACTATAATCACTATTTTTGTATATATAAATACAATTGCATGTTCTGTGTATGTAGATATGGTCAACAGTCTTAAATGATGTAAAACAGTTTTATTAATAATTGAGGTTTAAATAAAAATAAAATCATGGAGAATGTGATGTAAATAACAAGGGAATTGTGATTTGTATAGTAATATAGTTACAGAGACAGAAAACACACAATCTCCATTTATATAAGATATGAAAAAAAAAAGTTGGCAGAGTTATTAGCCGGAGAGCAAGGGTGTCTATCCTCCACTTCGTTAGTGCTAGACCAGGAAGATTGTTTTGCTGATGGTGGAGCGCTCACCTACCATCAGATCCCTCTTTACTGCACAGATCAGATTACCCATTCTGTGCTACTCATACGCTGAGTTGGCAGGGGTCAGTTTTGAATTTAGAACCTTGAGATTCCAGGTGGGTGCTCTACCCCTGAAGCTAAATCAGTCCCTACTACATTATGTATAATAAGTCGTCTATATAATATATATATATATATATATATACTAGCAATATATGCACCCTCCGGTGCAAGTATTTAAGTTTTAATGTAATAAATATTGTATTAAATTAGAAAGGCTAATGAAACTAAATAAGAATACAGATAAAAAGATTGAAACAGAGGAGTATAATCGAAAAATAGAACAACTGAACTTACACTTCCATCACTCTCGTTTTTCATTGTTTATTTTTCTAATTTAAGTATTTACTTAAAAGAGGAAGTAAAGAATAAAATTACAGTTATTTCTTCTTGTTAATGGATTTATTTAAGATTTATTGAAGAGATTTTTGCTTATATTCCTTAAAATAAAACCAAACGGTTAGAAATCAATAGTACTAAACACATATTTATTAAAATCACATTTATATCAATATCAAATTAGCCTTCCCGTTCACACTGTAAACCGTTATTTTGTTGTATATATAAATAATTGCATTGTTACTAATATGTGGATATGGTCACAGCATTAATAATGTAAAACAACTTTATTGAGATTGAGATTTGAAATAAAAATAAAATCACTGAGATTGTGATGTCAATAACAAAGGGAATTGTGACTTGAGTAGTAATATAGTTCGGTTACAGACAGAAAAACACACAATCTCCATTATAATAAGATAAGTAAGTAAAGTAAAGTCATTGGGTGGCCTATAGTAAGTCAGACAGCGAGGAGTCTATCCCTTTTCACTAGCTCTAGACCAAGGAGGAGATTGTTTGGGCATCTGAGGTAGGGTGCTACACCTACCATCACTCCGCACTTACCGCACAGACTCCTGTGCTACTCAATATGCTGAGTTGGCGAACCCAGAAACTTGTGTTTCCTAGTTCGACGCTCTAAAGACTGAGCTATACCGGCGTTCTGGAGTAATTTCCTTGATACAAATTAAAAACTTCAAATTTATTATTTTATTAATTTTGAATTACTGTTGGCTATTTATATCTGTGGATTAAGCATAAGGAAAAAGAAAAAGATTAAGGAAAAAAAATCTAGAAAAGTTCACAAAAGCAAAGCTTGAATTTCCATGTACTGAACACACACACAGGCTACATTGTAGCGATTGTCTGCCCCTGTTTGGGCTGAAAGGGATTATCTTCCCTTGTCTCTAGGTTTGACTGCTAGGCACCCTGACTATATTAATCAGGGAAGCGCCAACTTTGAATCCTCCTTCTTGTCTCGGGACTGCACATCAGCAGATGGGTTAGATTTTGTTTGCAATTCTATCCACCCTTCTCATGTGANCTGTTTTAAATAAAAATAAATTTATTAATATATTTAAAATTATTAAATGTTATATTATCATTTATATTATTATTTATATTTTATTTAAAAATAAAATAAATTTTATTTTTAATTTTTTTAAATCAGAGGCATTATAGTTTATAGTAAAACTCAAAAGAGTTTGTTGTAAAATTATATAAAAAGTGTATGGTGGGTATCAAAATTGTTCAGGATATATTTCAGCTATTAAAATATAATATACAAGTCCGCAGCGTAATTGAAGAAAGATGTAAAAGTTCCAAATTACTTGTGGTGTTGATAAATCCGTAGAACATGCATTTAAAAAAAAATTTCAGCATTGAATATAGCGTTCGTTTGTAAACAGTCTTCTAACGGATATTTTTCTTTTCCCATCTATGTTGCTCTTGAAGGTGACCAGTTTATCGAACCGGTCGAAACAGATTTTTGTCAGCAATTTTATAACATCATTTGTTTTTTCAAAAATGTTAAATTTCATAATATATTATATAATTATATTAATATTATATAATAATATTATATATTATATAATAATATATAATAGAAGGCTGTCAACACTCCCAAATAATTCAGGCTAAGAGAGATAAATAATAAAAGTCTTAGTGTTGTGACCATTTACAGCTTTTCTTTTTATGGAATGGTGGGATAGCATTAAACAAAGATGCAGGGGTGTATAAAGATGACTATTCTCACCTTTCCACCGGTCCAGGTGTTGGGGGTGGGGTGAGAAATTGAAGGCAAAATTTATCAACCAGTTTCTTCAGATGGAAATAAACCAGATTAAAAGTTACCTGTGTACATTACATATACTAGCAAATATATGCACCCTCCGGGTGCAAGTATTTAAGTTTTAATGTAATAGAATATATTGAATTAGAAAGGCTAATGAAACTAAATAAGAATGCAGATAAAATGATTTGAATCAGAGGGGTGTATAATCGAAAAATAGAACAACTGAAACTTACTCTTCTATCACTCTCGTCTTTCATTGCTAAATTTTCCTAATTTAATAACTTAGTTAAAATAGGAAGTAAAGAATAAAATCAGAATTATTTCTTCCCTTAATCGATTTCTTTTAAGATTTATTGAAGAGATTTTTGATCATATTAATTAAGATAAAACCATACGATTAAAAATCAATAATACTAAGTATATATTTATTAAAATCAAATTTTTAATTTCAATATGCAAATAAGCCTTCCTGTTCACACTGTAAACTGCTATTTTAGTGTATATATAAATACAATTGCAGATTATTCAATTGTAGATATGATTAACAGTATTAATAATGTAAAACAATTTTATTAGAAATTGAGGTTTAAATAAAAAATAAAATCATGGAGAATGTGACGTAAATAACAAAGGGAATTGTGACTTGAGTAGTGATATAGTTTCGTTACAGACAGAAAAACACACAATCTCCATTATAATAAGATATGAGAAAAAAAAAGTTGGCAGAGTTTATCAGCCGGAAAGCGAGGGTGTCTATCCCCATTTCGCTAGTGCTAGACCAGGAAGATTGTTTTGTTGAGGTGGAGCACCACACCTACCGTCAGCTCCCCTCTTCACTGCACAGATCAGATTACCCATTCTGTGCTACTCATACGCTGAGTTGGCAGGGATCAGTTTTGAACTCAGAACCTTGAGATTCCAAGGTGGGTGCTCTACCAACTGAGCTAAATCAGTCCCTACTACATTATGTATATAAAGTCGTCTTTATATATATATATATATATATATATATATATACTAGCAAATATATGCACCCTCCGGGTGCAAGTATTTAAGTTTTAATGTAATAAAATATTGTATTAAATTAGAAAGGCTAATGAAACTAAATAAGAATACAGATAAAAAGATTTGAAACAGAGGGAGTATAATCGAAAAATAGAACAACTGAAACTTACACTTCCATTACTCTCGTTTTTCATTGTTATTTTTTCTAATTTAAGTATTTACTTAAAAGAGGAAGTAAAGAATAAAATTACAGTTATTTCTTCTTGTTAATGGATTTCATTTAAGATTTATTGAAGAGATTTTTGCTTATATTCCTTAAAATAAAACCAAACGGTTAGAAATCAATAGTACTAAACACATATTTATTAAAATCACATTTTAAATATCAATATGCAAATTAGCCTTCCCGTTCACACTGTAAACCGTTATTTTGTTGTATATATAAATATAATTGCATGTTACTAATATGTGGATATGGTCAACAGCATTAATAATGTAAAACAACTTTATTGAGATTGAAATAAAATAAAATCACTGAGATTGTGATGTCAATAACAAAGGAATTGTGACTTGAGTAGTAATATAGTTTCGGTTACAGACAGAAAAACACACAATCTCCATTATAATAAGATAAGTAAGTAAAGTAAAGTCATTGGGGTGGCCTATAGTCAGTCAGACAGCGAGGGAGTCTATCCCTTTTTCACTAGCTCTAGACCAAGGAGATTGTTTTGGCATCTGAGGTAGGGTGCTACACCTACCATCAGCTCCGCACTTTACCGCACAGACTCCTGTGCTACTCATATGCTGAGTTGGCGAACCCAGAAACTTGTGTTTCCTAGTTCGACGCTCTAAAGACTGAGCTATACCGGCGCTTCTGGAGTAATTTCCTTGATACAAATTAAAAACTTCAAATTTTATTATTTTATTAATTTTGAATTTACTGTTGGCTATTTATATCTGTGGATTAAGCATAAGGAAAAAGAAAAAGATTAAGGAAAAAAAAATCTAGAAAAGTTCACAAAAGCAAAGCTTGAATTTTCCATGTACTGAACACACACACAGGGCTACATTGTAGCGATTGTCTGCCCCTGTTTGGGCTGAAAGGGTTATCTTCCCTTGTTTCTAGGTTTGACTGCTAGGCACCCCTGACTATTTAATCAGGGAAGCGCCAACTTTGAATCCTCTTTGTCTCTGGGACTGCATCAGCACAGATGGGTTAGATGTTTGCATCTACACCCTTTCATGTAGGTGGCTTTCACCACCCATCCTGGTGTAGACGCAATCCTGTCTTTAGTAATTGACATTACTTTATGGACTCTCCATATTCTTCCTTATACACCATTACTTCTACAAGATGCAGTCCTACTTTCTGTATGCTTCTAACTTCTATATTGTACTTCTATTCATATATGTGTTGCTTATGTATCTTATCTCATATGTGTATTCCTGTTATATATATCTTCTCCACGTGCTCATTAAATTCCATTGTTACATTTCACACCTTCATCGGAGTATTGTTTGTACTTATATGTACCCAAGTTGGGAGGCCTCTAAGCCAACCAGCCAACAATAATTAACTGTAAGTCATCGTCAGGGTGGCCTAAAGTCAGTATCAGCCAATCAGCGAGGGAGTCTATCCCCTTTTCACTAGCGCAAGACCAAAGAGCGCCACACATACCATCAGCTCCTTACTTTACCGCACAAATCTCTGTGCTATTCATATGCTGAGTTGGCAAGGGCTGGTATCGAACTAGCAACCTTGTGGACACACTTTCGTCGGAGTATTGTTTGCTATGGGTAGCTGAATAAATATTCCTTGTGCTGAACACTACACTGAATCCAGGCAAATAAACACCTTAATTGTTACTCAACGCAGTTATTAACATTGGGTTACCTATAATTTTTGAAGATTCAAGGTGTTAACTATTGGTTAATGGAATAAGCCAAACACCTCCTCAACTTAGTGGACTGTTCCTAGCAGTAGTAGCAACAACTACTTAATCTGTTGCAGTTTGTCCATTGGCACTCAACTAGTAAATGCCTGGAGGAACTATACCATTCAACACCTTGACATTTATTAATGGTAGCAGAACTTTAAAGATGACTACTTACAAATATCCACCCACATTTGGAAAAAAAAAAACTATTCACAATGGAAAATGGAAGTTGAATTATGGCAAATGTTGACTGAAATGGACAAAACAAAAAGGTATAGCACTGACACTTTCCTTGGAAGGAAAAGCACGAGAAATTGCCATTGCTATAGATAAATCTCTCCTAACAACTGATGATGGTGTTAAAAATGTTCTAACAGAGCTGGACAAGTTATTTGAGAAAGAAAAGACATTTATTACAAGGAATTAGACATAATTTGTTAGCATTTTTTTGATTGCAACTATATCAAATCCAGTCGCTGGTTTTGTGAACATGAAAAATGTCTAAAAAGTAAGGTACAAATATTCACTTCCTATGGAGCTTTTTATGGAGCTTTTTTTATTCTATACAGTGAAGAGCTCCCTACAAATTTATGGATAATAATAATAAAAAGAATGTAGATGTAACAGTAAGCATTAGATATGATTTTTGATTGCAACGTGACCTATTATTATATCAAATCCAGTCACTGGTTTTGTAGAACTGAGAAATGTCTAAAATTAAGGTACAAATATTCACTTCCTATGAAACATTTTATGGACCTTTTTTGATTCTATACAGTGAAGAGCTCCCTACAAATTTATGGATAATAATTATAAAGAGAATGTACATGTAACAGTAAGCATTAGATATGATTTTTGATTGCAACGTGACCTATTATTATATTCAAATCCAGTCACTGGTTTTGTAGAACTGAGAAATGTCTAAAAAGTAAGGTAAAATATTCACTTCCTATGGAGCTTTTTGTGGAGCATTTTTGATTCTATACAGTGAAGAGCTTCCTACAAATTTATGGATAATAATTATAAAAAGAATGTACATGCAAAAGTAAGCATTAGATATTATTATTTTTGATTGCAACTTCACCTATTATATCAAATCCAGTCGCTGGTTTTGTAAACCTGAGAAATGTCCAAAAAATGTACATTCACTTTGGAGTATTTCATGGACCTTTTTTGATTCTATGTAGTGGAGAGCTCTCTACAAATTCATTAATAAAAATAATAACTAGCAGGACTTGTGGATATACCACAGTATGATAATTTGATTATTACAATGTTTGATATGTTTACTTAAGAGCTATTGCCAAATAGTTCAATATGTAAAAAGTATAATAATCTTGACTAGCAGGACCTGTGGATATACTACAGTATGATAATTTGATTATTACAATGTTTGATATGTTTACTTAAGAGCTATTGCTAAATAGTTCAATATCTAAAAAGTATGATAATCTTGACTAGTAGGACCTGTGGATATACCACAGTATGATAATTTAATTATTACAATGTTTGATATGTTTACTTAAAGGCTATTGCTAAATAGTTCAATATGAAAAAAATATATTTTAATCTTGATTTAACTCTTTAGCAGGACCTGTGGATATACCACAGTATGATAATTTAATTATTACAACGTTTGATATGTTTACTTAAGAGCTATTGCTAAATAGTTCAATATCTAAAAAATATAATAATCTTGATTTAATACTCTCTCACTCTTTTTTAAAAAAATTATTTCTATTCATCCTTACATTATGTTTGATTGAAACAGATTAGCACTATCGCTTCTGCATGCTCACCCTCTCAATCTATCTTTCCCTCACTCTCTTTTTTCTTTCTTTCTTTCTTCTGTCTTTCTTTCTTTCTTTCTTTCTTATTATATGTTTTCTGAGTAGCATGTCCTATTTCTTCACTTTCTTTCTTTCTAATAAAACCGGAATGGTCCATTATTTAGCTGAGATGATGACACTCATAAGAAATAAGAATTCAGCAATTAAGCAACACCAGATAATCAGGATTTACATTTTTGCATTTCATCCCAATTACGACAAGAAGGTTCCTGAGTTCGAGAAGGTTCTCAAGTCCAACAAGAAATACGTAAAGAAGGCTGGAGGGCATATCAGCTGCAACATTGTACAGATAACAATGAAGATGAGAACAATTGTTTGAATATTCCAAATGATATCTTACTGGTTAGTTTGAGAACTTTTCAGTACTCATTCCTTGACTGTTTGTTCTTTGGCAATTGCTTATCTTATCTCTTGAAGAATAACTGAGAAAGAATTGGTTGGAGTGGTTCGGCCAGTGAGGAGGTATAAAACTCATCAACATATCAATATATCTTGATTAGTTTGAGAACTTTTCAGCACTCACTCCTTAATTGTTTGTTCTTTGGCAATTGCTTACCTTATCTCTTGAAAAATAATAACTCAGAAAAAATTGGTTGGAGTGGTTTGGCCAGTGAGGAGGTATAAAACTCATCAACATATCAATATATCTTGGTTAGTTTGAGAACTTTTCAGCACTCACTCCTTAATTGTTTGTTCTTTGGCAATTGCTTACCTTATCTCTTGAAAAATAATAACTCAGAAAAAATTGGTTGGAGTGGTTTGGCCAGTGAGGGGGTATAAAAGCTGCGGCTGTCTCTCACTGTATATAACAATTCTCATCTTGGTTAGTTTTAGAACTTTTCAGCACTCACCTCTTAATTGCTTGTTTTTTGGCAATTGCTTACTTAGTTTCTTAAAAAATAATAACTAAGAAAGAATTGGTTGGAGTGGTTCGGCCAGTGAGGAGGTATAAAACTCATCGACATATCAATATATCTTGGTTAGTTTGAGAACTTTTCAGCACTCACTCCTTAATTGTTTGTTCTTTGGCAATTGCTTACCTTGTCTCTTGAAATATAATAACTGTGAAAGAATTATTATTCTTAGACTAATATTCATGATTGAAGAGATCGTTTGTTTCTTTGTTTTTACTTTGTGATGGGAATCAACTTGTACAGTTCACAGGCGATTTATTTATCTCAGCTGATGATTCACTAATACGAACACCTTCACATTCTAAAATAAAAATAATTTCTTTCAGCAAATCCATAAAAGTAAAAATGATCTTGTTTTTTGTTGTTTTTTTTGTTTTACAGGAAGTGATTCATGTGGAATACAAAAGCTTAGAATGTACATTGGTATTGTGTAATAAAACAAATATGGACAAAAACGGAAAATTGCCCTTATGGCAAGCCCCAACCCCTTTTTATCATATGGGTGCTAGATGGCGGTGACTGAGGGTCTACATGTCCTGGGAATGATGTTAAACTCTATCTGATGGTGAGGTTCCACAGTTTTGGAGGTTTGGGGAATGTGGAGTACCCCTTCATCACCATTGCTCCCTGGTCCACTCTGACCCGGAGTGGTAGTACCTGTTAGGGTCCCATCTATGGGTTAAATAGAAAAACATGAGTTGATAAAACAAAATTGTATTATCCATTAAGAATTGATTTATTTCAAAACTTTATCGGCATTAAATGACCCACCGAGGTTGATATGCCGTAAAACAAAACCAAAAAAAAAACACCAAAAATGGAAAATGAAACCTCCAACCCTTTTTGAAATATATATGCTAGAAGGTGGTGGCTGAGGGTCTTATATGATATATATTTGGCGCATGGAAGCGCGTGGTCTAATGGTTAGAATCATAGGAAATGGACTCATCGACCCGAGTTCATTTCCTGGACGAAGCTGTTTGAATTTCACATAGCGCTAATACCCTTCAGAAAGGTATAAATCCAATTCTCCCTCCAGCTATGGGTAAATAGCAGTGCAGACTGGGCTCTTTAACTCTGGCTATGTAACCAGTCTAGGAGAAGGAAAAATCTGAATTCAAACCTGTTAAACTCCGCTTAAGAAATTGACCTTGTGTCACATCCAGCTCGTGTGGAGAGATTGGTAAATATATATATATAAAAAGTTAAAAAGTCGTTGGGGCGGCCTAAAGTCGGTATCAGCCTGTCAGCGAGGGAGTCTATCTCCTTTTCAATAGACCAAGGAGATTGTTTTGGCATCTGAAGTGGAGTACCAAACCTACCATCAACTCCTTACTTTACCGCACATATCCCTGTGCTACTCATACGCTGAGTTGGCGAGGCCCGTTATCGAACCTGGAACCTTGTGGTTTCTAGCCGAACGCTCTACTGACTGTGCTAACCCGGCCCCAATTTAACAACCCCTCCACATGAGCAGGATGTAACACATGGTCTATTTTTTTTAATATATGTGCTGAAGGCGGTCGCTGAGTGTCTGGGGTATGATGTTAAACTCTGTCTGATTTCCTCATCACTGGAATAATATTTGCCTCACTCCTGCCCCATGAAAGAGGACTTGAGAGGAAAGCATCATTCTAGTGACGAGAAAATGAAATCTGTAGTGAAGAAGTGGCTCAAAGAACAGTCAACAGAATTTCATTGGAAATGGTGACTATGTGGATAAGTAGGGATGTGATTCACAGAGGACCAGCTTTATTTTGATGTATGATACATGTTCCTGTGTTGGTAATTATACCCATCCTAAACAAATGGCATTACTTTTGGACTAACCTTCATATATATATATATATATATATATATATATATATATATATATGTGTGTGTGTGTGTGTGTGTGTGTGTGTGTATAGATAAAAGGATATGAAACAACACAATATGCTGTTAAAGTGAAAACATCTTATATCCTATTCATAGCTAATATTGAGCAATATTTCGATTTATAAAAATCATCTTCAGAGCTTGTTTTTACTCCGGACTAATCGAGAGAGGAGAAGAAAAAAAAAAAAAGGAGTCGATGAGTACGGAGTAAAAAACAAGCTCTGAAGATGATTTTTATAAATCAAAATATTTTCAATATTAGCTATGAATATGATATAAAATGTTTTCACTTTAACAGCATATTGTGTTGTTTTCATATCCTTTTATCTATACTCATACCGTCAGATTCATTTCCTTTCTCTTAACCTCTGCTGATGAGGCCTAATAGGCTGAAATGTACATACAGAGATTGATTTTTCTCGATTTGTTTAGCCTTACATTTGAATAGGTATTCCTGCCTAATTCATTAATTATTAATTAATTAATTTTCAAAAATTAGGTACGACTTCAATTAAGCACATATTCTCCCAAAAATTGTCGGCTAAAAAAGCCATATCAAAACACATCGTTTGTTTGTTTACTTCTCATACTGTCGTGTAGTATAGTCACCATAAAGTGGAATATAACCTACTTCTAAACAAAACGAAAAATCTGGGAAGGGCCTGCTGGTATAACGGTTAGAGTCCCTGCCTGTCAGCTTGACAGTCAGGGTTTGAATCACACACAAAGCGGTCTTCCTGTCTATAGCTCTGCTGATGAGGCCTAATAGGCTGAAATGTACACACAGAGATTGATTTTTCTCGATTTGTTTAGCCTTACATTTGAATAGGTATTCCCGCCTAATTCATTAATTATTAATTAATTAATTTTCAAAAAATAGGTACGACTTCAATTAAGCACATATTCTCCCAAAAATTGTCAGCTAAAAAAGCCATATCAAAACACATCGTTTGTTTGTTTACTTCTCATACTGTCGTGTAGTATAGTCACCATAAAGTGGAATATAACCTACTTCTAAACAAAATGAAAAATCTGGGAAGGGCCTGCTGGTATAATGGTTAGAGGCCCTGCCTGTCAGCTTGACAGTCAGGGTTCGAATCACACACAAAGCGGTCTTCCTGTCTATAGCTCTGCTGATGAGGCCTAATAGGCTGAAATGTACACACAGAGATTGATTTTTCTCGATTTGTTTAGCCTTACATTTGAATAGGTATTTCCGCCTAATTCATTAATTATTAATTAATTAATTTTCAAAAAATAGGTACGACTTCAATTAAGCACATATTCTCCCAAAAATTGTCGGCTAAAAAAGCCATATCAAAACACATCATTTGTTTGTTTACTTCTCATATATATATATATATACATATATATATATATATTATAATTGGGAAGAGTTTGGTTGTCTTCTATACTATGGCATTTTAAGAAGTCTTTGGCACTAATATTAGTTTATATTAGTTAATTAATTTATAATTAGTTAATATTAGTATTAGTTTAGTAAACAGGAAATCATTGTTTAAGTTATGTTAATTCTGAGATGTCTACACCGGAAAACATTTTTTTCAGAATTGGGACCCTATATTTTCTAGTGAGAGCAGTCAGGAGTATTGGTATCACAGAGTAATGGCAATTGAGTTAGCCATTGGATTTGTGCTCCCAGGATGGGTTGATCCAGGTGGGGTCAGGCCAGTATTTCTCACACGCCCACCATTCGCTATAGTTGATCACAAGATGAGTCAATCTGAGAATCCAGAGTTAGGATTCATTCACTTAGACTGGAATGCAAAAGTGTCCCACAGGATGGGTCGAGCCATGCTGGGTTTCTTTGCACGCCCACCATTCACTATAGTTGATCACAAAAGTTAGGGTCCCCTCATTGAAGTGTCACAAAGGATAGGTTGACCTAGACCAGAGATCCTCATACATCTATATATATATATATATATATACACTATCCACAATATATATATATATATATATATATATATATATATATCCACAATATATATATATATATATATATATATATATATATATATATACACTATCCACAATATATATAATATATATATATATATAATATATACACTACCACATATATATATATATATATATATATATACAGACATTTCTTTTCTTTACTCATACTAGCAAATATATGCACCCTCCGGGTGCAAGTATTTAAGTTTTAATATAATAAAATATCATATTAAATTAGAAAGGCTAATGAAACTGAATAAAAATTCAGATAAAAAGATTTGGAACAGAGGGGGTATGATTGAAAAATAGAACAACTTTGACACTAACTCTTCCATCATTTTCCATTACTCCCGTCTTTCTTTGGTAAATTTTCCTAATTTAACTATCTAGTTAAAATAGGAAGTAAAGAATAAAATTACAGTTATTTCTTCTTGTTAATGGATTTCTTTTAAGATTTATTGAAGATATTTTTGCTCATATTCAAAAAGATAACACCAGTCAATTAGAAATCAAGAATATTAAGCACATATCTATTAAAATCAAACGTTTAAGATCAATATGCAAATTAGCCTTCCCATTCTCACTGTAAACTGCTATTTTGTTGTATATATATAGATACAATTGCATGTTATTAGTGTGTAGATATGGTCAACAGTCTTAATGATGTAAAACAATTTTGTTAATAATTTAGGTTTAAATAAAAATGAAATCATGGAGAATGTGATGTAAATAACAAAGGGAATTGTAACTTGTATAGTAATATAGTTTTGGTTACAGACAGACAAACCCACAATCTCCATTATAATAAGATATATACAGACATTTCTTTTCTTTACTCATTTTTCCTCATATTGTCGGATTCAATTCCCTTTCTATTCTTACATATACAGACTGTATATATATATATATATATATATATATATGAGGTATAAATATAGAAAAACAACAGTAAATAATGTGCTAACAAACATCTTTTTCAAATTTCCGCGGTTTATAAAATGTAATTCAATTATTTAATTCAATGATTCAAATCATTTTAAAATTAAAATGAAAACAATTGTAAAAAGACATTTTATAAAAACTAGTCATAATCAGAGCACATTTTTTGTTGAATCAATAAATCAATATATATATATATATATTTTATAAAAAAAGGAATGTATATATATGTACACATATACACACCGAGTACAACCATATACATACGCACGCACACACACACACACACACACACACACACACACACACAAAAAGTAAACATAGACACATATACGTAGGCACACACATACACACACCCAAAAAGTATAAATTTAAGTAGAAAAACATAGAATGTCTTCGGAACAAAAACAAAATTACAAACACACACACACCTGATATATCAAAATGAACATCTGATGAACTTTATCAAGACAACCCAAATAGTAAAGTTATAAAAAAAAAGCTATAAAATTCAGCTAATGACTTTATTGGTAAACCACCCAAAAACAAAAACACCTGTTTAAAAGACTAATGTTAAAAATGAAATTCCATTCCACCCCCATAAAAAGAGAAAGAGAGGGTGAAATACTCATGTGTATGTATATATATACACATGCATGTAAGAATTCATTTTCATATTATCAATCAAAGCCTGAAGAAGATACCAGAAGATCTGAAACACGTGTTGCACATGTAAAACAAAAAGAATAAAAAATTTTTTTCTGAGAACAAAATACATTTTGCGGACCTTCCTTTTTTTATAAAATATTGAATTTTTCTCCGTTGGAACCAGAACAACACTTTATATATATATATATATATATAATATATATATATATATATATATATATATACAATAATTTTAAAATAAAAAAATAAAATTTTTTAAGAAGTTATATTCAAATCCAAGTCAAATATACAGATACACACACAGAAAGAATGGATACCAAAAAAAAAAAAAAAAAAAAAAAATAGACAAATAGATGGACAGAAAGATTTAAGAAATAAATAAAACTCACACATACACAACTAATGACAAATCCAGCTCCCAAACACACATATACATCCATTTTGACCCATCCTCACCATTCCAACATTCTGACCAAACACCTGCATCTCCACATATACACTCCCCATTTAGAGGGAAGAAAATCCACTACCCCCCCCCCGCTACCCCGGCCCCTACTGACAACCTACTGTTTTTCACCATTCTGAAAATGCCCTTCATTGAAGCAAGAACTGGGCTTTTGTCCTGATGATGGTCAAAGTGGCCGAAATACTATACCCGAATTTACAAGTCAAAGATTGTGCTTATTTTTAATCGTCATCTACGCTTTATATACAAGCTGGGCCAAAAAGTATATATATATATATTAAAATAACCCACTGAGGTTGATATGCCATAAAACAAACCAAACCAAATCCTGCAACACTCTCTGGTAAAAAAAAATGAGACCATCCAAATTGTTCAAGATGCAATGCAAAAATGTAAATCCAGATTATCTGGTGTCACTTAATCATAGATTTCTTATTTGTCCCATTTCATTTCACCCAATTTTAAAAATGAAACCTTCCAAATGGTCTTGTGTCGCTTAAATTCCCAACATGAAATTAAAAATTCAAAAAACAAAAAATTACATATTTTTATTTGGAAATACGATGAGGAAATTAATCCGACAATATGAAAAGAAAATATTTTTAAAATATAACAAACACCGGATGTTACGATCAGGAAACAATTTTTAGTGTCAATACTTAAGTATTTCGGTATTTTATACCATCTTCAGGACACTGTTAGGTGAGGAACAAAATGAAATACATATAACTATACACTTAACATCTTTCATTTTGTTCCTCACCTAACAGTGTCCTGAAGATGGTATGAAATACCGAAATACTTAAGTATTGACACTAAAAATTGTTTCCTGATCGTAACATCCTGTGTTTGTTATATTTTTAAAATATTTTCTTTTCATATTTTTATTTGTAATATTGAAATTGTGAATATATTATACCCGAATTCAATGATTCAAATCATTTTAAAATTAAAATAAAAACAATTGTAATATACATTTTATAACCTCTAGTCATCTGAGCACATTTTTTGTTGACTGAGTAAATCAACCTAATGTGTATATATATTTACTTTGTCATTAAATGTTTTATTTTCATGGTTTCATTCAGACATAGGGGAGCAAACCCCAAAAACAAATCAGGGGCCGGAGCCCCTAAAGGTGGTGTGATGCTGAAATCCAGTGCTACCTATCAGCTCCTGCGACAATACCGTTGCCAAACCGCATTGGTATCTTACCTTTCCTTTGGATCACAGCGGCAGTGGGGGATATGCTGCATGGCAACAGCTTATCGTTCATGCAAAGCTGCCCAGGCTATGCAGTTTAAAAAAATAAAAAAACTTTGACACTGCTTCATCGTCTCTTGTAGATGGAAGGCTGACAACCGACCATTCAGACATATATACACACCAACAAGAATCAGTGATAGAATCATTTCACGTGACAATTCAAAAAAAGCAACCAAGAATTGAACTTGAACCTAAGCAGACAAAATATTTGGAAAGGCTCTAGCAATGTGGTGGGTGTGGGGAAGTGGTTAGCACTAGGAATTTGAGTTAATATCCTGTTTAAAACAAAAAGAAAAAAAAAATGTCCCAGATGAAAGCTTTAACAAAAATGTTTCTGTCAGTTAATATCTTATTATAATGGAGATTGTGTGTTTTTCTGTCTGTAACCGAAACTATATCACTACTCAAGTCATAATTCCCTTAGTTATTGACATCACATTCTCAATGATTTTATTTTTATTTAAACCTCAATCATTGATAAATTATTATTAGTACTGTTAACCATATCTACATACTAACAACATGCAATTATATTTATATATACAACAAAATAGCGGTTTACAGTGTGAATGGGAAGGCTAATTTGCATATTGATATTAAAAATGTGATTTTAATAAATATGTGCTTAGTATTATTGATTTCTAATTGTTTGGTTTTATTTTAATGAATATAAGCAAAAATCTCTTCAATAAATCTTAAATGAAATCCTTTAACAAGAAAAAAATAACTGTCATTTTATTCTTTACTTCCTCTTTTAACTAAATACTTAAATTAGAAAAAATAACAATGAAAGACGAGAGTGATGGAAGAGTAAGTTTCAGTTTTTCTATTTTTCGATTATACCCGCCTCTGTTTCAAATCTTTTTATCTGCATTCTTATTCAGTTTCATTAGCCTTTCTAATTTAATATAATATTTTATTACATTAAAACTTAAATACTTGCACCCGGAGGGTGCATATATTTGCTAGTGTTAATAATTAAAAAAATGAGTAATCCTATTCTTTATATTTTGAAGGATGCAATGATAATTTATAGTAAAGATGATTATTTCATATTGTGTATTCATTTCTAAAGTTGACATTTTACTGGGAAAAATCTTAAAGATTGTTGAAACACAGAGCATTATAACATATTTCAAATTTGAATGAATATAGAAAAACAATAGTAAATATTGTGCTAACAAAAGTCTATTTCAACTATATGGTGTTTATAAAATGTAATTCAATTGAAATCATTTAAAAATTAAAATTAAAACAATTGTAAAAGACATTTTATAAACGCTAGTCTTCATCAGAGCACATTATTTTTATTGAATGAAAAAAGGGAAATTTAACGTTTGACATGAGAGGTTCAAATAACACTCACATTCTGGGCCGAAATTGTTGTATAGTCATTGTCGTATATACCCAACATCAGGTATATAATCAAGAGAGTTGACTCGTGTAACAGAGAGAGAGAGAGAGAGAGAGAGAGAGAGAGAGAGAGAGAGGATTGGAGACAAATGCCTAAAGAGTTCTTAATTCCTCTCTGTTTATATTCTTGTAGATTCGAAAATAAAACAATGAATAGTAGCACAAAGAGACAAGAAAATGAAGAGGAATGGCAACACGAGGAGATAAATAGAAAGGGGAGAAAGATAGATAGATAGATAGTGAGAGGAGAGAGAGAGAGAGAGAGAGATAGGTATTAGAGAGAGACAGAGTTGTGAATGACTTACTTGCTTCAATTCTTTTCTACTGCTTCGGTCAGTCGTTCTATCGTCTAGTCTTCTAACTTCTAAGTTCCTGTCTGGCTGTTTCATCTTTAATTAAGGGCTTCTTTTTAAGGGCATGCAATTAATTAACAAGACTTTGATTTCTTGTACAAAATTTTATTTCTATTTTACCCATCCTTACGTACAGAGTGTCAACCTCGCACATCTGCTCTGTGCCCATTTTAGGTTCAAACTGATTCCCTAACTAACTAAAATGTGTGACGTGCGAGATTCCCGCCTCTGGGGCCAAGGTTTTTTTTCCTGGTATTTTTCCACTTGGGCTTCTTGTATTCTCACTACAGGGTATTGTCAAAAACCCATGCCACCACACAGTTATGCAACAGAATGTCTTTTTAAAATTTTAATAAAAAACGTATTTTGGTTTAAAAATAATGTAAATTTTATAAATTGTATAAAGATAAAGGTGTGTAAAAAAGTTGTTCATAAATAATCTAGGTTATTTTCTATAAGTCTATATATTTTCTATAATATAAGTTATTTTCTATAAGTAACATAAACAAAGGGGAACCACTCTTGACTGATCAATTATTTATTTATTTTCCCATTAAACTAACTCTAAACCTAACCCTAAACCTAACCCTAACCCTAACCCTAAACCTAAACCCTAAACCTAACCCTAACCCCGTCTTTTTTCCTAGTAGATCAATAAGTAAATAAATAATTTATCAGTCAAGAGTTGTTCCCCTTTGTTTATGTTATACTTATAGGAAATAACCATAATCTATATTTATACCTCATACTGTCGGATCTATTCCATTTTTTACATAGTTTTCATATATATATATATATATATTTACCAACATTTACACACAAGCAGGATGTGACACAAGGTTAATTTCTTAAGCAGAATTTAATAGGTTTGAATTCAGAGTTTTCTTTTTCCTAGCCAGGTTTCCAAGCCAAGGTTAAAAAGTCATGTCTGCCCTACTACATAGGTGGAGGGAGAGTAGTTGGATGCATACCTTTACCAAGGGTATTAGCTCTATGTGAAATGCAAACAGTCTCATCCAGGATTTGAACTCGGGTTGACGGGTCTATTTCCTACGACTCTAACCATTACATCACATGACATCCAAAGAGGAGTATTGCAAGTCATGGACTGCTCAACCACCTGGGTTCTATCCTTAAGCATCACAGGTCACCACTCACGGCCAACAGGTGGCCCCATTGGGGGAATCTTACCTGTCTGCAGAGGTGAGACTTGTCTTAAACTGTTTTTCTCTTCTCTGTCTCAATCAACCTCTTTCATAGTAAATGTAAACTCAGTTGAGTGGCGTATTGTCAGTATCAGCCAAACAGCAAGGGAGTCTATCCCCTTTTCACTAGCACTAGACAAGGGAGATTGTTTTGCATCTGAGGTAAAGCACCATACCTACCGTCAGCTCCCCACTTTACCACACAGATCCAAGTTGTATTACTCATGTGCTAAGTTGGTGAGGGTTGGTATTAAACCCAAAACCTTGTGGTTACCACACAGATCCAAACCATGCTACCTATGTGCTGGGTTGGTGAGGGTTGGTATTAAACCCAAAACCTTGTGGTTACCACACAGATCCAAACCATGCTACCTATGTGCTGAGTTGGTGAGGGTTGGTATCAAACCCAGAACCTTGTGGTTACCACACAGATCCAAGCCATGCTACCCATGTGCTAAGTTGGCGAGGGCTGGTATTGAACCCAGAACCCTGCAGTTCCCAGGTAGATGCTCTACTGACTGAGCTAAACTGGCCCCCTCCTTCATAACATTTCCACATATGTACTATTGACAGCGTTTCTTATGAATAATCTACTTTGGGGGGAGGGGGGAGAGTAGTGTAATGGTTATCATTGTGGATAATGGACACAGTGAGACAAGTTCAAATCCTAGACAAAGCTGCTTACATCTCACATTGCACTAATACACTTGGGAAAGGTATTGTTACATGATTATTAGATTCCTAATATTTATGTACAGTAGTGTAGAAATCAAAATGGCTGTTATAAGTTGCAGCCGGTGGCCTTGAAGGATGAGTGACAAGGCTTGACCTCATCCTGATCCTTTCCGGTGGATACCATGAGAATCGGTGGAGGAGACCCTCTTCCGGTTTAGATTAGAAAGAGATTTTTAGAGTTCGGCCAAAAACCACGACGGTGGTAAGTCCTGTTATGCATGCTCCAACTAAATCTGTGCAGGTAGTCTGGTGGGGATTTCAAAATAAAATATGATATAAGCAAATCAAAGTCTTGTGTTATTATCTAAAAACTACCAATGACACAGGGCTTCTGATAAAGAGAAATCCCCAATGGAAGACCAGACACGAAGTCCCCAAGACGAAGTCCAGACGCTAGAAGAGACGCTAGAAGAATAGAAGTAAGAAAGTAAGGAAAGAGGTATACAACAGTATGAATCTACCTATTCTCCCTCCAGCTATGGGCAAATAGTAGCACAGACTAGGCTCTTTAAGCTTAATATGGCAACTGATCTAGGAGAAGGAAAACTCTGAATTCAAACTTGTTAAGCTCTACTTAAAAATTGTGTTGCATCCTGCTCATGCAGAGAGGTTGGTAAATACATATATTCTTTTAAAAGGCTGATGTTGTTCAAACTGCTACCCCACTTACTCCAGCATAGCAGTTCTTGCTGTTATAACAGAAATAGATATCTCTTATGATTCACAATCCTTACTTCACAATATATCCACTCGCCAACAAAACAAAATTAAAAACAAAACAAATCACAAGTCACGGACGCCTACCACGGAAGTTAACTCAACGGACCCTAAAACGAAGTGACCAAATTAACACAGATCTGCGCATAGGCTTGGGCAGAGCTTCCACTTGAAAGGAATTCCTAAACAATAAAAAATAATATTGTAAACAGAATCCGGATTCTCGACCAATAAAAAACCTTCCCCCAAAAATCATGAAAGGCCTTTCTGGAGCCTATCTCTTTACTATATAAAACCCGGCATTTGAGGACCACGGCAGTTGACCGAGGGCCTCCATGCAAAGAACATCACCTGACAGGCAGGATCAAAGAGCTGCTATACATCCACACAGCACCTTGCGTTCCGCAGAGCCAGAACTAACTTTTAACCCCACACGCCTGCCCTCATTTCACCAAGCAGTAAAAAGGAATTACTACTATCACATCGACGACAATACCAACGATTCCAGCTTTTGTTTATTTTAAAATAAAAGATATTAATTCAAACCTCCTCGTCCATTTCTTCTTTTGCAAACCATACACTTTTAGAGATATTTCATTATACTAGCAAATATATGCACCCTCCGGGTGCAAGTATTTAAGTTTTAATGTAATAAAATATTGTATTAAATTAGAAAGGCTAATGAAACTAAATAAGAATACAGATAAAAAGATTTGAAACAGAGGGAGTATAATAAAAAATGGAACAACTGAAACTTACTCTTCCATCACTCTCGTCTTTCATTGTTATTTTTTCTAATTTAAGTATTTAGTTATAAGAGGAAGTAAAGAATAAAATGATAGTTATTTTATCTTGTTAATGGATTTCTTTTAAGATTCATTGAAGAGATTTTTGCTTATATTCATTAAAATAAAACCAAACAGTTAGAAATCAATAATACTAAGCACATATTTATTAAATTCGATTTTTTAATATTAATATGCAAATTAGCCTTCCCATTCACACTGTTAACCGCTATTTTGTTGTATATATAAATATAATTGCATGTTGTCAGTATGTAGACCTAGTTAACAGTATTAATAATGTAAGACAATTTTATTAATAATTGAGGTTTAGATAAAAATAAAATCATAGAGAATGTGATGTAAATAACTAAGAGAATTGTGACTTGAGTAGGAATATAGTTTCGGTTACAGACAGAAAAACACACAATCTCCATCTTATTATAATGGAGATTGTGGGTTTGTCTGTCTGTAACCGAAACTATATTACTAATCAAGTCACAATTCCTTTTGTTATTTATACCACATTCTCCATGATTTTATTTTTAATTTAAACTTCAATTATTAATAAAATTATTTTACATCATTAAGACTGTTGACCATATCTACAAACTATTAACATGCAATTGTATTTATATATACAACAAAATAGTGGTTTACAGTGTGAATGGGAAGGCTAATTTGCATATTGATCTTAAAAATTTGATTTTAATAAATATATGCTTAGTATTATGGATTTCTAATTGTTTGGTTTTATCTTATTGAATATGAGCAAAAATCTCTTCAATAAATCTTAAAAGAAATCCCTTAACAAGAAGAAATAACTGTAATATTATTCTTTACTTCCTACTTTAACTAAACAGTTTAATTAGGAAAATTTACCAATGAAAGACGGGAGTAACGGAAAATGATGGAAGAGTTAGTTTCAAAGTTGTTCTATTTTTCAATCATACCCCCTCTGTTCAAAATCTTTTTATCTGCATACTTATTCAGTTTCATTAGCCTTTCTAATTTAATATGATATTTTATTATATTAAAACTTAGATATTTGCACCCGGAGGGTGCATATATTTGCTAGTTATAATAAGATATCATTGCCAATGTGAGAAAGTGGAGAAAGGTAACATTATGAAATGATTTGAATCCAGGTCCTTGCTGATTAAGTTAAGGCTTGGCAAGAAATAAGATTTATAGCAGCCATTGTCCTTGTGCGCCGGCCAAGTGTACATATTGAACGAAACACAGATAAAGCAGTCGATAAAATGAAAATCAATGTGCTAAATTCAAATAGCTTTGACCAAATACAGGTAGACAGCAGTTGCCAAGATCGAGACAAGTACTTTCACCTTGTAAAACACTTTTCTTTTTTTAAAGATAAAAATATTTGATTCTGGGTCGAACAATCGTAGATAAGAAAAATTGGCACCCTCTTCAAAAACGCTCTAAATTAATAGAAATTAAATTTATTGACAAATAAATATTTATAGAAAAATAAATTCAAATAAGGATTTACTCTGATGAAGGTTGAATTTTCTTTGTATGCGGAACATTTCTACATTTTCTCTATTATTATTATTTCATTTCATTTGATTATTTAAAATTAATAATAGTTTAAATAATGTACACATGAATAAACTCCTGACCAAAACACGTGTAAGTTAAATTAATTAAAATAATCCTATTTTATCCATTCTATACTTTCTTTCCTTTATTTCTCTTTTCAACATATTATATATATATATATATGTATGTGTGTGTGTGTGTGTGTGTGTGTGTTAGAATGTAAAAAGGTTTATGTAAATATTATTAATTGCAAATATCACTCTAAAAAGATACTTAATGAGTAGAAGTTTTGGTTATCGTGGACTCTTTTTTTTTTTTGTATATTAATTATTTTAAAATATTTGATTCTGGGTCGAACAATTGTAGATAAGAAAAATTGGCACCCTCTTCAAAAACACTCTAAATTAATAGAAATTAAATTTATTGACAAATGCTGAAGACTATTTAATTAACTCCAGGCACAAATTTACAGTAAACTCCTTTGTTTTTTTTTTACAAAGGAAGATCTGGGGTTTTGGCGGTAAATATACAGAATATAGGTTAAGATATCTTTATCCTTTATATATATTATTATATTATATATATTATTATCTATATAAGATAATAGAAATTTTTTGAAGGCAGTTGACAATGCAATATATGTTGAAAACTATGTTTATTTCCCTTTTTTTTTCTTTTTTTCTTTTTTTTTTTCTTTTTTCTAACATACTTAATATTTTCGGAACAAAATTCCATCTTCAGAGTTGTTAGAAGTTTTTTAAAAGTACTAGGTGCTTTTTAATAGTACTTATCCACGCTGGTGTGATCAACTGTTGTTTGAGATGTTGAAGAACGTATATATATATATATATATATATATATAAAAGTAACTGTTAAAAAAGTAGAGCCGCACTGATGAGACATAAACAATGACTGATATGTGGAGAAAGGTAGACAAACACGGGATGTTATAGAAAATGGATGTTTATTGTGGGTAGTAGTGTCGACGATGCAACGTTTCTTGACTGATATATATATATATATATATATATATATATATATATATACATCAGTCATTGTTTACGTCTCATCAGTCAGTGCGGCTCTACTTTTTTAACAGTTACTTCTAGCTGTGAACAAAACCCAACAGAATTTTCATCTGCCAAGCTCCTTACCCTTACAGCCATCGGTGACTGTCAGTCAGGGGCGAACAATTAATTGATACATACTTCAGGATGTATGACTTTACAATCACAAGAGACTTGGTGAACGAAAATTCATTCAGGTCTCAAACCCAGCCAGGGGTAGCTGTTAAAGTGTAGCCACACTGATGAGAGGTAAGCCTCAAAACACGTGTCTGTGGATACCTTATTTATTAATATATACTCCCAATTTGGTTGAGTTCTCCAAATAGGGATTTAATTGTAAAATTCACCGTTCTGGCATTTAGCTAACCCTCACTTTGTTTACAAAGTTCAAGGACTCTAGTGAATTCATTTCCACTTAGAAATGTATCAATCAAATATTCTCCTATATTTGACATATATTATATTTAACTTATTTATCAATATATATATTTATATATATATATATATATATATATATAAGTAAAAGTTGTCGGGGTGGCCTAAAGTTGGTATAACCCTGACAGCGAAGGAGTCTATCCCTTTTCACTAGTGCTAAATCAAAGAGATTGTTTTTAGCATCTGAGGCAGAGCGCCACACCTACCATCAGCTCCTCAATTTACCACACAGATTCCTGTGCTACTCTTATGCTGAGTTGGCGAGGGCAGGTATCAAACCAGAAACCTTGTATATATATATATGATTTTGAAGACTTGCAGTCAATAGTTATTGTTGCCATGATTAATATGATTAGATTTTGTGTTAACTTATTTTAAAAAGTACCTGACTGTTAAAGTTCTACCAAGATTTGAACTTGGATCGCAGGATTCTGAGTCCTGGGTGCTAACCATTACACCACAGAACTGGTTACTGGTGCCATGATTAACATGATTCTATTTTTTAAATGGGCCGGGTTAGCTCAGTCGGTAGAGTGTTCAGCTAGAAACCAGAAGGTTCCTAGTTCGATACCGGTCCTCGCCAACTCAGCGTATGAGTAGCACAGGGATCTGTGCGGTAAAGTAAGGAGCTGACGGTAGGTGTGGCGTTCCACCTCAGACGCTAAAATAATCTCCTTGGTCTAGCACAAGTGAAAAGGGGATAGACTCCATCACTGATTGGCTGATACCGACTTTAGGCCACCCCAACGACTTTTTTACTTACCTTATTTCATATTCCAATTAACTTTTTTTTTAAATACCTGACTATTAAGGTTCTAGCGAGATTTGAACTCAGGTCGTTGGATTCAGAATCCTGAATGCTAACCATTACACATTAGTGGGACCATATGACCTTTAGGCACCCCTTTTGCAATCTCGATTCATAAGGACATTTAGGCACCCCTTTTGCTATTTCGATTCATAAGGACATTTTTTTCATCATCACCATCAAAATTGTTTGTTAGGGGTTAGGGTTAGGGTTAGTTTTATAATTTAAAAGAAAAACTCTAAAAAAATGTCCTTATGAATCAAGATCACAAAAGGGGTGCCTAAAGGTCATAAGATCCCATTAGTGTAACAATATAACAGACAGTTTCTCACCTATGCGATTTTTAAGGACAAACTTGGTTTGAAAATCGTATAGGCGAGAAACTATCAGTTACCAAATGCTGTTGACTTCATGTCTTTGCTACACTAACTTAGATGACACAAGGTCACAAGTATGGGGCATCCAGTGTGGATTGAAATCAATATTCAGTTGTAATGTATCTACGAGTCTAGATTATGGGGCTAATTTAAAGGTATGTTTGGGTACTGGTATTTTAGCTCCATATAAAGCTTGGTTCTTTTTTCTTCTGGGCTGGTGAGCTGAAATGGAACTCAGGAACAAAAAGGAAAGAAAAGGAAAGAGACAAAGGCAGAAGGTGGTTTTATTACTCAGGCTTTATTGAAACAAGGTCATAGTGGCCTGTAGCGAGGGAAAATCTCCCTGGTTAAAAAGGACCAACTATACCCAGTTACGGTCTCAGTTAGAATGAACGAGGTATCCTTTTTGGGGAAGGGGGTCAGTCCTTTTTGTAGGGCCTGCGCAAAGCTCTTCTTCCGGTCAAGGCCCAATGGGAGTTTTTTTTTTTTTTTGTATTTTTTTTTTTTTTTTTTTGTTTCGTTTATTTTTTTTTTTAATTATTTGATGATTTACTGTATTCGGCTGCTGTAGCAGCTGACCCGGAGTAGTAGTACCTGTTAGGGTCTATGGGCTAATTTAAAGGTATGTTGGGTGCTGGTATTTTAGCCCCATATAAAAGCTTGGTTCTTGGTTCTTCTGGGCTGGTGAGCTGAAATGGAATTCAGGAACGAAAAGGAAAGAAAAGGAAAGAGACAAAGGCAAAAGGTGGTTTTATTACTCAGGCTTTATTGAAACAAGGTCATAGTGGCCTGTAGCGAGGGAAAATCTCCCTGGCTTAAAAGGACCAATTATACCCAATTACGACCTTAGTTAGAATGGCAGAGGGATGGGGGGTAAGGGAGTCAGTCCTTTTTGTCGGACATGCACTGATCAAATTTGTGAAAGGCCCCATGGGAGTAGTAGTATCTGTTAGGGTCTATGGGGCTAATTTAAAGGTATATTGGGTGCTCGTATTTTAGCCCCATATAAAAGCTTGGTTCTTGGTTCTTCTAGGCTAGTGAGCTGAAATGGAACTCGGGAACGAAAAGGAAAGAGACAAAGGCAAAAGGTGGTTTTATTACTCAGGCTTTATTGAATGAGGTCATAGTGGCCTGTAGCGAGGGAAAATCTCCCTGGTTAAAAGGACCAATTATACCCAATTACGACCTCAGTTAGAATGGCAGAGGGATTTTTTAGGGAAGGGAGTCAGTCCTTTTTGTCGGACATGCGCTGATCGAATTTGTGAAAGGCCCATGGGAGTTTTGTTATTTCTATTTTATTTTTATTTTTGTATTCTTTTAAATCCTCACAAGCTTGCTCACTATTTACATCTCAATGGGATGCCCAAATTTTATGATTTAACTGGTTGATTAATGGAGCGTACAGAAGCCTCAAAGGGAAAAAAAAAATCACTGAAACAGCCGAATATTTTTGCACCAATGCATTTTTAGTTGACAAGTAGAACAGCAGTCAACAGTGCAAATTCATGTGAATTAAAACAGACAGTGTTTTATCAATGACAAGGTCTTTTGTCAGCAGCAGCAGCAGCAGCAGCAGCAGAACCAGCAGAACCAGCAGCAGCAGCAGAAGCAGCAGCAGCAGCAGGCACACCTGCTTATATGTTATAGTTACCAAAGCATGGCAATCAACTAAGATATAGTATAAAAAGTGTTGGGGAGTTGCCATAAGGGCAATATGGTCGGGACAATCATATCAGTGCTAGGGCTTGACATGACCAGCCGATTAGTTGGAGGGTCCTCTCCAACTGCCCTTCTAGCCTAAGTAATGTGCCCTTATGGCAAACCCAAATCTTTTTATCATATGGGTGCTAGAAGGCGGTGGCTGAGGGTCTACACCCTTTTTTTTGTTTGTTTAGAGAAGGTAGTATAGAAAAACCAATAGGACTGAATAGTAACAGAAAGGTGGAGCACCACACCCATTGTCAATTCCCAATTTAGAGAGACACCCATATTTTTGTTTGTTTTGGGAAGTAGTATAGAAAAGCCAATAGGACAGAATAGTAAGAGAATGGTGGAGCACTACACCTACGATCAATTCCCAATTTAGAGAAACACCCTTTTTTTATTTGTTTAGTGAAAGTAGTATAGAAAAGCAAATAGGACAGAATAGTAACAGAAAGGTGGAGCACTACACCTACCATCAATTCCCAATTTAGAGAAACACCCTTTTTTTGTTTGTTTAGTAAAAGTAGTATAGAAAAGTGAATAGGACAGAATAGTAAGAGGAAAATGGAAAACCGAACGTAATATAGGTTGATTTTGCTAGTCAGCTATCCAGCCACCAGTTGTGAACTATAACGAGCAAAGCATAAAAACCTTAAACATGCCAAGATGTTCTATTTTAAGGATCTTTGCAGCCTCCTTACCAAGTACACTCTGTCTATGTTATATCCCTCCTCCTCCTCCTCCTCCTCATCCTCCTCCTCCTTCTTCTTCTTCTTCTTTATTTTAACTTATATTCTTCTCTTCTTCTTTCTTTCTTCTTTTATTTTAACTTTATATTCTTCTTCTTCTGCTCCTTCCTTATTTTTACTTTATATTCTTCTTCTTTATTCTTACTTCTTCTTCTTCTTCTTCTTCTTCTTCTTCTTCTTCTTACTTCTTCTTCTTCTTCTTTATTTTTACTTTATATTCTTCTACTTCTTCATCTTCTTCTTTATTTTAACTTTATCTTCTTCTTCTTCTTCTTTTTCTTCTTCTTCTTCTTCTTCTTCTTTATTTTAACTTTACATTCTTTTTCTTTCTTCTTCTTCTTTATTTTAACTTTATATTTTTCTTCTTCTTTATTTTTACTTCTTCTTCTTCTTTATTTTTACTTCTTCCTTCTTCTTCTTCTTCTTCTTCTTCTTCTTCTCTTCTTCTTTTCTCTTCTTCTTCTTCTTCTTCTTCTTCTTCTTCTACTAAGACAATTATATTGCTTTAGGGTTTCTTTTCTGTTTTCTTTCTTTCTTTTTCTTTTTTTAATCCAAGCTAACATGGAAGAAACAGCTGGTATTCAGTAACAAAAAGCTTATTTTCTGAAAATTACAGTCTTCATACCTTTCCTCGTTTGACGATTACTAACCTTACATGAATAAACAACCAAAGTATGTAATTACCCAGCACTTCTGCCATGGGCAGGATGTGACACAAGGTCAATTTTCTTTGCTCCGTTGTAGAACATCCACCAATCTTATTGTCCTAGATATGATGTTAAACTCTATCTGATGGTGAGGTTCCACTTCTGGAGCTCTGGGGAATGTGGAGTACCCCTTATAACATGTGAGGGTGTTATATTAACGTTGGGTACATGAGTATACATTAAAACATGGGTACATGTTATATTAACGTTGGGTACATGAGTATACATTAAAACATGGGTACATGAGTATACATTAAAACATTCCGACAAGGGTGTGAAAACGATAACATATTTATTCCGTAAGTGGAGATCCACATACATGACAAAGATATTCAAAATAGGTACATAAACGTATTATGAGGAAATAGGCATACGTCTTGTGTCATATGGAATGTCACTTACTGGTAGCTGGTTTGGGGGCAAAGCCCCCTTAGGCTTAGAGGCGCCTAGACCATGTTTACTTGTTGAGTGAAAAAGAGGCAGGAAATCATAATTCCTGCTCTTGGCCAAATACCAACACCACCTATTGGCCAAACGAACCACAACAAGGGAAGATAACTCATTTTGGACTTATATCCACCTAGACTTACCGTTTTACTGACCCAACACCCTTCATCATCATTACTCCCAGGTACACTCTGAGTAGTAGTACCTATTAGAGTCCAATCTATTGGCCACCCTGTTGGATGGAGCGTTAGAATGCACCGACTACACCTCTGCAGAGGGGTAAGATTCCCCCAAATGGGGCCACCTGTTGGCCGTGGATGGATACATGTGATGCTTAAGGACAGTGTCTTGGTGGATGAGAAGTCCATGACCTGCAACACTCCACTTGGAACCTTACTTAGGCTAGACGGGCGGTCGGAGAGGCCCCCTCTGATCAATCGGCTGGTCACGTCAATCCCTAGCACCTATATAATTGCTCCCAACCCTATTACCCTTATGGTAAGCCCCAATCTTTTTATCATATGGGTGCTAGAAGGCAGTGACTGAGGGTCTACATGTCCTGGGAATGACGTTAAACTCTATCTGATGGTGAGGTTCCAGTTTTGGAGGTTTAGGGAATGTCGAGCACCCATTCATCACCATTTCTCCCTGGTCCACTCTGATCCAGAGTTATAGTACCTGTTAGGGTCCCATCTATGGGTTAAATAGAAAAATGTACTTATAAAAAAATTGTATTATCCATTAAGAATTGATTTATTTCAAAAACTTTATCGGCATTAAATGACCCACTGAGGTTGATATGCCGTAAAACAAATCAAACCAATCTATTGGGTTAAATAGAACAAAATTTAAGTTTTTAATAAATGGAGTACCTGTCAAGAATTAAAAAACACAAACGTCTCTGGCATAAAATGACCCAAATGGATTGACATGCCTTAAAATCCAGCCAACCAACCAATCAACCAGCGATATTACAGCTTCAACAGGACTTTGATTCAACGAGTAGTTTTTAAATACCAAACAATAATAAATAAAACAAAAACGTCTTCGGCATAAAATAACCCAACAAGGGTTGACATGCCGTAAAATCAACCAACCAAATGTTACCAAATTCGTGGGTAGCCTACAAATTATGTCAGTAAGTGTAGTTAGATTTTGAATTAAAATTTGTTGAAATTCAAAATTGGAGGGGTTATATTATTGATAGGTAAAGGCCTTTACTTTGACTCCCCCCTCCCCGCTGACTTGTGTGGAAGGTGTGAGAATGGAATTTAAGTTTAGTTAGTTAGATTTTGGCCGTTAGTCAATGGGACTAGACGTAATGTCTATCTGTCCCAAGTGGCCAACTTCTCCCCACACAGTTGTAAACCTTTTGGACTATGGGTTTTTAATAAAGAAAAATATTGTCTTGCTTAATTATTCCAACAAAGAAATGAAAAGACACCCAGCCCAGCAGAAGAAAGCAGCCCAGAAGAAGAGGATGGCTGCCAACAAAGTAAGAACAAGTAAGATTCCATCTCCTCTCCTCTCTCCTCACGCTATTTATATATCCCATATGAAGTGGGTATATAACACAAAGGATTTACACTGTACACAGGTCCCAAGTGTGGTAGTACCTATTAGGGTCCCATCTGTAGCGTTTGTTAGTATTCGCCTGGTGGAGTTGTCTGCCCCTTTTAGTTCCATGATGCCCGCTAGGGCACCAGTATAAAAGCGCCGGTTTCAAAACCCTCGCTCTCTCTTTATAGTTTTCAGAACTACGAGCCACATGGGGTAGATTCCATCTACCCTCTTGTGGGGCTCCGCCCCCCCTTACATACTGTAAGTCTTTACAGCATGGACTATCGCTAGTCTCATGTCTGTACTCTTCTATGTTATGTTTTGTATCTTTCATGAATGTGTACCTCTTTATATGTAACTCTGTTTACTGTATTATGAACGTTGTATTCTACTGTTATCCATGTGCTGTGTTATTAAATGTTTGTCTATTAACCTTTGTCGGAGTTATTTGTATTTAAAAGCACTTTGAACTTTACACCATCTTTACACATCTATAGGTTCAATAGAACAAAAGGTGTTTTTTAAAAAATGTGTTTAAAGAAAAAAGTTGAGTTTTTAAAAAATTGAGTACTTATCAAGAATGAATAAAACGTCTTTGGCATAAAATGACCCAATGGATTTGTGAGGATTAAAATAAAATTAAAATAAAAAACTAACAAAACTTGCATGGGCCTTCACCGGAGGAACCCTCAGCACATGTGTGAGAAAAGGGACCGACTTCCGACTCCCAAGAGAATATCTTGGCCATTCTAATTTAGGCCGTAACTGGGTCTAGTTACTCCTACAAGTCAGGGGGATATTCCCTTGCTACTGGCAACTATGTCCAGTCAATAAAGCCCTAATCATAAAACCTCCTTCTGTCTCTGTCTCTTTCTTTTTCATTCCTTAAATTACTTACACCAAATGAGATGGGGTTGTAGGGACTAGAACTCTCCTGTGCCTTCGGGGACAGGAAGTAGAAAAGGTAACGTCCCTTGTCAGGTTGAGGGAAGAACTGTCTTTACGGTTTTGGTACCAACGTGTGTGTCTCGTAGAAACAAGCTCTTGTCTCAGTCTCAGTGAGGGAGTAACAACTGCAGACCCAACCTGACACCCCCCTCAACGAGGGAGATATATGAACTGTAAGTACTGCCCCTAAGTACTTTGTTATATTGACTGTTGTTGAGTTTATATGTGAATAAATAAGGTTAAAAGTACATGTGCTTTCCCTTTCGTCTTTAAATTCTGTGAACTTATCTTTTTCCTCATAGACTGTAGGCAGCTATTCCTACACTGAGCTGCCTACAGGGTAAAAAGTGAAAACCCTAAGTACACACAACAAGAGTATCCAGATATCTTTAAACCGTTAAAACACCCAAACCACTTGCTACCCCATAAGTAGACAGGTTGGAAAATCAGTCACATACACAAGAATAAAACCCTATACATTTGTTATATACCCCTCACTCATGTTGCAGGTATATAAACAGTTCTTTAACAGAGAGAGGAGAGGGAGATAGAATAAAAATATACTGACAGGAAATATGTATATACCACAGTATGATAATTCGATTTTTACAATGTTTGATATGTTTACTTAAAAGCTATTTCCAAATAGTTCAATTTATAAAAAGTATAATAATTCTGATTTAACTCTCTCTCACTCTTTTTTATTTACATTCATTATTTTCAACTTTTCATTATGTTTGCTTGAAACAGATTACATTTATTGCTGTAAAATCCAACCAACCAACCAACCAATCAATCAACCAACCATCCAAGCAATGGATTTACACTGTACAAGTTAGTATTACAAAACTGTTATTGATATCACTAAGCTGTTTAAACTTGTGTCAAATTGGTTGACTTCTAAGAAACAGTCCTTTTTTTTATCAGTTTTATTTTTTGGCTCAAGGTTGAATTTAAAAGATAAGCTATCGTTCATTTTTTTCTTTTTCTAATATGGTACAGCAAAAAACCTTTGAAAAAATCTAAGCATATTGAGGTAATCAGAAGAACACAGGAGACCTATTCTTTAAGGGTCAATAAAAGTCTACATAACTTCTACACAGGAGAATGGTAATGTAGCGATTGTCTGCCCTTGCTGGGATGGATTTGGGTCCAAAAGGGTTACCTTCCCTTACTGCAAGGGTTTCGCCTATATATATATTTACCAACCCCTCCACACGAGCAGGATGTGACACATGGTCAATTTCTTAAGCAGAGTTTAACAGTTTTCCTTATCCTAGACTGATTACCTAACCAAGGTTAAAGACCCCAGTCTGTTCTACTATTTACCCATAGCTGGAGGGAGAGTAGTTGGATTCATACCTTTCCCAAAGGTGTTAGCTGAGATATAGTACTCTTTGAAAAAGTCTCTATACATATTTACCAACCCCTCCGCACTAGCAGTATGTAACACAAGGTCAATTTCTTAAGTGGTTTGAATTCAGAGTTTTCCTTCTCCTTGACTGGTTGCCTAACCAAGGTTAAAGACCCCAGTCTGTTCTACTATTTACCCATAGCTGGAGGGAGAGTAGTTGGATTCATACCTTTCCCAAGGGTATTAGCTGAGATATAGTACCATTTAGAAAAGTCTCTATACATATTTACCAACCCCTCCACATGAGTAGGATGTGACACAAGGTCAATTTCTTAAGTGAAGTTTAACATGTTTGAATTCAAAGTTTTCCTTATCCTTGACCAGAGTTTTTCAACCTTTTTCATATCACGGCACATTGAGACAGGCAATAAATTGATCAAGGTTCACCATCTATACATATATAAAGGGGAGTTGTGTGTATATGTATGTCCTGAGGAAACTTCAATGATAAAACAATTAACAAAGTAAATATATATACACATTAAATATCACCAGGGCTTGGTTTTTGAGCAAAAATAATAGAGATTTGATTTGTATTCATGAAGATAAAATTTAAATGATAACAGCATGGATTTTTTTTTCATTTAATATTTTAGATAGTAGACATTAACATTTCTTTTCAGAGTAGCTGGATCAATGCAAGGTCTATTTTTTTACATAGGGATTTAAATGGGTCATCCCACGAGGATTCAACTCACGATTAAGTAATAATGGATCTGCGGGATTAACTTTAAAAAGATCCCCCTCTACCCAGGCAATGCTGGGTAGCCGCTGCTAGTCAGTATATAAACATATGATTATTTTATCATTTAGATTTTAAAAGAAAAGAAATAGTAAAAATATGCTACAAGTGTAAAAGAAAACAATGTAATTTTATTTCTAAAGGTATATTTTTAATCAATTAAAACAG
This sequence comes from Doryteuthis pealeii, assembly GCA_023376005.1. NCBI lineage: Eukaryota > Metazoa > Mollusca > Cephalopoda > Myopsida > Loliginidae > Doryteuthis > Doryteuthis pealeii. The sequence continues at coordinate 57,035,084 of CM042170.1, forward strand.
GGCCGGGTTAGCTCAGTCGGTAGAGCGTTCGGCTGGAAACCACAAGGTTCCTAGTTCGATACCAGTCCTAGCCAACTCAGCGTGTGAGTAGCACAGGGATCTGTGCGGTAAAGTAAGGAGCTGATGATAGGTGTGGCGCTCCACCTCAGATGCTAAAACAATCTCCTTGGTCTAGCACTATTGAAAAGGGGATAGACTCCTCGCTGACTGGCTGATACCGACTTTAGGCCGCCCCGTCGACTTTAAAACAAAAAATATTAAAGTAATAGAATAAAATTATAGAAGGATGATCAACCGCCCTCAACAATCACGGTATACCCACGGAAGTTTCACGGTACACTAGTGTGCCGCGGCACGCCGGTTGAAAAACTCTGTTCTAGACTGATTACCTAACCAAGGTTAAAGAACCCAATCTGCCCTACTATTTACCCATATCTGGAGGGAGATTATCCAGACTAAGTTACCTTTAAGCACCCCAGGGGTGGACTGGATTCAGAGGGACATGTTTCGCTTTGCACCGTCAACATCCGGTTGTTTGTTACCTGACAATTTTTAGACGTATTTTTTTTTTTAATTATAAAACTAACAACTAACCCTAACCCTAAACCCTAAGCCTAACCCTAACAAACAACCGGATGTTGACAGTGCAAGGTGAAACATGTCCTTCTGTATCCAGGTCGCCCCAGGGGTGCTTAAAGGTAACTTGGTCCGATTATCTAATATTCAGGGTTTACATTTTTGTTTTTATCTCTCATTTCCTATAAAAGCTTCTTTTTTTTTGCAATGACCAGAGTCGTAAAACAAGTAAGGTGTAAAATATTTACAAGGCGGACATTGATTATGTTAAAATAACAATGTGCCAATATCGAGTGAAATAAATCAATTGAGAATTGACCCTCCTTTACCGGGAAATGAATAGATTTTTTTTTATTTTTCCTAGAAACAACACAACAATAACATTTCTTAATTTCTTTATGCTTGCTGTAATTGGAGTATGTCTCTCCATGCGTGTATGTCTCTCCTTGGGTGTGTGTGTGTGACTCTCTCTCTCTCTCTCTCTCTCTCTCTCTCTCTCTCTCTCTCTCTATCTATCTATCTATCTATCTATCTGTCTGTCTCTCCTTGTACATGTAATTCTGTGTGTTTCCATGTCTCTGTGTGTGTGTGTGACTCTCTCTCTCTCTCTCTCTCTCTCTCTCTCTCTCTCTCTCTCTCTCTCTTTATCTATCTCTCCTTGTACATGTAACCGTGTGCTTCCATGTGTGACTCTCTCTCTCTCCCTCTCTCTCCCCCTCTCTCTCTATCTATCTATCTATCTCTGTCCTTGTACATGTAACTCTATGTGTTTCCATGTGTGTGTGTGTGTCTCTCTCTCTCTCTCTCTCTCTCTCTCTATCTCTCTCTCTCTCTCTCTCTCTATCTATCTATCTATCTATCCTTGTACATGTAACTCTGTGTGTTTCCATGTGTGTGTGTGACGCTGTCTCTGTCTCTGTCTCTCTCTTTCTCTCTCTTTCTCTCTCTCTCTCCTTGTACATGTATCTCTGTGTGTTTCCATGTGTGTATGTCTATCTCTTTGTGTATGTGTATCTCCTTGGGTGTGTGTCTCTATGTGAGTGTTTCTCCATAAGTGTGTGTCTCTCTCTTTGTGTATGTATCTCTCCACGTGCATATCTTTCCTTGTGTGTGTGTGTGTGTGTGTGTGTGTGTGTCATCTTGTGTGTGTCTTTCTTTGTGTGCATCTTTCTTTGTGTGTGCTTCTCAATGTGTGTGTGTTATCTTATGCATGTATCCTTGTGAGTGTGTCTCTCTCTATGTGTGTTGCTCCCCATGTGTGCTCTAAACTAGTATCAGTTACTTCTGACTAGTGAGGTTGATCAAGTACCTGTGTGTCCCATCATGGTGAAATTGTTAGCAAACTAGTCTCACAGATCCATTACTACTGAATAGATAGCTTTATCCTCATTATCTACATGAAAGGCATGAACCCATCTCTTCCCTCTCTAGCTCAAAATAGTATTGTGTTAGTCAAAATGGTCCTGGAATTTGTGTTGAGGGCAAAAAGGATAACGATTCTAAGCTTTAAAATTCTGTAATGTCTGAAAAATTATTAAGCTAAAAAAAAACGAAATTTGAAAAAACAGGAAATTAAATCAAGTCAACAAGTTGTTTATCTGTAACAATCAGGAAGACAAACATACCACACATTCTGTGAAAGTGATACACACACATCTGTGTAAATATTTCTGAATTCTTGAGGTGGGGTTAGGGGTGTTGATGTGAATCTTGAAAAATGAGGTTTCAAAAATATATATAATATATATATATTTACCAACCCCTCCGCATGAGCAGGATACAACACAAGGTCAATTTCTGAAGCGAAGTTTAACAGGTTTGAATTCAGAGTTTTCCTTCTCCTAGACTGGTTACCTAGCCATGGTTAAAGAGTCTAGTCTGCCCTGCTATTTACCTATAGCTGGAGGGAGAATTGGATTATACCTTTCCCAAGGGTATTATTTTTCAATCAATCCTGGAAGTAACACCCAACAGAACAGCAGCTTGAGAGGTGTTTTTAGTTTATATACATATTTACCAACCCCTCCACACGAGCAGGATGTGACACAGGGTCAATTTCTTAAGTAGAGTTTAACAGGTTTGAATTCAGTTTTCCTTATCCTAGACTGATTACCACACTGGTGTGTCCATGTGTAGGAGTCCATTGGAGAACATTGTTTATAAATTTGCACTTACTTCTCCAACAATGTCCAGGATGTCTTGCTCATCTTACTTGAATGGTTTCTGAGATGGGAGCTAAGTGGCCATACAGCCGCTGTTTTGTAGTGCCTGGGAACTACAAAAAAATGGGTTATTTCCTATAATTCTAACATTAACAAAGGGGAACCATTCTTGACTGATAAATTATTTATTTATTTATGTCACGGGTTCGACGAAGATATGTGAACTGCCTGGCTTCGAGGAGGAAGCCTGCTTATATTAGTTCCCTCCCATGCCTTGCACGTGCATGGTCAAGTCTACTATTGCTGGTAACTGCTGGTGACTGTCCAAGGGTGTCCCCATCCAATATCTGTTCCGTCGTACTACTCTACAATTTATTGATCTACTAGGAAAAAAGAAGATGGGGTTAGGGTTTGGGTTAGGATTTAGGGTTAGGGTTAGGGTTTAGGGTTAGGGTTTAGGGTTAGGGTAATAAGGAAGTGCGTCCCGGTCTCCTGCCTCAAAAATTGCTGCCGGTGACTATTAAAATAACAACCCTAGCTATGGTGTTACTTGAAAGAAAACAATCAACTTAGGGCGTTAAATGTATCTTAAGGGGGGGGGCTTCTCTTTTTTGTCGTAATTCTTATTTATTTATAGTAATTTGTCGTAATTCTTATTTATTTATAGAAATTTGTCGTAATTCTTGTTTAATGTTTAATTTGTTGTAATTCTTGTTTAGATATGAAGATGGATATCTATCTATCTATCTATCTACCTCAATTTGTTCATTTTTTTTACTTTGTTTGATAGATAAATAAGAATTACGACAAAAAAAAGAAGCCCCCCACCCGCCTAAAATACATTTAATACCCTAAGTTGGTTGTTTTCTTTCAAGTAACACCATAGCTGGGGTCATTATTTTAATAGACACCGGGCAGCAATTTTTGAGGCAGGAGACCGGGACGCACTTCCCCATAAATTACCAGGGTTAGTTTAATGGTAAAATAAATAGATAATTTATCAGTCAAGAGTGGTTCCCCTTTGTTTATGTTAGACTTATAGGAAATAACCAAAAAATGCTGCATGCTGTTTTGAACCAATCCAGGAAGCAACAACCTACAAAACAACAGCTTGATGAGTTTGGCATATTTAATCTATGTGTTTGAAATTTGATCTGATAATTTTCATCATCGTCATCATCATCGTCATCATCATCATCGTCATCATCAGGAGGTTACACTAGGAGCACAGATATCCATAATAATCTCTCACCATCAATCCCTATCACTCAGAGAGACAAACACGGGGAGTGACACACTCACACAAGGAGACACACACACACATATGGAGAGACACATTCATGGAGAGATACATACACATTGAGAGACACACATGGACAGACACACAACACACACACACACACACACACACACACACACAACAAAGAGAGACACATAGATTGAGAGACACATTCATGGACACACACAAACACACACACACATACACACACACACACACACACACATACACAAAGAGACACATAGATGGAGAGACACATTCATATAGAGACACACACACACATATGCACACGCACGCACACAAAGAGACACATAGATGGAGAGACACATTCATGTAGACACACACACACACGCATACACAAAGAGAGACACATAGATGGAGAGACACATCATGAAGACACACACACACACACGCATACACAAAGAGAGACACATAGATGGAGAGACACATTCATGAAGACACACACACACACACGCATACACAAAGAGAGACACATAGATGGAGAGACACATTCATGGAGACACACACACATACACAAAGAGAGACACATAGATGGAGAGATACATTCATGTAGACACACACACACACACGCATACACAAAGAGAGACACATAGATGGAGAGACACATTCATGGAGACACACACACACACACGCATACACAAAGAGAGACACATAGATGGAGAGACACATTCATGTAGACACACACACACACACGCATACACAAAGAGAGACACATAGATGGAGAGACACATTCATGAAGACACACACACACACACGCATACACAAAGAGAGACACATAGATGGAGAGACACATTCATGGAGACACACACACATACACAAAGAGAGACACATAGATGGAGAGATACATTCATGTAGACACACACACACACACGCATACACAAAGAGAGACACATAGATGGAGAGACACATTCATGTAGACACACACACACACACGCATACACAAAGAGAGACACATAGATGAGAGACACATTCATGAAGACACACACACACACATACACAAAGAGAGACACATAGATGGAGAGACACATTCATGGAGACACACACACATACACAAGAGAGACACATAGATGGAGAGATACATTCATGTAGACACACACACACACACGCATACACAAAGAGAGACACATAGATGGAGAGACACATTCATGGAGACACACACACACACACGCATACACAAAGAGAGACACATAGATGGAGACACATTCATGTAGACACACACACACACACGCATACACAAAGAGAGACACATAGATGGAGAGACACATTCATGTAGACACACACACACACACTCATACACAAAGAGAGACACATAGATGGAGAGACACATTCATGTAGACACACACACACACGCATACACAAGAGAGACACATAGATGGAGAGACACATTCATGGAGACACACACACAATACACAAAGAGAGACACATAGATGGAGAGATACACATATATTGGCAGAGAGTCTAATTAATAGAATAATACATACAAAGATATTCCTTTTAAACCACTTAGATACTGTAGTCATTTACAATGCTTTGCATAGTTTGGCACAAGGCTAGAAGTATGGAGCACCCAGTGAGAATCAAATTCACTAACCATTGCCTGCTAGCCTAACTAACTAAACCTTATACCCTGTAAGGCAGCCTTAAAAAAACTTAGCATAGCTTCGATTTGGTACAAGGATGCAAGTATAGAGCACCTGGTGAGGATCAACTTCATTACTGATAAGTAAATGACCTAAAAAACTAGCTAGCATCAATTATACATATTTACCAACCCCGCCAAACGACCAAGTTATGACACAAGGTCAATTTCTTAAGCGGAGTCTAACAGGTTTGAATTCAGAGTTTTCCTTCTCCTAGACTGGTTGCCTAACCAAGGTTAAACGGCATAGTCCACCCTACTATTTATCCATAGCTGGACAGAGAATAATTGGACTCATACCTTTCGCAAGAGTATTAGCGCTACGTGAAATGCAAACAGCCTAGTCCAGGATTTGAACTCAGTTTGTCAAGTCCATTTCCTTTGACAATGATAACCATTACACCACAGGTGCCTCCTTAAGTTATACTGTCATAAACAGATGGGTGAATAAGATATAAATAGTGATTTACTATATTTAGCCTAGTTTGGCACAAGGCCAGAAGTATGGAGCGCCCATATTTTCAACGATGGTAACCATTACGCCACGCCCCTCCACTTGCATCTATTATAGCATGACGAGGTGTTCTAAAAGACTAGTCAGAACCAGTCACCCAGTGAGGAACATGTGGATACTGTATACTTTGAAAAGTATATAATTAAAAGGGTTTCACTCTATATCCTGTTGTTGGTATGTACTACCTACCTGCTTTGAAAACACCTAACTTGGCTGTCATGGTTGGTAATTTGAGTTTTTTTTTTTTTTTGGGGGGGTTGTATTAAGGATAATTTTTTGTATTAAGGATATTATTTTTTGTATTTTTTTTATATAAAAATACACACATACGCTTACATTTACACACACAAGCACGCGCACACACACACTTATACACACAAACACACACATAAGCAAGCACCCCAACCATACACATACACACACAGAATTTGGAAGACCAAGACAGAACGAATAAGTGAGAGTCGAATCGCGCCCTTGAAAGAAGCTAACGTGTATCTATGTATTCCAAGTGTATGCCGAACAATATAACATTCCGAGGAGGTATGGAAGCGACATTATTCAAACTGGCGCCGAACAATTAGTTGTAAGAAAAAAATTAAATGAACAGAAGAGTTAGTTACACATGAAAGATCCCCATCGTATGGTCACCCTCTTTCTCGTTTTCCTTTCAAGCCGAATTATACAGCTCGGTCGCCAGATTAATCCAAACAATATAACGAAAAACCAAACCACGAGCACAAACCAAGAGTACACATCTAATTTTATATAACATAGTATCATTTACGAATAACAACATATATTTAATAATATATTATGGCAAATATAAATAATTCGATATATTTTTTTTTATATTGACCAACAAAAAACTGAATTTAAGTATGTACTAATATTAGAGGACATATATTATCTCCTTAAATAACTGTATTTAGAGCATAATTCCACAAGAAATATTATTGGGGAAGTATGGAAATATTATATCGGATATTAATTGATTCACATTACTGAAATATAATGATCTCATAATTCACGCGATTAAAATTATTTTTTGCTATTAAGATCATTTTTGTTTTTAATTGACCCTTCATAATATATATAAGCAATAGCTCTTACCCCTGACAATTTAAACTGTGTATGACTCCATCTACATCCGTATCGCTGCTTTGAAAACACACTATGCACTGGCTGTCTGCTTGCGTCCAACGAACACTATACCCAACTACAATTTCTCGAAAGGTCTTTAATTAACTATAATTGTTTATTTATTTTAATTGTACTATATAAAGAGACAAATTTCATGATAAATAATGCCTCAATTAAATGATATATATTTGAATTTAATTTTAGAGTCACAGTTTAATAATAGTATTAGAGGACATTTATATTAAACTCTAAATAATATATTATTTAATATACAAGTTATTTATTTTTTATATTAATAATTCCATAATCATAGTTTAAACATTAACGACACAAACAATTTGTTAGATACTATTATATCAAACCAACACTCTTCAATCTACATAATTTCTACAAAATGAAGTAGAAGCAGAATTACTTAGAACTCATATTCTATCTCCATAAACTCACTTTCTACTACCACTATAAAATGAATAAGAGAACCAAACAAAAACTACGCGAACTCAAGAAAAGACTAAACATAAACAAAATGAGTATAACGAACGAGAGGATACTCAAAACAACTACAAGCCAACTATCTAAATGAAATACAACATATAATGCATCTAAACCTTATACCTTGAAATACAATACTTAAAATTCTGTTCAAACCTTCAACCAATCTTTATCTTTTTATATACATCAACAATCATCCATTTTTAAATTAAACAAAATAAACGCTTATATATTATAATCAATAAACAAACATATACTATAAAACCAAATATTTGACAAAAAAAAATACCGCGATACTCCCACATCTGAACAACCGTTCTCAATACATGAATATAAATTTCAACTTTGAATATTCGAATAATTCTACTCAAAGAATACAAAATGATAAAATAAAAAAACATACATATTTATGATATTATTATTCTATTATGCATTTAATTTCCTTGAAACATCATTAATATAATAATATGTACTATACTCTAAGAACAATGACTAATCTCATGAACAACGAAATACAAAAACCTTATAACACACTATTACTTGAATAATACTTATATATCTCAAATAATACTATTTTATCAACTAATAAATAACAATATATTAAAAATATTTAACTCTAAATGCACAGTAAATAACAACAGTATCCAACACTTGTATTAATGCTATTTTTTGTATTATTATTTGATTAAGAGATCTAACTTTTACAATATATCTATATGACAAGATATATATAAACTTTATTGTTAATAAGACTGAATTATTTCACTATAATAATAAAAAACGTAATACAATGAATATATAATAGGATGAATATTCCACATCTCTTACACATGAACCTCTATGAATAAACTCCTAACCATTCGTTCACTAGGTTAGTAATTTGAGTTTTTTTTTCTTCTCACACGACTGAATAACAAATTATAACTAGATTCTGTCTATTACCAACAGACTAAGGGTGTTTTTACCCTAATTTCTTAACAGCACTAGAATTCTCAAAGTCAAATAGACTATAGGATAAAAACAGATTAAAAATAATACATAACATGAATCCCATTAAACCCCAAAAAAAAACTTAAACCACCAACACACCAAACAAACAACAACCAGATCTAACAATATGGTAATTATATATAACTTATAAGTTATACAACTGACTTGTTATCTAATAAAATCAAAGATATAATAATATACATAAAATATAACAAGGTCAGGGATGTCAGGGACTCATGACTACCTCAACACCTACACACCTGTAAATCTTAAAGATATCATATCCGGGAGTGCCTCGTCCAACATCTTCGTGATACCAACCACCATAATCATACCTCTCATCTACAAACCAGTCTTATAACAATGTTTATCATTTTCTTTCCTGAATCATTCCTGCACTGGAGTATATAAACAGTTCGAATGCCCAACCAACTACACCAGATAATCCAAAATCATATTAATAAATCTATTAAACATGCATGTTAAGCCAATATTTTACAGAAGAACAGGACTAGTTAAATGGAGAATAAGATACAATGTACAATTCATCACTGCTTGCGAGAGTTTTAACTCTAATCCTGTCTTGTTATAATTAATATGAACTACACAAATGTATCTTAAGTACAAACCCAACTAAAAACCTACAAAACAGACAAATAAATGTGTTCGAATATTAAAGCCAGCATAAAACAAACTAAGAGCTCCGTGTCTAAATAATCAAATGAAAAGCATTACTAGGTAGAGCCGATGATACGAGGACTTATATGCTCCCAACCTCACAACCACAGACTATGATACACACCTCCAATTAATGCATTCTCGA
>CM042170.1:57044819-57077319 GCA_023376005.1 Doryteuthis pealeii
AAAAGAGCGCTACGAAAAAAAAAAAAAAAAGAAAACTGAGAAAAAAATAAAGAGAATATTCATTGATTTATAGCTGAGGGCGGAATAAAGAAGAGGTAGAGATCGAGACAGGACGCGCAGGAGAAAGAGACTGAACGGAGAGAGAGAGAAGGGAGCATGCTGACGAGAGAGACGAGACGATGGTATGAGAAGAGATTTCCGCAGTGAGACGCAGCAAGAGATAGAATGCAGAGACGGAAGAGAGAGGGTGGTGCCCGTGGAGGGGAAAGGAAAGAAAAGGTTGCGGAAGGAAGGAATGAAGAGGGAATCCTTACAGTCAAAGTGCTGATGATATCAGACTGAGAAATTCAGTAAATTGATAAAAATCAATAAGTCTCTCCTTCATTTTCTGCTATCATAGGGAAGAATTGGCTCACACATTCACGTCAGTAAAGATGAGACAAAAAAAATCATGAAAAGAGAAATAAGAAGAGAAGAAAAAATGGAGAAAAAAAAGTATAAAAAGCGAATAGAACAAAGGAAAAAGCGGGAGTGGAGCTTTAGAGAAAGGAAAAACTTGAAGTGGATCAACCCCCCTCCCTCCCCATAAAATGAGTAGATTTGTTTTTAAAAGTCTCTCAAGAGCGATAGAGAGAGAGAGGGGGAGGGAGAGAGAGGGGTAGAGAAAGAAGAAGAAGAAGAAGAAGAAGAAGAAGAAGAAGAAGAAGAAGAAGAAGAAGAAGAAGAAATAAAGATGGAATATAAATACAGAAAAAAGGTAATTGGTGAGAGAAATTGGAATATAGATAGACAGAGAAGTCTCAGGAGAGAGAGAGGGTGGGAGGAAGGAAGAGAGAGAGAGTGAGAGAAGAAGAAGAAGAAGAAGAAGAAGAAGAAGAAGAAGAAGAAGAAGAAGAAGAAGAAAATAAAGATAGAATATAAATACAGAAATAAAGGTAATTGGTGAGAGAAATGGGAATATAGATAGACAGAGAAGCTTCAGGAGAGAGAGAGAGAGAGAGAGAGAGAGAGAGAGAGAGAGAGACAGAGACAGAGACAGAGACAGAGACAGAGACAGAGAGGAGAGAAGAGAAGAAGAAGAAGAAGAAGAAGAAGAAGAAGAAGAAGAAGAAGAAGAGAAGAAGAAGAAAATAAAGATAGAATATAAATACAGAAAAAAGGTAATTGGTGAGAGAAATGGGAATATAGATAGACAGAAGTTTCAGGAGAGAGAGAAAGAGAGAGAGAGAGAGAGAGAGAGAGAGAGAGAGAGAGAGAGAGAGAAAGGGGGGGGGAAGGAAGGAAGGAAGGAAGGAAGAAGAAGAAGAAGAAGAAGAAGAAGAGAAGAAGAAGAAGAAGAAGAAATATAAATGTAATTAAAGATAGAATATGAATAAAGAAAAAAAGATAATTTGTGAGAGAAAAAGGAATATAGATAGAGAAGTTTCAGGAGAGAGAGAGAGAGAGAGAGAGAGAGAGAGAGAGAGAGAGAGAGAGAGAGAGAGAGAGAGAGAGAGAGAGAGAACAAGAACAAGAACAAGAACAAGAACAAGAAAAAAATAAAGAAATTTAAGATAGAATATGAATTGAGAGAAAAAAAAGAGGTAATATGTGAGAGAAAAAGGAATATAGATAGACAGACAATGAATAAAGAAAAAAAGAAAAATATATAGGCAATATGTGAATGGAGAAAAAGAAATCTAGACAGACAGAATGATATGAATAAAGAAAAAAAAGATAGAAATAGAAAGAAAGAAAAAGAAACATTGAAAGATAGATTGGTAGAAAGAAAGAATGAAAGAAAGAAAGAAAGATAGATAGAATATGAATAAAAATAGGTATATATAGATAAGGATTCAAACTGGTTGTATAGATCGAACTCAATATTCAATATTATATCGAACCGAGGAAGTTAGGTTGAGAGAGAGAGAGAGAGAGAGAGAGAGAGAGAGAGAGAGAGAGAGAGAGAGAGAGAGAGAGAGAGAGAGAGAGAGGGTGTTGTAGCAAGAAGCAGCAATATAAAGAAAGGAAAATGGAAAGGAGAAAGTGAAAGAAAAAGAAAAGAAAAGAATAGGAGATAGATGCATCTCTCTCTTTCTCTCTCTCTCTAACACATACAGAGAGAAGAGAGAGAGAGGGGGAGAGAGAGAAAGAGAGAAGAGAGAGAAGAGAGAGAGAGAGAGAGAGAGAGAGAGAGAGAGAGAGAGAGAGAGAGATCTAACATGCACACACGCACGGTGAGATAGATAGATAGATAGATAGATAGATAGAGATGAGGCAAGAATCAGCAACATGAAAATAGTAGGGAAGAAAGTGAAAGCAAAGACTGAGTAGGGAGGGGAAAAAGAGATATAGATATATACAGACTCTCATACTGACTGCACTATTTTATTTCTCTTGCTGCCATCTTTTCTTCTTGGTGTAGGAATTGCATTAAAAAAAATATATATCAGATTTTATTTATTGGTGCATTTTTCGAGAATAGGAGCAAAGTTTAAAAAATAAAAAAGAATCTTAAGAAGAAAAAAAGTGTAATTGGCCCGGGTTGAGCAGATGACCTCGGGATGTGAGGTCATGCCGGAAGTGAACTCTGAACATGGCTGACGTTGAAATGGCCACCCAAACAGAGGTGACAGTCGAAAATCGTGAGTACCAGCGACAGAGGAGCAACAGTGACCCACAACCGGCTATAGAGGCTCTTAATGCCCTCAACGTTCAAAATGGTAAGTTGTTACCCGTTTCGGCCACCCCGATTTCCAACCAGAGACGATGGGAGATTTCGCGGTTAAAAAAATTTTTTTCGGACTCTCTCACTCTCTCTCAATATGGCCACCACCACCGTCCTACACCTTTTTTCCCACCCAAAATGTTGGTATAGGATTTTAAAACATGCACCAAAACAGTTAGTCACTGATATATAAAATAGCTGCACCTACAATGCAATTATGCATACCCTGAATTATATACAGACATTGTGCATTGATATTGACACAGTCACAAATCGACATGTTCCGCGGTACACACACGCATAAACACCTTAAAAAAATATAATCGGTGAAATACACTATGTCAATAATTATGTATATACTTTTAACTTAGCTGCTTAGATTGTAATATTATCAATGTAACAACGAAAAAATACATAAAATTGATCAAAATTAACGTATAAATAATATACAGTGCTTTTCTTATTTTTTTTGCTTAATGTTTTATATCCCCAATAAACCCTGTTTTTTTGTGTGTGTGTGTATCTTTCTATGTAAGAGTTTGTGTACGATAGTAATTTTTTTTTGTATATAAATTTTAATAAATAGAATAAATTTGATATATCAAATAAATTCCGGTTGGTTTAAATTAATTCAGTATTAAGATTTAAAGAAATAAACCTACCAATCTTTCTCTCGTCAAGTAAGTTTGTGTTATAAACACGGAAATAGATGAAAATCACTAATTTTCTCTTTGTAGAAAATTTGTTGTTTACATGTTACAAAGGCAAAAAAATGCGCTCAGATGTTAAAATAACATAAGTGTTTATCACAATAAATATTTTATTTTAGAAATGCGTGTGTTAAAAACTAAAATTGAGGCATAAAAAAATAAATAAATACACGATACTATACAAAATACAAACACACATGAAAAAATATTTTTTTATTATTAATTCACCCAAAGAATCCCAAAATGATCCACTCATTTGAATAAATCCATAGATATTGTTTTTTTTTTAATAGAAATGCGTGTGTTAAAAACTAACTATAGCAAAACAAAAAATAATTAAATAAATACACGATACTATACAAATGCACAGAAATTTTTATTTTATTTTAATAAAACAACTGAAGAATCCCAAAATGATCCACATTTAAATGGATCCATAGAAACCTTTTTATTATAGATTGTTTTTGCAAAAAAAAAAATGTATTTTTTCTACCCGTCTTTTTAAAGTTTGTGATGATCAAAATAATATAGACACTTTGTCGATTATTTATATACGATACTAATACAAAATACTAACACTGAAAAAAAAAAACAAAACCAAAGATTTTTCTTTTTTAATAATACACCCCAAAAATCCTCCAAGTGATCGACTCATTTGAATAAATCCATAAAAACCTTTATTTGATTGTTTTTGCAAAAAATGTATTTTTTTCTACCCGTCTTTTTTTTAGTTGGTGATGAAATATAGACAACTTTAGAAAACTCTATTATTATGTACCGGGTCGTCAGTGTATTTATTTATTTATTTTCACAGATAAATAAATACCCCTCCACTCGCCAAAAAAAAAAAACAACAAACAAATTTGAAACCAGCTTATATATTTTAATGATACTAATCGAAATATATGCAGCAACACACGTGAGCTGTCGTGTAAAAGTATGTAATCAATATATACAGCTGTGTAATTTCGTTTTTTCATAATATATACACGGATTGATTGATTTCTGTAAAAGTGTACTACACTGTATCGTACAAATTAATTTTCATATTTCCTCTCTTGTCTTTCTACCCAGCCCTGTGTGATCCGGGGGGAGAAAATTGCAATTAAAAAAAAAAAAAAACAAGTACCATTACTTGGCAATTGAAGTGTGTGTGTGTGTTTTTAGAAAAAAAAGGGGGTTATTTTGTAACTATCCCCATTGTAAATAAAACCTTTTAACTAGTGTTGTACTAAAATCAAGACTCCCTTGCTCTCAGCCTCCAACAAAATCCCGAACATGAGGATATAAGTTTTCCTGTATACACAGGAGAAAAAAAGTATTTTCCAGGAATTTGTACCTAACATATATCTGAGCAGGAAAACATGACATTAAAAAAAAGTTATTTATAAAAAAAAAAAATTCCCCCCCCTCTTAAAGTGCTTGGCCGTCGTCTTAAAACATCTTAAATAAATATATTTTTTTTCAGGGATTTTTCTTGTCTTTAAAATTCTTGTATATACTACTGTGTGTATATGTATGTATTGTATACATATATCAGCTGCTTTTTTCTTCTACATTTTAAGCCTACGAAGAGAGTCTTAAAAACACGCCCAGCTGAAAGTACTCATGAACTTAAAACCTTAAGCACTATTTAATTTTAATAATAAAAATAACCATTTAAAAAAAATTGTTTACTCCAAAAATGTATTTAAAAAAAAATGTGTACTTTATGAATAAAATTCATCCCATACGTAGATTATTTTATTTTTAAGACGTCAAAATTAATCTCAACCCGTATTCAACTCCTTTTTTGGCTTGGTTTATTTGCCAAAACTAAACTTAAAGAAAAACAAATTATTTTAGATTAGATTAAAAGATATTTTATATATTTAAAAAAAAATTTCCTTGCTTGTGTTAACAAAAAAAAAAACCCCAAAAAACCTCGAGGTGTTGGATAAAAATAACAATCCAGTTGATTAAAAAGACTTTAAAATTCCTTTCCTTTTTTTTATTTTTAAGGAATTTGAAATATTGGTAATCGATAGACTGTTTTTTTTTTCCCCTTTAACTTGGTTTTATTTTTACTTACACCCCCCCCCCCCCAGTTTTACCCAATATGTCTAATCTTGTCTCTTGATATTGTAAGAATAAATTGAATGCATTGACCAGCCGGATACGTTCAAGTTGGTCACTGCGTCTGACATTTAAATATCATTTATTATATCTTGTTGTACTCACTGCAATCATGTTGATTGTTGAAGGATTTGTTGTTGTTGAACGAACACAGAAAAAATAGACTATAATGGTAGACTGTGAATTCAGGGGCGTAAATTTTTTACCATAGTCTACCGGACAGAAGTTAATGGAATAAGAAATGAAGTCCAATGTATATATTTTTAATTTCTGAACTGGGATTAATACTTTTAATAAAAATAAAACTCTAAGGAAAACATAACTTAATACCTTAATTCATTTATAAGTTAACCCCCCCCCAAAAAAAAAAAACAAAAACAAAAAAACTACAGCTTTAATTGATGATGTATAGATTTAAAGTTGTTGCTTAGTGATTCAGTTATACACATTTTGACCCCCCAGAACTGCAAAAGTGTACTGGTTTTTATTATTATCATTATTATTACTCTGAAATAGAAATATCGTTAGATACTCGTCAAAATTATCAGCGAATATTAATTTTCAGTTTATTTCAGTATAGGACTTGATAAGTTTATAATCTCAATTCTCTTAAAATAACAACGCTGAGGTAAGAAAGAAGTGTATAACTGAATCACTATGCAACAAATTTTAAATCTATACAAGATCAATTAATGCCTGTCTTTTATTTTTTAAAAATCTATAAATGAATTAACGTATTAAGTTATGTTTTCCTTAGCGTTTAATTTTTATTAAAAGTATTAATCCCAGTTGAGAATTTTAAAATATATACATTGGACTTCATTTCTTATTCCACTAACATCTATTTAGTAGGTAAAAATTTACACCCCTGAATTCACTGTCTACCGACTATGATAATGGCAGAAGAGCTTTTAGCTTTAAGTTTGTTAAGCGGTTTTATAAGTGTACAAAATCTACCTCTGGAAAACACAGTAAAGAAAAAGATAAATTTAAAAAAAAAAGTGTTTGAATATATGAAATGTTAGAGTAGGTTCACCTGTTTGTAAACCGATAGTTTTTCGAAAAAGAAAGAAAGAAAAAAATTGTGTACGGAATTCCTAGCTCTGGGATAGCTGGAATATCCTTACTCACATATTCATGTGATATGCCAGCATTACCCGATTTATTTAGATTGACTGATTACATTGCATAGCTATTCATTTCGCTTATCAAACTGCTCGCGTAATTGAGATAAATACTTAAAAAAAAAAAATATATATATATTTTCTTTTGTAATTATTATGAGTATATTACTGAAATTTCCTAACAGAAATGGGATTGTACTAAAAAATATGAGTAATTGAACAATAGTTAAAATCTATACTTATATACATTTGTTCTCTAACAAACTATTGCCACAAATCTAAAACTTAGTCGGCATTAAATGACCCACCGAGGTTGATGTGCCACAAAACAAAACGATAACTAATTAGGACTGAGCCTATTCTAGTAGTAACCACCCCAAGCAGATTTAACTGGTTTGAATTAAGTTTTCCTTCTCCTACACTGGTTGCCAAACCAAGGTTAAACAGCCCAGTCTACCCTACTATTTACCCATAGCTGGAGGGAGTATAGTTGGGTGCATACCTTTTCCAGGGATATTAGCGCTAAGTGGAATGCAAACAGCTTTGTCCAGGATTTGAACTCAGGGCGACGAGTCCATTTCCTATGACTATAACCATTACACCACGCTCCCTTATATTAAAGTGGATATAAACAGCCTTGGTAGTTTCATTCTATTTCCTCTGTTAATAACAATTATGCAACCTGTTTTTTTGTTTCTCCTATAAAATTACTTCTGATTGTAAGTGAGCCAATTAATGTATTAAAGAAAAAGCAATAAGTTTTCATGACATTATGTTGATAAGGATTTGTGTTATTTTTCTGTTAACCAAAAAGCTTATATGAATCTGTAGTATTTCTGTATTTAAGAAAAAATATATAAACTCTTTCCTATATATTAATATCCTTGTATGTATTTACTAAACCACTCGGCCACGTGAAGAATGTATGGCACTAGGTCAGTTTTTAAGCAGATTAAAGCTGGTTGGAATTCAGATTTCCTTCTCCTAGACTGGTTGCCTAACCAAGGCTAAAGAACCCAGTCTGTGTTATTATTTACCCATACCTGGATTAGAAGCCCTCAGCCTCTGATCTGGTGAGTGGGGTAAAATATATTGCATGGTCACAGAGGGTTGTACCTCCCCACCAGACAACACTTGCCTCCTCACTTAAAAGGGGTAAAGGCCAGGTTTATTGCCTGGTGTCTGAGCATCTAGGGGCAGGGCGCAGCATCAGTGCACTGTGCCTTGGGCGGAGCACATCATCTTCTACACTGGTTGTCTAACCAAGGTTACAGAGCCTAATCCAACCTACTATTTATCCATAGCTGGAGGGAGAGTAGTTATTCATACCTTTCCCAAGGGTATTAGCGCTATGTGAACTGTAGCCTCGTCCAGGATTTGAACTCTGGTTGATGAGTCTATTTCCTACGACTCTAACCATTACACCATGCACCTTCAACTATAAAAGACTAGCAGGATTTGTGGATATACCACAGTATGATAGTTTAATTATTACAAGGTTTGATATGTTTGCTTAAGAGCTATTGCGAAATAGTTCAATATGTAAAAAGTATAATCTTGATTTAACTCGCTCATTTTTTTTTCTTTCTTTCCTTCTTTTCATTATGTTCGATTGAAACAGTGTTACCGCTTCTGCGCTCTCACCCGTCTCTTTCTTATTATATTTTTTCTATGTCCCTTTTCTTCCCTTTCTTTATAATAAAGACGGAATGGTCCATTATTTAGCTGAGGTAATGACACTGATAAGAAATAAGAATTCGGTATATAAGCAACACCAGATAATCAGGATTTACATTTTTGAATTTCATCTTGGGTGATTTGGATGGTCTCATTTTTACCCACAGGATGTTGTTTAATTAAGGAACACGAGTTTTAATATAAAGATTGTATCCTGGAGAGAGAAAAATTGATCATATCAAAGATCGAATATTTAAAAAAAAATTCCATTTTTTTTTTGTTTGTTTTTTTTTGTACTAAGAACTACCAATTTATTATAGGTAAGCAAACTACCAATGATGGAGTGGTAGTACTTGTTAGGGTCCCATCTATGGGTTAAATAGAAAAACATGAGTTTATAAACAAAATTTGATTATCCATTAAGAATGAATTTATTTCAAAACTTTGTCAGCATTAAATGACCCACCGAGTTTGATATGCCATAAAACAAATCAAACCAAACTACCAACGAGACAGTTTAGCTGGGGAGGGGCTATACCTTAGCGGTACTTGGTCCAATGGACTGAATAGTTGGTTTAAGGGCCGTAACTACAGTAGAGTCCCTCAAATACCTGATGAGATCGTTGGTTATGAAAAGAGGGTCAGCATGTCAAAAATTGTGTCTGTATTTAATGAAACCCCTGGGACATGATTTTACTGCGTCCTTTTAGATTTTTGTGTGTCAGGGATGCAGGACGCGTACCTATCAGCATCTCTGTTTAACCATAACATAAACGCTGGCACGCCCCAACCCTTTCTATCATATGGGTTCTAGAAGGCGGTGGCTAAGGGTCTACATGTCCTGGGAATGACGTTAAACTCTATCTGATGGTGAGGTTCCTGTTCTGGAGGTTTGGGGAATGTAGAGCACCCCTTCATAACCATTGTTCCCTGGTCCATTCTGACCCGGAGTGGTAGTACCTGTTAGGGTCCCATCTATGGGTTAAATAGAAAAATGTATTTATATAAAAAAAAAAAAATTGTGTATCCATTAAGAATTGATTTATTTCCAAACTTTATCGGCATTAAATGACCCACTGAGGTTGATATGCCATAAAACAGTCATCGGGGTGGCCTAAAGTCGGTATCAGCCAATCAACGAAGGATTCTATACCCTTTTCACTAGCGCTATAAAAACATAAACGCTCATTTATTTTTCTTTCTTTCTTTCTTTCTTTTTTATTTTAGTATTCTGGAGTTAGTATAAGAAATAGTAGAATAATATATTGCACTATTCTACATATAAGCTCATTGGTTAAAAAAAAAAAAAAAAAAAAAAAAAAATGCACAAAAGTAGACAACTACTTACTTTTTTTCTTCTCTCCCCACTTTAACTATTCTCATTTCATAATGTCTTTATATAGAAGAAGTGCATATCTGAATCTGTAAGATATTGTGAACTGCAGCAGGTGTATTCAAGTGCCTCCGTGAAGTGCATGCCTGCATATCTATGCACATATTCAAATAGTTATATGAATGTATATATTCACGCACCCCGCCTACTCAGCCGGGCAGGATGTGACAGAGGGTCATTTTTTTTTAAGTGGAGTACAGCTGGTTTGAATTGTCTTACTCTTAGACTTGTTGCTACATTATATATATATATATATATATATATTGTTTATCCATAGGCAGGACGGAGAAGAGATGGTTTCATGTTGTTTTAGCAGGGTATTTGCATGAAGTGAAATGTAAACCAGTGCTGTGGAGTCTGAGGTGGAGCGCTACATCTATCATCAGCACACTGCACAGATCACTGTGTTGGAAGCAATTAAGGGAATTTTAGGAAGAGAGAGAGAGAGAGAATTTTGGTAGAGAGACAGGATCTGAACATTGACAGAGGTAAGAAATGAGAAAGTGGATTTTGATTGAGGTGAGAGAGAAAGAAGAGATTCTTGTAGAGTGGAAGATGAGGGAGGATTTTAATGGAGGGGAGAGGAGGGATTTTAGTTGAGAGAGATGAGAGGATTTTGAGAGAGAGATGTAAGAAATGAGAGAGGATTTTAATGGAGAGAGAAGTAAGAGAGAAAGAGGAGATTTTAGTAGAGCGAGATGAGAGGATTTTAATAGAGAAATAGGGGATTTTAAAATATATATATATATGATTTTTTAATGGTGAAAGAGGGAGGATTTTAGTTGAGAGGTAAGAGAGAAAGAGGAGATTTTAATAGAGAGAGAGAAGATGAGAGGATTTTAATAGAGAAAGAGAGATGTAAGAAATGAGAGGATTTTAATAGAGAGAGAGAGGTAAGAAATGAGAGGATTTTAATAGAGAGAGAATGTAAGAAATGAGTGAGAGGATTTTAATAGAGAGAGAGAGAGAGAATGTAAGAAATGAGTGAGAGGATTTTAATAGAGAGAGAGAGAGAGAGAGAATGTAAGAAATGAGTGAGAGGATTTTAATAGAGAGAGAGAGAGGGGTAAGAAACGAGAGGATTTTGAGAGGTGTGTGAGAGAAAGAGGAGATTTTAGTAGAGAGAGGTAAGAGAGAGAATATGAAAGAGAGGATCTTTTAATAGAGAGAAAAAGTCCAAGTATTTTGGTTAATGCAGAGAATAACGTCATATTTTCTTTTCTTTTTCTTTTTTTTCTTCTCTCAATCCCACTTTATATTTTAACCCTCTCATATAATTCAACTCTAAAGTACAAACTTGCAAAGAATTACCTTGCTAGTCAATTCAGTCAGGTGAAAACAGGAAATTCTACATTCTTGGCATAAATCGCAACTAAAATCCATCAATGTTTGGAAAGTAGAAACTTTTACTTCATGAATTCAGTTTGAAATATAACACTAATTATAGCCAACAAGGTGGTGTTGCCTGGGATCAATTAAGTATCGTACTAAATGCTGTAAAGCCGGTTTAGCTTGGGTTAAATAGAAAAATGCCCTAGCACCTATATGATTTTTGCAACCCTATTGCACTTATGGCAAGCCCCCAATCCTTTTTATCATATGGGTACTAGAAGGCAGTGGCTGAGGGTCTACATGTCCTGGGAATGATGCTAAACTCTATCTGATGGTGAGGTTCCAGTTTTGGATGTCTGGGGAATGTGGAGCACCCCTTCATCACCATTGCTCCCTGGTCCACTCTGACCCGGAGTGGTAGTACCTGTTAGGGTCCCATCTATGGGTTAAATAGAAACACATGAGTTGATAAACAAAATTTGTTATCCATTAAGAATGACTTTAATTCAAAACTTTATCAGCATTAAATGACCCACTAAGGTTGATATGCCTTAAACCAAACCAAACCAAACTGGTTTAGCTTGGTCAGTAGAGCGTTCGGAGTTCAAAATCCGATACGAGGTTGTTTGCATTTCACATAGTACTCAGTGATGCTGATAGCTTTTTGATTTAGTGCGTCCTGGGATACACATATTTGCTTTGAATGAGTCCCTGGGAAAATTTATGGGTCCCAACTAAAGCTGTCTATCTCCTACCTAGTAACCTATACTGTGTAATTCATTTCTAAGAAACTATTGAAATGTATTTACAGTTAGCTTGAAAGAAAAGAGAAAGACACTGGGATGCATGGATATGATTTTACTGTGTCCTTTTAGATTTTTGTGCGTCAGGGACGCAGGACGCATATCTATGAACATCTCTGCTAATTATAGCTAGCAAGATCGTCTGGCGTTGCCCAGAATCAATTAAGTATCGTACTAAATGCCGTAAAGCCAATTTAGCTTGGTCGGTAGAGCATCTGAAGTTCAAAATCTGTGATGAGGCTGTTTGTATTAGTCAATCTTACTGGCTGTTGATGGATTTGATTTCAAATTTATCTTGGTGAGAAAGCCCTTTTTTGCCCTATTTCATAACTGGATGAAGGGGAAAAAGAGAGCACTTCATACCTTTCCCCAAATTATATTAAAGTGGATATACACACACACACACACACATATATATGGAGGTGCGTGGGCTAGTGGTTAGAGTCGTGGAAAATGGGCTCGTTGAAAGGTATGAATCCATATATTCTCCCTCCAGCTATGGGTTAAATAGTAGGGTAGACTGGGCTCTTCAGCCTTGGGTAGGTAACTAGTCTAGGAGAGGGATAACTCTGAATTCAAAATTCCTGAGGTCGGTCGTTGATTGGGTTTGTGGCAACCCTTGATGCACCAATTCTTTCCTATCGACTGTGCCAAAAAGTGTGGATGGTCCAACACAAGCCTTCACCACTATAAACAAATCACTGTGTGGGTGTTCATTGTGTGTGTGAATCCTCATACGTCGAAAATCGACGAGAGAGTCCATAATATATATATATTTACCAACCCCCTTGCATAAGCAGGATGTGACACAAGGTCAATCTCTTTAACAGGTTTGAATTCAAAATTTTTCTTCTTCTAGACTGGTTACCTAGCCAAGGTTAAACAGCCCAGTCTACCGTACTATTTACCCATAACAGGAGTGAGAGTAGTTGGATGCGTTCCTTTCCCAAGGATATTATCACTATGTGAAATACAAACAGCTTCGTCCGGGATTTGAATTTGGGTTGATGAGTCCATTTCCTATGACTATAACCATTACACCACGCTCCCTTATATAAAAGTGGATATAAACAGCCTTGGTAGATTCATTTTATTTCCTCTGTTAATAACAATTATGCAACCTGTTTTTTTGTTTCTCCTATAAAATTACTTCTGATTGTAAGTGAGCCAATTAATGTATTAAAGAAAAAGCAATAAGTTTTCATGACATTATGTTGATAAGGATTTGTGTTATTTTTCTGTTAACCAAAAAGCTTATATGAATCTGTAGTATTTCTGTATTTAAGAAAAAATATATAAACTCTTTCCTATATATTAATATCCTTGTATGTATTTACTAAACCACTGAACCACGTGAAGGATGTATGGCACAAGGTCAGTTTTTAAGCAGATTAAAGCTGGTTGGAATTCAGATTTCCTTCTAGACTGGTTACCTAACCAAGGCTAAAGAACCCAGTCTGCTCTATTATTTACCCATACCCGGATTAGAAGCCCTCAGCCTCTGATCTGGTGAGTGGGGTAAAATATTTTGCAGAATAAAGAAGAAAAAAACACTGGGATGCATGGATATGATTTTACTGTGTCCTTTTAGATTTTTGTGTGTCAGGGACGTAGGACCTATCGTCATCTCTGCACTAATTGAGTATACAGTGTGAAGCAAAGATTACATCATATCAATTAAAGTTTTTTAATAAATTGTAGGGTTTTTTATTTATGATCTGTGGAAACAACTAAAGCTAATTCTTACCTTTTGTAACCTATCCTGTGTAATTAGTTTCTAAGAAAATATTGAAATGTATTTACAGTTAGCTTGAAATGGTAAGGAAGAAAAAAGAAAAACACCGGGATGCATGGATATGCTTTTACTGCGTCAGGGAAACAGGGCCTATCAGCATCTCTGCACTAATTGAGTGTTCAGTGTGAAGCAAAGATTACATCATGTCAGGTTGCACTTGGAATAGGAATATGTCTCAATTTGTTTACACAGAAACCATATTTGTAAGGCTTCATTGATTTATTTTATTGATGGTAAATCATTAATTCTACTTCAGACAAATTGTTGCCATCAATTGCTAGTCTCTTTTAGTTAGTCACATCCTAATGATATATGATAAGACTACTACAAAATGCAGTCAAATTACTGGATCAAAATTAGGGTTTTATTCTTTAGACGTTTTTCAGAATGGCACTTGGAACAGAACTTTCAGTATTGGATAAATCCCAACAGAAATAAGAATACTTGTCAAAAAAGTCTACTGTATATCTAGAGTGTGTTTTTAAAAAAATTTTTTTTTTTATTTAAAAATTTTTTTTTTTAGACCTTACTAGTAACCCTTTTGGAGACGTGACTTTTGTACATTTATCCAGACTAAATTGCTTATGTTCCTGTTATATTACTGAAGTTAAGCACCGATAAGCCTGTTCAATACTTAGATGAGTGACCGTTTAAGTGACAGCGGGTAATAGTATGTGTTACTCCTTTCATTAGTCCAGATTTCATTGTGTCATCACAGGAAATTCCGAGTTACTGAAGGAGTAATACAGGTTTATAATTTATATTTTTAGCTTTTTAAAAAAGCACTGTGTATTTAAAAAAAAAAAAAAAAAAATTCTCTTCGAACATTTCTAAAAATTCTCCGTTTTTCCTCAACAAATTTTTTCATTCAAAATAAAATTTCACTCTGATGAAGGTCGAATCCTCTCTGTGTGCGGAATATTTTCACACAGATGAACTGACCGAAACACATGTGTAAGTGATATTGATTAAATTCATCTTTTATTATCCATTCTGTTCTTTCTTTTCTTTATTCATTCTTCCTCATATATATGAAGTGGACAAACAATCTGTTTGAGATGGCGATAGCCAACAATTTGTGGGAGATTGACTTTTTCTCGATTTGTTTACGCCTTACATTTAAACCGATATGCACGCCTAATTCATTTAATTATAACTAATTAATTTTCAAATTAGGTATGACTTCAATTAAGCATATAATCTCCCATATTTAAATATATATATATATATATATATATATAATCCAAAAGTCCAGAGAAGAAATCTTCCTTACGACATAGGAGTTTTTTTAAACAAACTGTCGCAGTTTGAGAGCTCAATGTGTGCTCTTATTGTTAGTCACAGAGCAAATTTATAAGTAAATAAATAACAAAAGACTTAGAGATTTTGCATTTTAGCCTATTTCGGGGAACTTAGACAAAGGGTCTAATTCTCCCAGCTCATCAGATGCGAATGATGAATTCTTTATTACTTTTAAGGCATTTGAAAACAGATTTTTTAATTTTTTTTTGATTTATTTATTTATTTTATATATATATATATATATGATTGATAATATAGTTTGCTATATTTATAAGTAAAGAGTGCTTAATATCATTGATAGACCATGTATAATCTTAGTGTAAAATCACATAGGTTAGACACTGTCAGTTACCAATCGCTGTTGACTTTGTCTTCATTACCCTAACTTATATATATACTAGCAGTGGCTACCTGGCATTGCCTGGGTACAGGGAGATTTTTTAAAGTTAGTCCTGCAGATCAATTATTACTGAATTGTGAGTTGAATCCTTGTGGGATGACCCATTTAAATCCCTATGTAAAAAATAGACTTTGCATTGATCCAACTACTCTGAAAAGAAATGTTAATGTCTACTATCTAAAATATTAAATGAAAAAAAAAAAGATTCCATGATGTTATCATTTAAATTTAATTTTTTATCTTCACGAATATAAATCAAATCTCTATCATTTTTGCTCAAAAACCAAGTCCTGGTGATATTTAATGTGTGTATGTGTATATATATATATATATATATATATATATATTTATTTTGTCGTTAATTGTTTTATTTTCAGATTCACACAACTGCCCTTTATATATGTATAGAATAGATATAGATAGATGATTTGTGTGTGTGTGTGTAATATATATGTATATGTAAAATGAAAATGGAAGTGAATCTGACGGTATGTTGAAAAGAGAAATAAAGGAAAAAAAGTATAGAATGGATAAAATAGGATTATTTTAATTAATTTAACTTACATGTGTTTCGGTCAGGAGTTTATCCATGTGTACATTATTCTATCTATTATTATTTTTTTCATTTCATTTTGTTATTTAAAAAAAGGAAGGTTAGAGGATACAGTGGTTGAAACATGATAATAACTACCACAATAAAGATGAGGACAATAGTCTGAAAAATCAAAATAATCAAGCCTCATCTCAAAAATTCAGAGAAATCGTATGAGGACAATAGTCCGAAAAATCAAAATAATCAAGTCTCATCCCAAAAATTCAGAGAAATCGTATGAGGACAATAGTCTGAAAAATCAAAATAATCAAGCCTCATCTCAAAAATTCAGAGAAATCATATGAGGACAATAGTCTGAAAAATCAAAATAATCAAGTCTCATCTCAAAAATTCAGAGAAATCGTATGAGGACAATAGTCTGAAAAATCAAAATAATCAAATCTCATCTCAAAAATTCAGAGAAATCGTATGAGGACAATAGTCTGAAAAATCAAAATTATTTACAAAATTGTTGTTGTTCCAAATGTGCATCTATGTCTTCATCTCTCTGTTCCCCTGACGGCAGCCAAAGATATATGTTGTTGGTTTACAAGCAAATATGAATCAACTCTTCTCCGTTCAACCATAAGTAATTGATAATTGTTACTCACTCTGAGAATCTGAAGGAGGCTTATATACGCTTCCCCCCCATTATTGTTTTTAGAGAAACGTTTAATCGAAATGTGTATCAATTCTTTCTTTACAAATTAGATGCTTGTTCAATAGATATTTGCATTCATTTCTTCCCCCAAATTTATCTTGAATAACAAGCAACAACATGGGCTGTTTAATTTATAAAAGGTTTATAGGATTCTGTATTGTTTAGTAATATTTTATCATATTCTGCAACAAGCGCAGGGATCTTTATGAAAATAATGGAGATCTATAAGTCTGCTGCTTAATGATAAAAAAAAGTGTGTGTAACATGTATGTGTGCATGCATATATATATATGCATATATATGTGTGCATGCATGTATGTGTGCATGCATATATATATATGCATATATATGTGTGCATGCATGTATGTGTGTATGCATATATATATATATGCATATATATGTGTCTGTATGCATATATGTGTGCATGTGTGGGTGCACATGTGTGTGCATGTACATGTATGCACATGTGTGTATGTACATGTGTGTGTGTGTATGTACATGTGTGTGTGTATATGAACACGTGCGTGTGTGTGTATGTGTACATGAACACATGTGCGTGCATACATGAACACATGTGCGTGTGTATGTGTGCGTGCATACATGAACACATGTGCGTGTGTATGTGTGTGTGTGTGTGTACATGAACACATGTGCGTGTGTGTGTGCGTGCGTGTGTATATGAACACATGTGTGTGTGTATATGAACACATGTGCGTATGTGTGTGTGTGTGTATATGAACACGTATGTGCGTGTGTATATATATGAACACGTGTGTGTGTGTGTGTGTGTGTATATATGAACGTGTGTGTGTGTGTGTATATATGAACACGTGTGTGTGTGTGTATATATGAACACGTGTGTGTGTGTGTATATATGAACACGTGTGTGTGTGTGTATATATGAACACATGTGCATATATGAATACGTGTGTGTGTGTGTCTGCATATATATATCTTATATATGATAGAGAAAAAAGTGTATGTAACTTTAAGAACCAATGTAAAAGCTACTGAATAGTAAGTTCTAATCTAAATTCTAAGTTCAAGACTAAGTTTGAAAATTTCTTTGTATCAATAGTTAATTTTTATCTCTTCTTTTGACAGATCATGGCTCAAATCTTTGTTTATTATTAATATTTTATCACATTCTGCAACAAGCAAAGGGATCTTTATGAAAATATGTAAATCTATAAGTCTGCCGCCTAAAGATAATAAAAGAAAAACCATTTATTTTATGTAATAAATATTTATTTTTCCTTTCACTTAATTCTGTGGGGGAATATGAATCATATAGATTGAACTGTATACAATGAAACAGTGGACTTAGTGATTTGGCTAAACTTGCAAATCGGTCGGAAAATTAGGGTGACCCAGAAAAAAACAGAACCCATAAATTTTGTTATAAAACTGTTATTTTAACTAGGGGGGGTTAGGGGTTGGGGTTTAGGGTTAGTTTAATGGGAAAATAAATAAATAATTTTGTTCTGTTTTTTCTGGGTCACTATGTATACAGGGTGTCCCGAAAAAAAACAGAACCCTCAAATTTTGTAATAAAACTGTTAATTTTAACTAGGGGGCTTTAGGGGTTAGGGTTAGTTTAATGGGAAAATAAATAAATAATTTGGGTTCTGTTTTTTCTGGGTCACCCTGTAATATGTTTTAATTTTCTGACCGATTTGCAAGTTTAGCCAGTGATTTATATTGTAAGTTGTTAAAGGTGCTTGTAAAGTAAGTCCTTTCCCTATTTTAAATATCTTTATTTCTGAATCATTATTTTTACAAAAAATGAATATGAAAAAAAACCCCACACAACTTGGAGTTTTATTTAAAATTATATTTGGGCACCAGCATTCACCTCCAGCCACTCAAGCTGCTTGGAAATTAGAATGAAATGTCCAGACATCTTTAGAGGGCTTCAAATCTGAAAAGAAAAACAACACAGATTTAATTGATATATATTAAGGAACGTACATTAAAGAAATGAGAAAAAGGTAACTGCATATAAAAAATATATATAAATAGTTTAAATTAGGGAGTTACATTTCAAAATTGACCTTGTATCACATTCTACTCATGCGGAGGGGTTGAGATAATATCTTATATGTTATTAATTTATGGAGGCGCGTGGTCAAATGGTTAGTCGTAGAAAATGGACTCGACAACCCGAGTTCAATTCCTGGACGAAGCTGTTGGCATTTCACATGGCACTAATACCCTTGGGAAAGGTATGAATCCAATTCTCCCTCCAGCTATAGGTAAATAGCAGGGCAGACTTTGCTCTTTAACCATGGTTAGGTAACCAGTCTAGGAGAAGGAAAACTCTGAATTTAAACCTGTTAAACTCCGCTTAAGAAATTGACCTTGTGTCGCATCCTGCTCGTGTGGAGGGGGTTGAGATAATATCTTATATTTTATTAATTTGTAATAGTTTTCTACTAGTTTCAACTTTAGGTTATCATCGGGAGAAAATATAAGAAAAAAAAGATGACAAGTCACAAAAAAATTATTTTGAGAAAAATGTACATTCAAATGTGACCAGTCCATTTGCTTATTGGAAACCATTTTCTGGTTAAATTCATCTGGATTGTTTTGTTAATGTATGTATGTATGTACATTAACGCCGTCCCGTCATCCTGGGGACTATAAAAATTACATCTGGGACGATCAATACATCATCTAGGACAGTTGGCCAGGGGCGGTAAAAATTTTTCCTAAAAGTTAGTACTACATTCTAATAATGGCCGTCCAGTGATTGCCCGAATGCTGATCTCAAAATGAGGCTAAGGCACCACAGGTCTATTCTCAAAGCCATGTAATGAATAATGGTGGAGGGAGATAGTTTAAAAGGACCAAATTATGTACTACTAACCCTACTCAGGGTAACTTAAAGTAAAAGTTTTTTTTTTTTTTTTTTTAGCTCAGAACATACTAATAGATTGTTTGTCCAAATATCCAGAATTATCACTGCTTCAGCTTTTCTTATTGTTTTATTACATGTTATTATGCTACTGATGACTGACAAGTATAGATGATGCTAATGAATTAAACAAAAATATTTTGATTTTGGGATGGTCCAAACCCTATTTAGGACGTTCCAAACCACTTTCGGGACAGTTGATAATTTTTGTTTGGGATGGTCATGAAAACAGTTAGTGTTGGGCCTGTATATATATTATTTGTCTGAAGTTTTGAGATGAGGTTTGATGATTTGTATTATTTGGACTATTGTTCTCATCTTTATTGTTATCTGCACAACGTTTTGGCCGATGTGCCCTCCAGCCAAAACGTGCAGATAACAATAAAGATGAGAACAATAGTCTGAATAATCCAAATAATTTATATATATACAGTGATGCTGATAGCCTTTTAATTTAGTACATCCTGGGATGCATGTATTTGATTTGAATGAGTTCCTTGGAAATTTGATAGGTCCCAACTAAAGTTTCTTAATAAATTGTAGAGTTTTTATCTATGAACAACTAAAACTGTCTAAGTCCTACCTTATACCCCATAGCGTGTAATTCATTTCCAAGAAAATATTGAAATGTATTTACAGCAAACTGGAAATGGTAAAGGAAGAAAAAAGAAAAACAATGGGACGCATGGATACAATTTTACTGTGTCCTTTTAGATTTTTAACCGTCAGTGATGCAGGACATGTACCTATCAGCATCTCTGTATATATATTAAATATACTAGTACAAAATAAAAAACGCCCTCTGGGTGATGTAAAAAATAGATTTTTGAAACATATTGCCTGAGGGGTGGGAGTTAAAAATTCAATGTCAGCGAGTTTGTACCCTAAGTAAGTAAAATCATCAAATTCATTAAAGGATTAAAAAATAAAACAATTTGAAATGTAAACTTTAAATATGTATTAAAATAAAACAAACTATATATAGATATATAATACCAGTCATGTATTTATTAAAACTTGTTCTAAAAAACAATGAGGACTGTCTAATGTTGAATGTTCAAATTTGAGTGTATTTATTCTATGTTATGATGCGATTTTGGGTAATGTGACGTAAGCAGTGATGTAATTTTTGTTACAGACAAAAACTGGAAGCGAATCTCCATTATTAATAGGTAGTTAAATTTTAAGTTTTAGTTTTGATAATTTGTAATCACACTTAACCAATTCTATCAAATATTTGTCCGATATGATTTTCCCAACCCTATTGCCACTTATGGCAAGCCCCAACCCCTTTTTGTCATTGGGTGCTAGAAGGCGGTGGCTGCGGGTCTACATGTCCTGGGAATGACGTTAAACTCTATCTGATGGTGAGGTTCAGTTTTGGAGGTTTGGGGAATGTGGAGCACCCGTTCATCACCATTGCTCCCTGGTCCACTCTGACCCGGAGTGGTAGTACCTGTTAGGGTCCCATCTATGGGTTAAATAGAAAAATGTATTTATAAAAAAATTGTATTATCCATTAAGAATTGATTTATTTCAAAACTTTATCGGCATTAAATGACCCACTGATGTTGATATGCCGTAAAACAAAACAAACCAAATCAAATATTTGTGTCTGATTTTATTTCTCCTTTTTTTTTCTATCATGTGGTAACTATTGTATATTGGTTTCTTCTTTAGACCCATTTGAGAAATTTGTTGTATGAGTCTCAGTGATTGTCCATTTTGATTTCTTCTTCTGAAGAAATGTGGCTAACATCTTCAAACTGTAAGATGAGAGAATCCATAGAAATTAACAAGTTTTTGATTTATCTAATAACTAGAAGTGACTACCCAGCATCGCTTGAGTAGAATGCCCCCCCCCTTACTTTTGATAAAATTCTGTTGGGAAATTGTTAGAACATTTATTGTAGCTAATTCTGTCTATTTTGTTTCCAGTTTAGATGTAATTTAGGTTATATTTAAATATATGTATACTACAGGAAGCATGGAGGCTTTGAAAGATTTGTAACTTCCTTTTTCATATTATTATTATTATTATTATTATTACTAGCAACATAAAACACCCTCCGGGTGTCGTATAAATTAATTTTTAAAAGCCATTGCCTGAGAGGGTGGGAGTTAAAAATTCAATGTCAGAGGGTTTGTATCATAAGTAAGACAAATCCTCATATTTATTAAAGGAGTAAAAAAAAAAAAAATAAAACAATTTGAAATGAAAACTGAGCCCGTCCCTCTCAAATAAAATGTTGCATGCATGTAATAATCAAACAATTATTTTGAATATTTTCCACATCAATTTTACACAAAAGTGTAAGTATTTATTTATTTGTAAACTTTTTAGTTAACTTCTTGTTACTGTAACAAAAAAAAAGGACGAGAGTAAAAAAACAATTTTAAAAATTGCTTACTCAAATTTTGGGTGTATATAGCATAAAAATATTGTGACGTGAGCTGTGATGTAGTTTTTGTTACAGACAAATACAGACAATCTCCATTATTAATAGATATATAGTTAAATTTTCAGTTTTGATACTTTGTAATCACTATTAACCAATTCTATCAAATATTTTTGTCTGATTTTATTTCTCCCTTTTTTTTTTCTATCATGTGGTAACTGTTGTATATTGTTTTTTTTCTTCAGACCCATTTGAGAGATTTGTTGTATGAGTCATGTGACTTTTTACCACATGAAACTGCTTTTCTGCTTCAGTGATTGTCCCTTTTGATTTCCTCTGGGGAGGCAATGTGGCTAATCTTAAGAGGGGCGAATCCATAGGAATTAACAAGATTTTGATTTATTTAGTAACTAGTAGCAGCTACCCGGCGTCGCCTGGTTAGGGGAGGGATTTTTTAAAGTTAGTCCTGCAGATCCATTATTACTGATTTGTGAGTTGAATCTCATGATTCAGTAATAATAGATCTGCGGTATTAGCTTAAATGGTTGGCACTATTAAGGGATCGGGTTAGCTCAGTTGGTAGGAGTTAGTTTAATGGGAAAATAAATAATTTGGGTTCTGTTTTTTTCTGGGTCACCCTGTAATATCATGTTACTCAACTAGGAAATAACCATGTGTACAGTACTGAAATAATACTTGTGTACAGTTGACACATTTATATTTGATACAATCTATATAATGAAATAATATATGTACAGTATAATAATAATAATAATAACAATAATATGTGTATAGTACTGAGGTTAGCTCAGTCGGTAGAGCGTTTGGCTAGAAACCATAAGGTTCCTAGTTCGATACCGGTCCTCGTTAACTCAGCGTATGAGTAGCACAGGAATCTGTGCGGTAAAGTAAGGAACTGATGGTAGGTGTGGCGCTCCACCTCAGATGCTAAAACAATCTCCTTGGTCTAGTGCTATTGAAAAGGGGATAGACTCCCTTGCTGACTGGCTGATACCGACTTTAGGCTACCCCGTCGATTTTGCTTTTTTTACTAACTTAAAAAAAAAATCTCCGTCTACCCAGGCGGATAGCTGCTGCTAGTATATATATATATATATATATATATATATATGCTTAATTGAAGTCATACCTAATATTGAAAATTAATTTGTTAATAATTAACGGAGAATGTGGGAATGGCAAGCTAGTGTAACGGTTAGAGACTTCACCTGTCAGCTTGACTGTCGAGGTTTCAAGTCACACACGGAGCAGTCTCCCATGTCTATAACCTTGCTGAAGAGACCTAATAGGTCGAAATGTACATTCAGGGACTGACATTTTCTCGATTTGTTTAGCCTTACATTTGAACATATATGCCCACCTAAATTCATTAATTATTAACTAATTAATTTTCAAAATTAGGTATGACTTCAATTAAGCAATATCCTCGAAAAATTGTCAGCTTAAAGCCATATAAAAAAAAAAAATAAACATTTGTTTACTTAACCTCATATATATATATATATATAAAATGGACTCTCCCGTCGATTTTCGATGTATGAGGGTTCATACACACAATGAACACCCACACAGGGATTTGTTTATAGTGGTGAAGGCTTGTGTTGGACCATCCACACTTTTTGGCACAGTCGATAGGAAAGAATTGGTGCATCAAGGGTTGCCACAAACCCAATCAACGACCGACTTCAGGAATTTTGAATTCAGAGTTATCCCTCTCCTAGACTGGTTACCTACCCAAGGCTGAAGAGCCCAGTCTGCCCTACTATTTAACCCATAGCTGGAGGGAGAAAATATGGATTCATACCTTTCCCAAGGGTATTAGCGCTATGTGAAATGCCAACAGCTCCGTCTAGGAATTGAACTCTAATCGATGAGTCCATTTTCCACGACTCTAACCACTAGCCCACGTGCCTCCATATATATATATAACAAAAACACTTGAACTTTTATAATTCTTCTATAATGCTCCCTTTCTAATAATCTATCAACAATTTCTTCAAATAAGAAATTTTCTCCTGACGATGACCTAAGGTCGAAACTAGTTGAGAATAAACAACATACAAGAAATATTCCTGATTGTCTTAATACTTTTTGTTCATACTATATATATATATATATATATATATATCAGTATAATAAGTAGCATGCCACTTATTATACTGATTTATATATGGATTTATTAGATTTACTAAATTGTATTATATGGTCTATTCCATCTTTTTGAATCTGTAATGTCTGATGCCACTTGTACTGGTTTGTGTATGGATTTATTAAATTTTATTTTATGGTCTTAAGTTCACATTAAAAAAACAAAAAAAAACAACCCAAAAAAAAACAAAAAAAGAGACTAATTGATTTTTATCATGTTTCAGTTGCTGTATCCCTTGGGTGTCTGTGGTATTTTGGAATACAGTAGCCAAAAACATTGGGATAAAATACAAATTAGTCGAAATGAATCAATATGCAATGTTTACACTATTTTTGGTCTGAATGGTTTAACAAAAACTTGTTGCATAGACCTTCATTACTTCTTTACTTACTTCTTTACTTACTCTATTCTTCTGGCCGGCTTTGCTATTCTGATCGTCTTTGGTCTGGAATCTTCTAAGGTCTGGACTTCTTGGGGACTTCGGTCTGATTTTCTGTTAGGGATTTCTCCTTATCAGAAGCCCTGTGTCATTGTTAGTTTTTAGGTAATAAACACAAGACTTCGATTTACTTTTGATCTTATTTTATTGTTAAATCCCCACCAGACATCTGCGGCGGCTTTGCTATTGTGATCATCTTTGGTATTTTCTTCTATCATCTTGACTTGGTCTGGAATCTTTTAAGGTCTGGACTTCTCTTGGGACTTCGGTCTGATTTTCTGTAGGGATTTCTCCTCATCAGAAGCCCTATCTCAGCTGGTGAACATGTCCGTATGTTTGCTCTCATACTGTGTAAATTTTTGTTTTATGACATAATTAAACTAGGTATTGCTCATTTTATGGAACTTTTCATACGTGTGTAAATTAGGCACCTCCATTTTTCTATTGAATCAGTTATCTACTGTTGGTTTGAATAACAGCAACTGGCTAGCACAACTGAACCTGCCAGTCACCAGTCATCGTTGGTTTGAATAACAGAACTGCTAAGCACAACTGAATCTGCCAGTCAGTTAGTCTACTGTTTGTTTGGAATAACAGCAACTGGCTAAGCACAACTGAACTGCAGTCAGTAGTCTACTGTTGTTTGAATAACAGTAATGGCTAAGCACAACTGAACCTGCCATCAGTCAGTCTACTTTGGTTTGAATAAACAGTAACTGGCTAAGCACAACTGGAACAGTGTCCAAGACAGTTGGTATTATTAGAAATCAAGAATGATCCATTCATGCATTTGGGTGATATCCATTCCTTGAGTTCTGATTGGCTGCTTGGTTTCAATGATATTGTGGAGTTTTTATAAATACCCTGTCATTCTGCAGTAGAATTGCAACAAGACGGGTTTGTATTGAGTTACAACCGCTTGTTGCCGTTGTCTTACCAATTCAACGGTAATTGGAACTTAGTTTTGATTTATTCTTCCAACATTAGGGCAGTCATTGATTCATTTTAAAGTTATATTTCATAAAGAAAGTAAATATTTTTGAACTTTGTTTTTTAAAAATCAACTGTTTGCATTCCCATAGTGCTAGTACTCGTGGCGAGAAAAAGTACGAACCCAACTATTTTCCCCCAACTATGGGTAAATTAGTAGGGCAGACTAACCTTGTTAGGCAACCATCTAGCGAGAAAGAAAAACTGAATTCAAACACTGTTAAACTGCATCACCCCCCAAAATTGGTCTCCTGGGCCTATAA
This sequence comes from Doryteuthis pealeii, assembly GCA_023376005.1. NCBI lineage: Eukaryota > Metazoa > Mollusca > Cephalopoda > Myopsida > Loliginidae > Doryteuthis > Doryteuthis pealeii. The sequence goes on from CM042170.1 coordinate 57,070,609, forward strand.
CACGTATGCATTCTGATGGGGTGGCCTTTTTCTTTTTAGATTGTCTGGATCAAATGTAGGTCTTTTTTAAAAAGCATCTTATGGTGGTCATCCTGCGAGGGATCCAACATGTTCGTCGATAATTCCACAATAACTAGATCTGCAAGACTCACCTGATTTACCCCCAACAAACCATCCTTCCTACGATAGTGAGAGCCATGGGTTGTAACTAGTCTATCTGTGTCTATACATCATATAAAGCGACAGTTGTGTGTATCATGTATGTCCGGAGAAAACTTTCGAGAACTAAAAACAAATTAACGACAAAGTAGTATTATAATACCCATTAAATATCACCAGGGCTTGGGTTTTGAGCAAAAATAAAGATTTGTGTTTATATTTCTGTGAAGATAATAAAATTAAATTTAATGATAACAGCATTGGATTTTTTTTTCATTAATATTTTAGATAGTAGACATTAACATTTCTTTTGAGAGTAGCTGCACTCAATGCAAGTCTATTTTTTTACATAGGATTTAAAATGGGTCACCCACAGGATTAACTCACATTCAGTAATAATGGATCTTGCGGACTAACTTTTAAAAAATCCCTCTCTACCCAGTGACGCCGGTAGCCACTGAGTATACTTATAAATTTAATCAAAAATTAATTTTTTNTTTCTTGTAAAATCTATTGTAATCTACACGTGTAAGTGTTGTTGAATTCTCTTGCGTCGGATTATAAATCTATAATTACCTTTGCTAATCTCTTTCGATGGATTATATAAAGATTTTAGATTAAAGATAATTTTTGTATAAATTTCTGAAATGAGGAATTATCATTACCTGTCTGCCTTATATACAGGTTTTAGGATAGAGGTGTGTGTAGTGCAATGGTTATCGTTGTAGGAAATGGACATAGCGACAAGAATTTAAATCCTGGATTTAAAAGCTAGCTAAGAAAGCTAGGTTATCAGACCATTGTTAGTGAGTTAGTTTCTCACTGGGTGACCCATACTCTGGCCTTGTCCACAAGTTTTAGCTTAGTAAATAACTAAATATTTTAAGATGGAAGGGCACCTTACATAGAGTAATGGGTTAGAAAGCTAGGTTATCAGACCATTGTTAGTGAGTTAGTTTCTCACTGGGTGACCCATACTTCTGGCCTTGTGCCACAATTAGCTTAGTAAATAACTAAATATTTAAGATGGAAGGGCACCTTACATAGAGTAATGGTTAGAAATCTAGGTTATCAGACCATTGTTAGTGAGTTAGTTTCTCACTGGGTGACCCATACTTCTGGCCTTGTGCCACAAGTTTAGCTTAGTAAATAACTAAATATTTTAAGATGGAAGGGCACCTTACATAGAGTAATGGTTAGAAAGCTAGGTTATCAGACCATTGTTAGTGAGTTAGTTTCTCACTGGGTGACCCATACTTCTAACCTTGTGGCACAACTAAGTTTAGCTTAGTAAATAACTACAGGATGGAAGAGTCCATTATTTAGCTGAGGTGACGACACTCATAAGAAATAAGAATTCGGCAGATAAGCAACACCAGATACTCAGGATTTACATTTTTTACATGATTTGGACGGTCTGATTTTTAACCAGAGGGTATTGCAAGATGATAAACAAAGCGTATTAATTAGTAGTAATGGATCCGCGAGACTAGATTGCTAATCATTTCACTCTGATGGGATGCCTTCAACCAAGATGAGTATTGCAGTTATTTTGGGAAGTAAAAAAAAAATGAAATAATCTTGGCCAAATAAAGTTTAAGACTATTAATTTAGTAGTAATGGATCCGCGAGACTAGATTGCTAATCATTTCACTCTGATATCCCATCAGATTTCAACCAAGATGAGTATTGCAGTTATTTTGGGAAGTAAAAAAAAAAAAGAAAAAAAAAAAAAATCAAATAATCTTGGCCAAATAAAGTTTAAAACCTTTTCAGGGATGACTGAACAATCTCTAAAAGTCTAGTTGAAATCCGGCCAAAAACAGCGGAACTTCACTTGTACGGATGGATGAACATTTAGTGAGTTTATAATAAGATTATACACTAATCTTTTCTGACTAGTGTCTCCATCTTGATAGTCGTTATAGTTACAACTGTTGAAATGTTGTATAGTACTCTCTGGTTTTATTAAGGGGTTCTGTTGTTAAAAAAAAAAAAAGAAAAAAAAAAAGTGACGTAGGTGGAATGGCTTTTTTGTTGGTATCAGCCGAACAGCAAAGGAGTCTATTCCCTTTTTGCTAGTGCTAGACAAGGAAATAGCATTTTTTTTCTGGGGTGGAGCGCCACACTTACTGTCAGCACCACACTTTACTGCTCAGATCAGATTACCCAAGCTGTGCTACTGAGGTGGAGCGCCACACTTACTGTCAGCACCACACTTTACCCTCAGATCAGATTACCCAAGCTGTGCTACTGAGGTGCGCCACACTTACTGTCAAGCACCACACTTTACTGCTCAGATCAGCAAGCTGTCTGAGGTGAACTGAGATGGAGCAGCCACACACTTACTGTCAGCACCACACTTTACTACTCAGATCAGATTACCCAAGCTATGCTACTCATGGCCTATTGTTGGCATCAGCCGAACAGCAAAGGAGTCTATCCCCTTTTCACTAGCGCTAGACCAAGTAAGATATGAATCTAACTATTTTCCCTCCAACTATTTATCAAGCCTCATCTCAAGAATTCCAAGAAGTGGGAATTCCTTATTTAACTGTGATAAAAGGGTTAAGTTTGGAATTCCCGGGAGGGTTAAGAGAAAGAAAATAGGATTAGATTTTTAAAAACCTTTTTAAAATTATTTTCAATTCTAGCTGATTCTCTTTTTTTTTTTTTTTTTTAAAAACCTCTTGGCAGAAATAGTTTATCCATTATTTAACTAGTTGCACCACACCTTGTTTGTTCGTCATCAAGTGACACCTGTCACCAGCCCACACACCTGGACTTATTTTCTCATTTGCTTTTTTACAGACTTCTTCTTTGCTTAAAACTCTTACTCATAAAGTTACCTTTTCAAATTATCAGAGGGTTAGTCATTATCTATCTATATCTATACATATATAAAGGGCAGTTGTGTGTATGTGTATGTCCGGAGGAAACATTGAAAATAAAACAGTTAACGACAAAGTAAATATATATACACATTAAATATCATCAGGGCTTGGTTTTTGAGCAAAAATAATAGAGATTTGATTTATATTCGTGAAGATAATTAAAAAATAGAATTTAAATAATAACAGCATGGATTTTTTTTTTCTTTTAATATTTTAGATAGTAGACATTAACATTAATTTTCAGAGTGGCTGGATCAATACAAGGTCTTTTTTTACATAGGAATGTTAATGGGGCATCCCACGAGAATCCAACTCATGATTGAGTAATAATGGATCCACGGGACTAACTTTAAAAAAAAACCCTGTACCCTGGTGGTGCTGAGTGGCCACTTCTAGTATATATATAAATGGCAGTTGTGTGTATCTGTATGTGCGGATGAAACTTTGAAAATAAAACAATTAACGACAAAGTAAATATATACACATTAAATATCACTAGGGCTTAGTTTATATATATATATATATATATATATATATATATATATATATATATATATATCTTTGAAAGAAAGGAAGAACTCAATAAACCGTCATTCTGTAATAAATTTATTTCGAACAAAACTCAAAAGGGTTTTAGAAATTTAAAGAATTTCTAAAACTCCTTAGAAGTTCAGTTTCATCAAACAGGAGTCACAGTATAATAATATATTATTATACATTGAGCTCTCTCTAGGGATTTATAAAAATCTTGGATGAATATGTATTGCACCTACTAAAACATGCAATATAATTATACAGTGAGATTTTGAAGATCCCAAGTAGAATCATCCCTTACTACCAGTTTTGGATACCTTACACACACACACACACACATATATAATATATATATATATATATATATATATATATATATATATCTTTCCAGTGTTCCTTCTTCAAACTTCAAACAGATTGATAAACAAGGACTATCGCAGTTTTTCTCGTTATTCTGTGATAAAAATTTTAAAACTTTTCCTCATATCAACAAATGCCCTAAAGAAGATCTACTTAACAGATCGAAACACTGCAGTTTCGGCTAATAAACTTACACTCATTTTATTTAAACCTGTGTTTTTTCAAATTTCTTACTATACTACATACCGTCAGATTCACTATATTTTATATATATATATATAACTTTTATATTTGATGATTTCTATCTTTCCATATCCATTTTTTACAAGTAAGAAAATAGATAAGTGTAATGAAGTAACCTTTTTGACTCTAATTTAAAAATGTATTTATTCATTAGGTTTTTGTTATCTATCTTATATACAATGAATTAATCTTTTGTTCTACATTGTACAGAAAAGAAGAGAAATAAAAACTTATGAGCACAAATAGATTAAAATGTTATAATATTCATTAAAAAACAAAAAAAAAGTTCATTGATCCGAACAAATCTATGAAAAAAAAAAAAAAACAGTAAAAAAAAAAAAAGAAATGAAAATTAAATGGAAAAAACTATTCAAAATTATATTTCAGGAAAAAATTATACGAAACTTCTCAGTCGGTAGAGCGTCTGCCAAGGAACCACAAGGTTCCTGGTTCGATACCAACCCTCGCCAACTCGGTGTATGAGTAGCACAGGGATCTGTGCGGTAAAGTGAGGAGCTGATGGTAGGTGTAACATTCCACCACAGATGCAAAAAAAAAAGAATCTCCTAATGTCAGTATCAGCCAGACAGCAAGGGAGTCTATCCCCTTTTCACTAGTGCTAGACCAAGGAGATTGCTTTTTTCCGTGTCTGAGGTGGAGCGCCACACATATCATCAGCTCTTCACTTTACTGCACAGATCCCTGTGCTACTCATACGCTGAGTTGGCGAAGGCCGGAGCTCAATCAGTAGAGCGTTTGGCTAGAAACCACAAGGGTCCTAGTTTGATACCAGCCCTCGCCAACTTAGCGTATGAGTAGCACAGGGATCTGTGCGGTAAAGTGAAGAGCGGATGGTAGGTGTAGCGTTCCACCTCAGATGCCAAAAAAAATCTCCATAGTCTAGCACTAGTGAAAAGGGGATAGACTCCCTTACTGTCTGGCTGATACAGACTTTACTTACAAATTTATTTCTATCCATTTCAAGTGGAATATGATTGGTTTGAATTCAGAGTTTTCCTTCTAGACCAGAGGTTCCCAAACGGGGTCCAAATGGCCCCCCACCACCACGTTCCATGTATCCTTTCCTTTTAGCAGTCCTTCGCAGACGATGATGACGTCACTCCATGTTGTTCATCAGTTGTGGACCCTCTGGTAGCTAATTAGTCCAATTCTGGACTTGCAGATGTGGTCACACACATTGCAAGGGAAATTTCCCTTCTGCATTCTGTGGTGCATGATGACGAACATGTCGCCACTCTGCAGCCCCATTGATTTCGAGATTGAGCTGCTCGGCTCCTGTGCTGCATGTGTCTCGCCAACCCTGTCTGTTGGAGGCCATATCTTCCAGACTTGAAGGTTTAATGGCACTTTTCTTCAGAGTCGTCTTCATATGGTGTTTGAACCGCTTTCAGGGGACCCTCCTGCCCATCAAGTGCCTTCATCACTATTTAACTTCAGTGAAAACTGGTGCTTTGCCCAGGATTTGAACCTGGGTTGCTGATTTCATTTCCTACAGTGATAACCAAATTTCTTTCATAAATTTATTATTATAGCTTAATGCTGATTTTTTTTTTTTTTTTTTTTTTTTCTTTCTTTCTTTCTGAAAGTTAGGTGTTCAAAATTGAAGATGTTCTAGATTTATATACAATATTAAATTAAATGTTTACTCTGTTTGTTTGAAATATTTTTCACTATTATAATCAATTTTTGTTGGTAATTTCATTTTTTTTGTCTCTTTTATAGTTTAACCCCCCCCCCCAAAAAAAACAAAACAAAAAACAAAAAAACAAACAGATAAAAGCGAATAGGAAAATCTTATCCAGAAGTCTTTTAGCTTTATATCTCTGTGCAAAATCTGTGTAAGATAATAATAGTTCAGTGCCTTCGTATGGAAAACTGGGTTATGTGGTTAGTAATAAATAATAAAAAAAAAAAAATAAAAAAAATAAAAAAAACCTCCTTTTTGTGTTATTTGTTACAGAAGAAATCTATTGGTTTGAATAAAAAGAATGAATTTGAATACAGGAAAAAAAAAAAAAAAAAAGATTAAGGAAGCTTTCAAAAAATTGTAACAAAAAAAAAAAACTCTTAATATACAGCATTATACCCAATATAGTTTTTTGGAAATGATCCAAAGATGTTATAGTCTTGCTTTCTCTCTTATTTGTGTGTGTGTGTGTATGTGTGTGTATATATGCGTCTGTCTGTCTGTGTGTGTGTGTGTGTGTATATATATATATATATATATATATATATATATATATATATATATGCATCTGTGTGTGTGGTGTGTATATATATATATATATATATATATATATATATATATATATATATATATATATGCATCTGTCTGTGTGTGTATATATATGTGTCTGTCTGTCTCTCTCTCTCTGTATATGTGTGTGTGCGTGTGTATTACATATATATAAATGCGTCTGTCTTTGTGTGTGCATATATGCGTGTGTGTATGTGCATATATGTGTGTGCATGTGAGTGTGTGTGTGTATATAATATGTAT
>CM042170.1:57082319-57087319 GCA_023376005.1 Doryteuthis pealeii
AACAAAGGGGAACCACTCTTGACAAATTATCTATTTATTTTCCCATTAAACTACCCCTAACCATAACCTCATCTTCTTTTTTCCTAGTAGATCAATCAATAAATAAATAAATAAATAAATAAATTATCAGTCAAGAGTGATTCCCCTTTGTTTATGTTAGACTTATAGGAAATAACCCTATTTATTTATATATTTTTCTTGTTTCATCAGCAAATCCAAATTATGATTGGGTAAAAACTGACCTGATTTTCTTATCTGAAACTTTGTGTTCCTGTTTCCTGGTTTAAAGATCGTTGAAATTTCTCTCTGCCCATTAGACACAGATGTTGGACATTGTGTCGATAGATTAAGGTTTACTTGATGATTGCAGTTGAAAAATTAGTTGAAAAAGCAAAGAGAATGTGGCAGGGGCAGGGGCGGGGGGGTAGTTGATCATATGAAAGAAAAACTAACATAAATTTGCAATGGCATATCTGAAAATTGCCAGGTTAAGCAAGAATAGATTTTAATAACCAGGAAGTCTTTTGATTGAATATGTCATTGTTTTCAAATTCTTTTCAATTGTACATTTGTAGATGTTGAAAATAGAAAGTGGATAAGCAACTTTCTATTAATTTCAATATGGCTTAATCTTGTTTTTTATATATATATATATATATATATATATTGGTTAGGAGGTTGATTTAGAAGGCTATCACAATGCAGCTGTAAAGAAAAAATAATAATACGGTAACAATGATGTTGTGTGTTAACCTGTATTTAATTATTGAATTTTTGAGATAATATCTCTTTTTCAAAAGATCACTGGAACTGAAGCAGTCTAGTTATGGCATTTCTTTTTGAATGAATATAAATTTTTCAAATTTGAAATTAAATATCTTCCTAAATATAAATCAAATCTTCATTATTTTTGCTCAAAAACCAAGCCCTGGTGATATTTAATGTGTATATATATTTACTTTGTCGTTAGTTGTTTTATTTTCAAAGTTTCCTCCGGACATACATATACACACAACTGCCCTTTATATGTATAAATAAATATGAAGACAACAGTCTGAAAAATCCAAATACTAATTATCAAGTCTCATCTCAAAAATTCAGACAAATGATTTTTTTTTTTTTTATAAAATAAATGTGTGTTAGTATGTCCCAATTCCATGATGGAAGTAAAATAGCTTTTTCAAGACTTTTTAGTGATGATTTGCAAGAACATATCAACAGTTTGGAAAAAAAAAAAAAAAAAAAAAGCTTTTCAAGTGTCTATCTGTTGTAGATCATCTATTTTTAATTTCTTTTTTTTTTCTTTTTTTTTTTTTCTTAACTGATTTTGTTTTCTGATTATGGTAGCGGAGAATATCTGCCAAGTAGATTTTGGTAAATTCTTGGCACACATTCTCTGACAATTAGCCATTTTGGCGAGAGATCTGGATTTGATAGAATATTTAAAAAGATATGTAAAAGCCAGTAGATTCACATCAAAGAAATATCTCTGAAGTCAAAGATGATTTTAATGAGGCCAATAGACTGTTTAAACAAATAAAAAAAGTTTTGGTTATTTCCTATAAGTCTAACATAAACAAAGGGGAACCACTCTTGGCTGATAAATTATTTATTTATTTTCTCATTAAACTAACCCTAACCCTTAACCCGTCTTCTTTTTTCCCAGTAGATCAATAAATAAATAAATAATTTATCAGTCAAGAGTGGTTCCCCTTTGTTTATGTTAGACTTATAAGAAATAACCAAAGTTTTTGTAAAGTTACTGAAAGAATTATATTTTTTGTTAATGATCCTTTTGTAGTTTTAAGGTTTCTTTAAGGCAGGGGTTCCCTCCCGACCAGGGGTGTGAGCATCATTCCAGGGGTTGCGAGAAGCGTCTGTTCAAATTTAGATTAAATTACTTTCTTTTGTAATTAATTTAGCAAGTAATTCTCAAATATTAATGTCTGATTTTTGTTTACATATTATATTAAATTTAGAGAGTGAAATATATATGATCGTTTGATAAAACTGTAGAATGGATTCCCATTCTATATTTTTGAACAAAAGTATAAATTGTAGGGGTCGAGGCCAGAGCAAAACTCCTATAAGGGGTGCAGGAATAGAAAAAGGGTGGGACTACTGCTTTAAGGGTAGCACAATGGATAAATTTAACCAATGATTAAAACAAAATTAATATTTATTTGATATAATTTTATATTACTCTCCTATGTGAGACACCCTGCCTTAGTATACGTTGGCTATCTGGTGTAGAGGGAGTAAGACCCCCTCTCAAAAAAAAAAAAAATATGGTGCTAAATTTGTGTTATTAGGATTATTCGGACTATTGTCCTCATCTTTATTGTTATCTGTACACCGTTTCGGTCGATGTGCCCTCTAGCCTCTTCGGGTATTTGTATTCCTGAAGGCCAGAGAGCACATCCTACTAATACAAATTATCAAGCCTCATCTCTAGCAGTTCATGACATGCAATACTCCACATTGGCCCTATCTTGGGCTAGACGGGCTGATTGATCAGAGGGGGCCTCTGATCAATTGGCTGGTCACGTCAAGCCCTAGCATCTATATGATTTTCCCAACCCTATTGCCCTTATGGCAAGCCCCAAGCCCTTTTTATCATATGGGTGCTAGAAGGTGGTGGCTGCGGGTCTCCATGTCCTGGGAATGACGTTAAACTCTATCTGATGGTGAGGTTCCAGTTTTGGGGAATGTGGAGCACCCCTTCATCACCATTGCTCCCTGGTCCACTCTGACCCGGAGTGGTAGTACCTGTTAGGGTCCCATCTATGGGTTAAATAGAAAAATGTATTTATAAAAATAATTGGGTATCAGTTAAGAATGAATTTATTTCAAAACTTTATCGGCATTAAATGACCCACTGAGGTTGATATGCCGTAAAACAAAACAAACAATCAAGCCTCATCTAAAAAATTCAGAGAAATGGTGCTACATGTTCTTTCCTCAAAATGAGAAAACTTAACTGGTGATATTGCCCATTTCGTTAAGCATATAATATATTTTGCTTTAGCGTATAATCTCTGGAGATAAAATCCTAGCTAAAAGTCTTCTCATACCACCTGCAGTGATCACTTGAAGAGATGGATCATTTTGACAGACCAAACTAAGAGAGAAGCGTGGCACCCAGTTGTAAAAGATTTTATCCACTGATAAAGTTTCATGGTTTTTAATATTGGTATGCCTATCCTTCTTATATAGTAACTTTTATCACTGCCTTATCATGATAAGTAAAGTACTGAGGCAGCCTGTATAAATAATAAAGCAAATAAAAGATAATAATTCAATAAATATAATGAATAGTGAGGTGCTCTGAGAGAGAGAGAGAGAGAGAACCTTGTAATAAAACTGCTGGTTTGAAGAAAAGATATGTGTGTGTGTGTGTGTGTGTGTGTAAATAAAATGAGTGGTAAGTTTATTAGCCGACGCTAATTAACAGATTGAAACACTGCAGCATCGGCTAATAAACTTAGCACTCATTTTATTTAAACCTGTGTTTTTTCAAATTTCTTACTATACTACATACCGTCGGATTCACTTCCATTTCTCTTCACACACATATATATATATAATCCAAAAGTCCAGAGAAGAAATCTTCCTTACAACACACGAGTTTTATTTAAAAAAACCTGTCACAGTTTGAGAGCTCAATGTGTGCTCTTAATGTTAGAGTTACAGAGCAAATATATAAGTAAAGAAATAACAAAAGACTTAGAGATTTAGCATTTTAGTCTATTTCAGGGAGCTTAGACAAAGTGTATAACTCTCCCGACTCATCGGATGCTGAATTCTTTATTACTTAAAAGGCATTTGAAAACAGATTTTTATTTTTAATTTTTTTAATTTTTTAACTTTATAGTCCTGTGATATGAATTCCAAATTTTGTAACAATTTTATAGTCCTGATATGAATTCCAAATTTTGTAACAATTTTATAGTCCTGTGATATGAATTCCAAATTTTGTAACAATTTTATAGTCCTGTGATATGAATTCAAAATGAACTCCTTGATGTTGTCTAAGCTCCCTGAAATAGACTATATTGCTAAATCTCTAAGTTTTTTGTTATTTCTTTACTTATAAAAAAAGTAAAGTCATCAGGGTGGCCTAAAGTCGGTATCAGCTAATCAGCTAGGGAGTCTATCCCCTTTTCACTAGCGTTAGACCAAGGAGATTATTTTTGGCATCTGAGGTGGAGCGCAACACCTACCATCAGCTCCTTACTTTACCGCACAGATCTCTGTGCTACTCATACGCTGAGTTGGCGAGGACCGGTATCGAACTAGGAACCTTGTGGTTTCTAGCCGAACGCTCTACCGACTGAGCTAACCCGGTCCTAATACTTATATATATATATATATATATATATATATATATAAAAAAATTGGCCTTGATCTGACTCAGGTAGTAGTTTCTTTATTTTTCTTTCTATTTAACGTAGGTGCAGAAAAAAGTATTTCCTCAAAAATGTTTATTTTTTGTTGTTGTTATTGTCTAAAAGCAAGTATTAACCATAAAGGTCAGTTGATTAGATATCTTGTCAGAATTTTCTTTCTCCTGATTCTTCTTCTTCTTCTGATTGTGAATCAGATATACTTGTTCTAGACAACTTGTAAATATGCTGATGAGAGTAAAGATTGTTTCAAATTGGCTGAAAAAGACATTTTCTCAATGTTAAACCAAAAAGAAACATATATATCAATCCCAAATGGTTTCTGCCCTATTGGCTGGGGTGTTAGAATGCACCGACTGCACAGGGGTAAGACTCCCCCAAATGGGGTCACCTGTTGGCCGTGGATGGCGACCTGTGATGCTTAAGGACGGAGTCTTGGTGGATGAGCAGTCCCTGCAACACTCCACTTAGACCCTTACTTAGGCTAGACAGGCGGTCAGAGAGGCCCCCTCCGATCAATCGGTTGGTCATGTCAAACCCTAGCACCTATATGATTGCCCCAACCCTATTGCCCTTATGGCAAGTCCCAAACCC
>CM042170.1:57094819-57102363 GCA_023376005.1 Doryteuthis pealeii
CCTTTTCATTCCTTGTTTGACGAGGAGGCGCCAGGTTGCACAGTCTTCTGCATAAGCCTCACATGTGTTAATATCAATGTGGCATGTCTTCATGTCCCTCTTGCAGACATCTTTTAAGCACAGGCATGGTCTCCCTACCGGTTGGGTGCCCTCTACTAATTCACCAGAGTGGGGCAGAGCGAAGTTTCCATTTCAAATGGTTTTATTTTTCTTTACTCTTTTAAAAAAATTTGATGATTTTACTTATGATACAAACCCTCTAACATTAAATTTTTAAAGGCAATATCTTTCAAAAATTATTTTTACACTGCCCGGAGGGTGTTTTATTGTTGCTAGTCTTATTAATAGAACTTAATCTTGTAAACAAATTTATTTCATAAATATGAAAGGGTTAATTCCCATCTTTCCTGTAAGTATATTATCTTCAGTCTTCATAGGACGGATGTGCTTGGTGTAAAGGGGTATCATTTTCTCAACATCAAGGCACTGAGAAGAAGTCTTAGGTTACCGCTTTCATTAATTTTCAACTGCATTTTCTTTGTCTTGAAAGAAGCTGATAGACGACACTGATACGTTCCTTTACTACTACCCGAATGGTAGTATCTGTTAGGATTCCATCTATAGGTATAGCAAGCCCCAACCCCTTTTTATCATATGGGTGCTAGAAGGCAGTGGCTGCGGGTCTACATGTCCTGGGAATGACGTTAAACTCTATCTGATGGTGAGGTTCCAGTTTTGGAGGTTTGGGGAATGTGGAGCGCCCCTTCATCACCATTGCTCCCTGGTCCACTCTGACCCGGAGTGGTAGTACCTTTTAGGGTCCCATCTATGGGTTAAATAGAAAAATGTATTTATAAAAAAATTGTATTATCCATTAAGAATTGATTTATTTCAAAACTTTATCGGCATTAAATGACCCACTGAGGTTGATATGCCGTAAAACAAACCAAACCAAACCAATTCATCTATAGGTTAAATAGGAAAAAAAATGAGTTTAAAAAAAATGTCTTCAGCATAAAATTCATCCAATGGGTTGGCATGCCATAAAACCCATAATAACCTACCAACCAACCAAACTGTATCTGTTAGGGTCCCATTTACGGGTTAACTCTTAATGTCCTATACCGCCTCATTCCACCCAGCCAAAAGTCACATTTATTTCCTAATCTGTAGAATAGAAATAACAGGTAACTTTAATTGAAAATTACATTTTTAACCATCTTTTGATAAATCCTTATAAGAATGGAGCTCTGGACTTAGAAAATTCTCAACAGGATGTTAAGAGTTAAATAAAAAAATGTGTTAAAAAAAAAATTGAGTTCCCATCAAGAACGAGTAAAACAAAATGTCTTCAGCATAAAATAACCCAACAGTATTTGACATGCCATAAAATTCAACCAACTACTGTGCACATGTATTATATAAATGTATAGACATATATCAAATATAAATTGTACACAAGTATTATTTCAGTACTATACACATATTATTATTATTATTATTATACTGTACATATATTATTTCATTGTATAGATTGTATCAAATATAAATGTGTCTACTGTACACATGGTTATTTCCTAGTTGAGTAACATGATATTACAGGGTGACCCAGAAAAATAGAACCCAAATTATTTATTTTCCCATTAAACTAAACAGCAAACCCTAACCCTAAACCTACCCCCCCCTCCCACAGTTGAGTAACATATTACAGGGTGACCCAGAAAAAACAGAAACCACAAATTTTGTAATAAAACTGTTAATTCTAAATTTTTTTAATTTTTTAAGTCCAGCAAGGTTAGGGGTTAGGGTTAGTTTAATGGGAAAATAAATGAATAATTTGGGTTCTGTTTTTTCTGGGTCACTCATGTTACTCAACTAGGAAATAACCCATATTATTACTATTATTATTATTATTATTATGTACATATATTATTTCAATGTATAGATGTGTATCAAATATATGTGTCAACTTTACACCTGTATTATTTCAATACTGTACACATTATTATTTCAATGTATAGATGTGTATCAAATATTTGAAAAGATGTTTTCTATGTTAACAAATTTGTTTCCCCCCTTTTATTATTATTATTATTATTATTATTTTATTCTGCAATAACCGCCTCCCCCCCCCTTCGCCGTGACATATCGTTCTGCTTGCTCTGTGTGTAATTTTCTCTTGATTATTTTTGCCTGAGGGGATATGAAGAATAATGTGTGTTTGCTGTCTTGTCTGTATTATTATAACAGACAGGAGAAGGAGAGACTTACTTTTGGTATTGTTGCTGTGTGGGTAACTTTTCTATTATATTTCTTAATACGCAAATATTGGTGCGTGATCATTTGCGTAAACGCAGATGATGGAAATGAAAGGAAAACACAAAGAGATGAAAAACTCGGCTACAAAGCCCATATAGATGTTGATATGCATAAAAATTTGATGCGATAACGTTACAATCTGATACAACTGTGCTCGGAGCATTGTGATAAAAAGCAACAAGAATAAGATGAAAGAAAAACTAGTATGAATAATGACAATGTTGTTTGAGAAATCCAAACAATGGTGCTATATATATCAGAAAGGCTTGTATGGATATATAGGTTTAGAGTTCAGATCTTGTTGGAGGCTAATTCTTTTTTTTTTTTTTATTTTTATTTTTTTTTGTCTATGTTATAATTACTTAATAATTGTAGAATGTAAATAGCAATTGTTGTTCTCGTAGTTGATAACAACATGGAAAGTTGAGAAATCCAAACAATGGTGCTATATATATCAGAAAGGCTTGTATGGATATATAGGTTTCGTGTTCAGATCTTGTTGGAGGCTAATTCTTTTTTTTATTTTTTATTTTTTATTTTTTTGTCTATGTTATAATTACTTAATAATTGTAGAATGTAAATAGTATTTGTTGTTCTCGTAGTGTTACATAATTATTAGATTCCTAATACTTATGTACAGTAGTGTAGAAACCAAAATAGCTGTTATAAGTTCAGCCGGCAGCCTTGAAGGATTGAATGAGAAGGCTTGACCTCAGTCCTGATCCTCCTTCCGGTGGATACCGTGAGAATTGGTGGAGAAGACCCTCTTCCGGTTTAGATTAGAAAGAGATTTTTAGTCAGATCGGCCAACACCACGACGGTGGTAAGTCGTGTTATGCACGGTGCCGACTCAATCTGCGCAGGTAGTCTGGTGGGGATTTCAGAATAAAATATGATCTAAGTTAAATCGAAGTCTTGTGTTATTATCTAAAAACTACCAATGACACAGGGCTTCTCATGAAGAGAAATCCCCAATGGAAGACCAGACACGAAGTCCCCAAGACGAAGTCCAGACGCTAGAAGAATAGAAGTAAGAAAGTAAGGAAAGGGAGTATACGACAATTGATAACAACATGGAAAGAAGCGATAAAAGAAATACACTTTTAAAATGACATAAACAGTTTGGTCATGCTTCACAGGAGAAATTGTTTAATTTATTAAAAACAGCAGGCAAAATCGATCAGGACACGACAGATCTTCTCAAGGATATTTACAAGAAATGTCCTATTTGCCACAAATATACATATCCTAAAAGGAAACCAAGTGGAAGCGTGCTGGGCCATAACCCAGAGGTCCGTAGATCGGAACTACGCTCTGCTACCATTTAATAAATGGTTAAAGTTACCTGAGATATTTCCCTTAAATCAAAGACTTCTAAACATGTTTAATATTACATTTAAACAAAGGCTATCATTTGAGGTAGATTAGAAAAATGAATATGGCTTCTGACTGGGTGGAATGAGGTGGTATAGGACATTAAGAGTTAAATAAGCTAACAAAGGTTGAAATTAATAAAAGAAACCAATCAATAACCTGGGCTAAAAAAGCAACTGAAAGAAACTAGTCAAATGGGTAAAATGATGCATTAAACAAAGAAACCAATCCAATAAGCATTGGATAAACATAAGATGAAAAAACTAGTCAGAAATTAATGGCTTTTTAACTCTTTGCTTATTTAATACCTCCAAGGTTATATGCCATTAAACAAAAGAAACCAAATCCAATCCTGGGCATTGGGGATAAAAAAATAAATAAGATGAAAGAAACAGTCAGAAATTAATGGCTTTTTAACTCTTGCTTACTTTAAAATAACCCCAAAAGGTTGATATGCCTTAAACAAAGAAACCAATCCAATAAGCAAGCAAATAAATAAGATGAAAGAAAAACTAGTCAGAAATTAATGGCTTTTTAAACTCTTTGCTTACTTAAATAACCCCAAAGGTTGATATGCCATTTAACAAGAAAAAAATCCATAACCTGGGCATTGGGATAAAAAGCAAAATAAATAAGATGAAAGAAAAACTAGTCAGAAAATTAATGGCTTTTTAACTCTTTGCTTAATTTAAATAACCCCAAAAGGTTGATATGCCATTAAACAAAGAAACCAATCAATAACCTGGGCATTGGGAAAAAGCAAAATAAATAAGATGAAAGAAAAACTAGTCAAAATTAATGGCTTTTTAACTCTTTTGCTTACTTTAAATAACCCCAAAAGGTTTTGATATGCCATTAAACAAAGAAACCAATCCAATAACCTGGGCATTGGGATAAAAAGCAAAAAAATAAGATGAAAGAAAAACTAGTCAAATTAATGGCTTTTTAACTCTTTGCTTACTTTAAATAACCCCAAAAGGTTGATATGCCATTAAACAAAGAAACCAAGTCCAATAACTGGGCCATTGGGATAAAAAGCAAAATAAATAAGATGAAAGAAAAAACTAGTCAGAAATTAATGGCTTTTTAACTCTTTGCTTACTTTAAATAACCCCAAAAGGTTGAAATATGCCATTAAACAAAGAAACCAATCCAATAACCTGGGCATTGGGATAAAAAGCAAATAAAAAAATAAGATGAAAGAAAACTAGTCAGAAATTAATGGCTTTTTAACTCTTTGCTTACTTTAAATAACCCAAAAGGTTGATATGCATTAAACAAAGAAACCAATCCAATAACCTGGGCATTGGGATAAAAGCAAAATAAATAAGATGAAAGAAAAACTAGTTCAGAATTAATGGCTTTTTAACTCTTTGCTTACTTTAAATAACCCCAAAAGGTTGATATGCCATTAAACAAAGAACAATCCAATAAACCTGGGCATTGGAATAAAAGCAAAATAAATGATGAAGAAAAAAAGCTAGTCAGAAATTAATGGCTTTTTTAACTCTTTGCTTACTTTAAATAACCCAAAAGGTTGATATGCCATTAACAAGAAACCAATCCAATAACCTGGGCATTGGGATAAAAAAGCAAAATAAATAGATGAAAGAAAAACTAGTCAGAAATTAATGGCTTTTTAACTCTTTGCTTACTTTAAATAACCCCAAAAGGTTGATATGCCATTAAACAAAGAAACCAATCCAATAACTGGGCATTGGATAAAAAGCAAAATAAATAAGATGAAAGAAAAACTAGTCAGAAATTAATGGCTTTTTTAACTCTTTGCTTACTTTAAATAACCCCAAAAGGTTGATATGCCATTAAACAAAGAAACCAATCCAATATAACCTGGGCATTGGATAAAAGCAAAAATAATAAGATGAAAGAAAACTAGTCAGAAATTAATGGCTTTTTTAACTCTTTGCTTACTTTAAATAACCCCAAAAGGTTGATATGCCATTAAACAAAAGAAAACCAATCCAATAACTGGGCATTGGGATAAAAAGCAAAAATAAATAAGATGAAGAAAAAACTAGTCAGAAATTAATGGCTTTTTAAACTCTTTGCTTACTTTAAATAACCCCAAAAGGTTGATATGCCATTAAACAAAGAAACCAATCCAAATAACCTGGGCATTGGATAAAAAGCAAAATAAATAAGATGAAAGAAAAACTAGTCAGAAAATTAATGCTTTTAACTCTTTGCTTACTTTAAATAACCCCAAAAGGTTGATATGCCATTAAACAAAGAAACCAATCCAATAACCTGGGCATTGGGAATAAAAAGCAACAAAATAAGATGAAAGAAAAAGAAAGAAAACTAGTCAGAAATTAATGGCTTTTTAACTCTTTGCTTACTTTAAATAACCCCAAAAGGTTGATATGCCATTACAAAGAAAACCAATCCAATAACCTGGCATTGGGATAAAAAGCAAAATAAATAAGATGAAAGAAAAAACTAGTCAGAAATTAATGGCTTTTAACTCTTTGCTTACTTTAAATAACCCCAAAAGGTTGATATGCCATTAAACAAAGAAAAACCCAATCCAATAACCTGGGCATTGGGATAAAAAGCAAAAATAAATAAGATGAAAGAAAAACTAGTCAGAAATTAATGGCTTTTTAACTAACTCTTTGCTTACTTTAAATAACCCCAAAAGGTTGATATGCCATTAAAAAGAAAACCAATCCAATAAACTGGGCATTGGGATAAAAAGCAAAAATAAAATAAGATGAAGAAAAACTAGTCAGAAATTAATGGCTTTTTAACTCTTTGCTTACTTTAAAATAACCCCAAAAGGTTGATATGCCATTAAACAAAGAACCAATCCAATAACCTGGGCATTGGGATAAAAGCAAAAATAAATAAGATGAAAGAAAAACTAGTCAGAAATTAATGGCTTTTTACTCTTTGCTTACTTTAAATAACCCCAAAAGGTTGTTGATATGCCATTAAACAAAGAAACCAATCAATAACCTGGGCATTGGGATAAAAAGCAAAAATAAATAGATGAAAGAAAAACTAGTCAGAAATTAATGGCTTTTTAAAACGGCCCTCTTTGCTTACTTTAATAAACGCCCAAAAAGGTTGAATATGGGCCTTAAACAAAAGAAACCAATTCAAATAACCTGGGCATTGGGATAAAAGCCAAAATAAATAAGTTGAAGAACTAGTCAGGAAATTTAATGGCTTTTTAAACCTTTGCTTACTTTAAATAACCTCCAAAAGGTTGATAATATGCTTAAAGCAAAAAGAGTTTAAAAAAGCCATTAATTTTCTGACTAGTTTTCTTTCATCTTATTTAAAATTTTGCTTTTTAATCCCAATGCCCAGGTTATTGATTGGTTTCTTTGTTTTAATGGCAAAATATCAACCTTTTGGGTTTATTAAAGTAAGCAAAGAGTTAAAAGGCCATTAATTTCTGACTAGTTTTTCTTTCATCTTATTTATTTTGCTTTTATCCGCAATGCCCAGGTTATTGGATTGGTTTCTTTGTTTAAATGGCATATCAAACGCTTTTGGGTTATTTAAAGTAAGCAAAGAGTTAAAAGAAAGCCATTAATTTCTGACTAGTTTTTCTTCATCTTATTTATTTTTTGCTTTTTATCCCAATGCCCAGGTTAATTGGATTGGGTTTCCTTTGTTTAATGGCATATCAACCTTTTGGGTTAATTTAAAGTAAGCAAAGAAGATTAAAGCCATTAATTTCTGACTAGTTTTTCCTTTCATCTTATTTATTTTGCTTTTTTATCCCAATGCCCAGGTATTGGATTGGTTTTTTCTTTGTTTAAATGGCATATCAACCTTTTTTGGGGTTATTTTTAAAGTAAGCAAAAGAGTTAAAGCAA